>JAANYP010002507.1:0-82044 GCA_020465985.1 Centrapalus pauciflorus
CTCTCTCTCTCTCTCTCTCTCTCTCTCTCTCTCTCTCTCTCTCTCTCTCTCTCTCTCTCTCTCTCTCTCTCTCTCATAATTGGAAATTATAACTTGAAGAAAAGATGAAGAGGTATAAGAGAAATCAAAGAAAGCTCTAACCTGACAGTTTTCTAAGTTATAATTAGATCTCACTATTTGATCTGCATGAAAGTGAACCTTTAATTTCTTTTATTTGGTGTTTATAGCTCAAGTGTCAAATAATTCATCTTTATTTGCTTTTACGTAAAGCAAACTACTCTCAAACCATCAGATTAATCAATCGAAAATCGATCACTACTTCCATATATCTTCTTCAGATTTCTAAACTCGATCAACCCGGACATGATTATACATTTATACCATGTATTAAGATCGAGCTTAAAATTTGTTGTTTGTTCATTAATGAGACCATATCAACAAGTAATTAAAATTCAAATCCGAAAGCTCTGATACAATTACTTAATCCGGCCAGCTTGAGAATTTCTAACAAGTATAATTTTAAGTAACTTGTGGTAGTGATTAATGTCTTTTGATTTTTTTTTTTTCTTAATTTGAAATTAACTGTTAATTTGTAAACAAAATATAGTTTTTTTTCATCCTCAACATATAGGTTCATCCCTTATTATTTCATAAAATGTACCAAGTTGTGGTTCATACAACTTTTTAATTTTAAAAAGAAAAAACCTTCTTTAATCATATTGATTGACGATAAACCTGGAACCTCTGAAATATATACATATCTTGCCAAGTCGATCTTTACTCATATATACGTACGAAAAATTTATATATCGACAATGTTTTCTCAAACAAATTTATGTGTGTTTATACATACATACATACATACATACATATGAAGAGGGGGGTGAATTAGGGGTGTTTTCGATTGCGTTAGAAAACTAATTATCAGCTTATCCGTTTTACAAACACAACAAAAAGAGTTTGGCATTGTGTTTTCAAAATGTAATTATGCACTTTTTTATCTTTAAATTCGATAAAGATATTTGGTCTTAGTTTTGTAAAACGTGGTTTTACAGATTACTTGTTTTCGGAGTCGATAAGCAATTTCAAACATCCGTTAAGAGTCCGTCAAGAGGGGGGAAAAAAAGGAAAAAGCTTTAAAGTTTTAAAGGTTAAAATTGCAGAGAAGAGTGGGAAAAGTTGCTCAAATTTTGACATGACAGCCTTGTTAATAAAGGAGACTAATCGAATTACGTACCACAAGACATTTCTTTTACAAAAAGTTGCTTATTCCATGTGTTGCATTTAAACCAACTTATATTCCTGAAATTCTTCACCACTTTTCTCATTTATTTCATTTTAAATAACAAAAATATGTCTCACTTTCTTTTACTTTTCATTTTTAAATTAATTTTCTTTAAAAAGGAAAAAACAAATCAAATTCACTACACATCATATATACAACTGGAGAACATGTGTTTGGTGCATCGATTCGGCGTAAATCTAATTGAATATACGGTAATTAATGTCATCCAACGTGTTTATAAGTTAGGATTAATCACTTATAAGATTCAAGTCAAAAAGAACAAAGTTAAAACATGACGATCTCTTTTAGTGAAACGACCAAGTAAACTATTGAAAATGTGTTGTGACGTTGCTCACATGTCTATGTCCATGACTAGTTTGTGAAAATAAAGCACGAATTGGTGATCACATCACATGAGCACGTTGTTAACGTGTTTTGTAAGTAGATAGTATCTGGCTTATGTCTGTTTTCGTATAGGGCGGTCCTCGGGACTTCATTATAATCGCTTTTCATAAACCTTTTGGAAAAAAGATTATATTTTTGGGTCACCAATGTGGATGGTGATTTGTAGAGATTGCCTAAAATCACATATTAACAAATATGTAGGAGAGAGAGTGTGTGTTTACACATGGGTAAATTTGGGTTCAAAGAAGATTTGCAGTCTAAATTGAATAATGGGCCAACACAGATCTCTCATCTTGTAGCCCAAATTTGTTAATGGAGTATGGGCTAAAGCCCAGGCAGCCCAGACCCAAGTTGATAAGTGGACAAAAGATTATCCTTTTAAAGACAAACCATAACCATTAATTCTTTAAAGATTTTTAAATTAATACTTGAAACCATAACCTTTAATTCTTTTAAGGTTTTTTTATTAATATTTGAAACCATAACTTTTAGTTCTTTAAAGATTTTTTAAAGACAAATCTACCATACCACTTATATCTTAAACTAGGGTTACGTTTGCCCGCGCGTTGCTGCGGGTTTCCGTCATGAATATGTAGTTTTAATCGCTTAAGATAAGCTATAATGTTAAAAATAGAAACATGTTTAATATTTCAATGATAACAACAACGCCAGTGTATTTGTGTGTTTAAGCATTAGTGGGTTACATGTTTTTTTACGAATTTGGTTTGACTCAATTGATGATGTCTAAAGTATGTATTTTTTTTTAAAAGTTTTATATGAACAAAACAACATGTTTTCATGTTTTTTGTGGTTTCGTCTCTCCATGTTATTTTTTCCTAATAAAATCTTCAGGTTATTATTTTTTTCTGGTTTTCGAAAAAATAAATCAATCTTGTATTTTCCACAAAAAACAATATATTTTCACTTGTTTTCCATGAAAAACCCTCAAACTTAATGACTTTGTTGGCAAAAGAAAAATTTTGAAATCACAAACAAATAAATATGTTGAGGATTTTATTGGTAAAAAATAACACGAATAAGCTATACCGCAAAAACAAAAAAAAACATGTTGCTTTTTTTTCATATTAAACATTTTTTTACACAAAAATTATGAATAACAAAAGTTCATATTTTATATGCATCTTGTGAGACAATACAAAAAAATAAAATGAATCACGGTCATTTAGTTATTCAAATTGAGGAGGAAGCAGAAAATTTCAATATTTAAATATGTAATCAAATATTGAAGAAATTGACGTATAAAATGAATACCTTTTATTTACAAATAAAATATAAAAAATGTTGAATTCAATATTTATTAAGCTTTAAAGAGGTTAATATATAAGATAAATAAATTTTATGTATAAATATAAAAACAAAAAATAATCAAATATAATATTGTCCAACAATAACGTTTTTTATTTAAAATAAATAGAAATGATAATATTACCTGCAATGTAACCAATATTTCTTATAAACAAAAAATACATTTAATTAATTAGTAAGTAAATTTATATAAGAAGAAAACAATTTTGAAGTATAAAAAGAAAAAAGTCAAAATACAAATTAAAATTTATATTTAGGCGAAAGGTAAAACCCGAAAAACAAAATAAATATTACGAAAGGTGAAAATCTCTTACTTCTTTGATTGAAGACAACTTGTTATTAATTAAAATTGTTTGAATTATTTTTTCTTGTTTATATATGTATATTTATAATTTCAAAGTTTCTCAATCTTTATTGGCACAATACGATGATGCAATTAATCAAAACAGTTTCTTTTACTTCTTTTTCATTTATTTTATTTTATTCAAAACAATTTCTATACTTTCTCTAAAACTCACAATTCTACAATCACAACCACCTCCAGAGGTTGTATGTATATAAATTTTTAATTTTTAATTGTTATATGTTTGTTAATCAGTTTGCATCAGTTTGTTTATGTTATATTCAGTTTTAATAAGTTATCAATTTTTAGTTAGTTATAAAATTTTTAATAAGCTTGTGAAATTTTATAATTTTTTTTACTTTGTTTGAAAAAATAAGTTTCTATTCGGTTTACGTAATTTTATATATAATTTTTATTCCATTAAATTGAAAATCTAAATGGTTCGTTGTTTCATGAATTTCATCTATTCAACAAAAATTAAAAAAGTGAAATAATTCATCCTTTTTTCTATAGGAAAAATTTATAGATTGATTAATTGTTTTTACATTCGGTTAAATTTATAATCAGAGTTTCTCGTTTTTTTCCGAGTGAAAACATTTAAAATTAAATCAGTTGACGTTATTTCCAATCGTTTAAATTTAATATCGTTCATCGTTTTTTCTGAGCAAAAGTATATAAAACTAATATGGTTAGTCTTTTTTTCGTTTGGTTAAATCGAAAATCGATGTTGTTAAATGTTTTTTCCAATAAAAAACGTAAAAATTAGATTAAGCGGTTGTTTCTGCCATTTGATTAAACTGAAGACCGAAATGGTTCGTTATTTTTTTGAGCGAAAACTTTTAAAGTTGAAACGACGAAACATTTCAAGTTTTCCAACGAAATAGTTAACCAAATGGAAAAAGCGACCAATCAAATATATTTGTAAGTATTTTCGACGGGAAAAATGAATAACCATTCCAATTTTGGATTTAACCAAATGAAAAAAACAACCGAATAATCTAATTTTTAATGTTTTATAAAAAATGATGAACCATTTCGATTTCCAATTTACCGAAACGGAAAAACGAAGAACCAATTCAATTCGAATTTTTTTCGTTCAAAGAAATGGTATATATATGTGTGTTTGTAAAATAGCTGTTTCAGGAACATTTTTGTATAAATATAGGAAACCACATAACCTTAAATGTATGAAACCAAAAGGACTTTTCTGCAATTATTTATTAAAATACAATAATTTTTTGAAAGTTTTGAAAAGCACAAGGACGTTTTTGTAGTTTTAAAAAGCACCAAACCGTTTCTTAAATTACAATGAACTTTTGCAATTATTGGAAAATATAAGGACCATTTTGCAAATAGGAAACACCAAAACGGTGCGTTTCGGTTTCGTAAATGTAGGTTAGATAAATTATTGTTTCAGTTTAAATTATTCTTTTGCCTATTTATTTTGGAAGGCAGGGTTTGCCCTAGTTTAAATTATTGTTTTCGGTGAAAATTTTGTCAAAAACAAATAATTTCAGAAAATGTTATAAATTTTACTTTTTTTCAAAAAAATGAGTTATTGAACATCCGTGCGTTGTTGCGGGGTCTAAAATATTAATTACAAAAATAAATATAAAAACAAATAAATAAAAATACTTTTCAAACTTCCAACAACGAAACACAAGTGAACCAGGATCGAATAGTGAAATTGGAAGACTGATATAGATTCAAGAAACAAGACAAATGATACTGTTAGTTGGTTCTTATCATTGGCCTTCTAGATTTTACAATGCTAAATTACAAACGATGTCTTACTAAATCGGATCGGAACCAGAATTAATTAATTAATTACTCATAACCATAATTTGAAATTTTGACATTGATTAGGTTTAATCGTCAATTTAAATTGTAGGTTTTACGATCAAATCAAATAAATTTATAACGGTAATGTCTCTAATAAATCGATTACGGTTTGTCAACGTTATAATAGTAATGTTCAATGTTATACATCATCATATTTAATAAAGAAAATCTAATTATTAAATAGCTACATTTTAATTATAAAACAATTTTATTAGAATTTTGTATCGTGCATTTGAATAATAAATTTTTTTTCATACAAGTAATCATAGCATAATAGTTTCAAAAGACAACTCCAAACATAAGTATTATTTAAATCATAATTTTAAGTGTGTAAGAAAATATTGTGATAATAATTGTTAAAAGATGACGACACAAAAATTTATTAAAATGAAAGATAACACTAAGCTAAGAGTGTGTTATGAAAAATTTGAATTCAAAATTCTAAAAAAAAAAAAGAAAGAAAAAACGTCATTGGTTGGTTTCATTTAATAATTATTTAAATTGTAAGTTTTACGAACAAATCAAATAAATTTATAACGGTAATGTCTCTAATACATCGATTTGTCAACGTTATAATAGCAATGTCCAATGTTATAAACGATCATATTTAATTAAAAAAAAAATTTAATATCAAATAGTTACATTTTAATTATAAAACAATTTCATTATAATTTTGTATCGTGCATTTGAATAATAAAATAATTTTCATACAATTAAACATAATATAATAGTTTCAAAAGACAACTCCAAATATAAGTATAACTAAAATCATAATTTTAAATGAGTAAGAAAATATTGTAATAATAAATGTTAAAATAGGACTAAATGAAAATTTATTAAAATAAAAGAGCTAAATAAAAGATAACATTAAGATAAGGGTGTGTTATGAAAATTTTATATTTAAAAAAAAAAATTTTAAAAAAAAAAAGAAGAAGAAAAAAACATCATTGGTTGGTTTCATTTGATAATTGTATGTATATGTAATTAATTGTATGTATATGTAAAAAAAGAAGAAGAAAAAAACATCATTGGTTGGTTTCATTCGATAATTGTATGTATATGTAAAAAAAGAAGAAGAAAAAAACATCATTGGTTGGTATTTTAGTTTTTCGACTTCGTACTAGTGAAATTCGTCCCATCAAAAACTCAATAGAATAACTAACACATATTCATATTCAAAATCAAATGGATTTCAAAATCAGATTCAATACATCGATTCCTACATACAAAAAACACATCTCGAATCTGGAGTCCGATCTAATAGAGAAAAAAAACATAAATTCATCAGACATAAATTCATCAGACATCTTAACGTATCCGTTAAGATCAATCTAACATAAAAATTCAAACGCCGAAACCCTAGAAACTATTAACTAAAAAAACTAAAACTGAAAGAGAGCTTTTGAGTGAACACAAAATCCTTGAAATCAAAACCTCTCTTTGGTGGAGTAGCAGTGGTTCAAAATACCTTAGATTTGGTTTTTGAAATCGAAACCAAATGCATATGGTTTTTCTTATTCTTGATCTTCACTATACTTACTCGCTAATACAAAAAGAAATGGGTAGAACATAGAACCCATACTTGGACGATTCAACCATTGTCGATATGTTTGATTTTGTTGTTGATCCAGTCTTCGTTCCCTCGATCTGGTCTTCGAAAGAAAGAGAAAGATAGGCTGAGAGAGATGTCTTTTGTAGTTTTTGTTCCATGGAGGGAGAGAGCTATAGAGTGGTGGTTGGAAAAATAAAAAGGGTAAACACGTATTATCACTTTTGAACATTTTTTTTAAAAGAAAAATTATTTTCTACAAATAAAAGTGTTTTTCAGTTTCATATGAAACTGAAAATGTAAATTTTCATCGATTAAAAGATATATTCAATTTTTGCATTTGGATATTTACTGGCATTTGATTCATGTACGCAAAAGATGGTAGAAATGTTCAAATTAACAGGAATGGTTGATATGGTTTATTTTCGAAAATGAAACGAATTATTAATTAATCATTAACAAAAACAAATTAATGAAACTTTTTTTTTCTTTAATAGTATTATGTCTAGTTACAATTTAAGAAAAAATGACACATTAGACTAATTGTTATTTAAATGTCTGAATCATTTAGTTAAACTTTAAAAAAAATTAATATTGAAATCCAATTCAATTTTTCATTTTTTCAATTAAGTTTCTAAACTTTTTTTTTATTGTTTAAGTGCCTAAACTATATTTGTCTTCTTTAAAATTATATATTTTTTATTCATATATTAGAAATTAAATTTTTATTTATTTCGAAATAAAATAACTTTTTTTTATTTATACTACATTTATATACTATAAAATAATCATATATTATATTTTGTTAGTTGAAAGACCGGTTTGGATTAGGTTGTTAATGGGTGTAAAAAATTGAGTTAGGTTGGGTTGTGTATGTGGAAGAGTGAAAATTAGTTTTTTAATAGAAAATGTGGATTGGGTTGGGTTCTGAATGGAAGTAGTTTTACAAATGCTCATGAATCATGATAATCAGAATTAATTGTATAGATGGTCCTTTAACTAACCTCAAATTACAGTTTTAGTCATTTTTTCAAAAAAGTTGCAATGACAGTGTTTTAACTACCAAAAAGTTGCAAAGATGATTCTTTCTAACAGATTCCATTAACTTTTGAGGTTAAGTCAATGACATTTTAGTATTTTTAAGGCAAAAGGACCTTTTTTGTAATTTTTTCTTATTTTTTGCATTATTATTACTATTATTATTATCATCATCATCATCAAAACAAAACCCTTCTTCCCCACGTCTCCTTCTTCTCCAGATTATCAAAACAAAAACCTAGAATCATTATCACCACGTCTCGTTCTTCTCCAGCCACATCCTTCATCTCAAGATTCTCCACCCACAGCCACCACCACCACTTCATCGTACTCCTTCACAATCATCGCACGTCGTATCATCACCCCACCATCGCGAAGCACCAAAAAACTGAAACGATCTAAAGCTTAGGGTTTATGGTTTCAGATGGGGGGAGCTACAGGCTTGAATCGTCCGATTTAGGTTTCAGATGGGGGGATAAAGAAGAGATCGGTGGTCGCTATGGTGGTTCGGTGGTAGCGGAACCAAGAGATGACCAAGGTAACAAAACAATCGCCTCCAACCACCAGCACCAGTGATAGGTCGTGTAATCTGAACCATTGGTAACAAAACCTCCGCCATTGCTCCGCCGCCGTCGTCGTCGCCGCCTCCCCTGAAATCCCTCCAAGGCCGCCATTGCACCGCCGCGTAAGCTGCACCGCCGCCGCCGCATCCTCTTTCCTCTTTCAATTGATAGCGACCACCACCGTTCAAAAACACCTCCCTCTTCCTTTGTTCCATTTTTTTTGGGATCTGGATTTTTAGGTAAGGTTTTTTGGTTTAAAGGGTTTAGTTTTTGATATCAAAGTGTTTGTTTTTGTTTGAATTTTGAGATTTAGTTTCCATATTCTAGAGGATTTTAGATTTGATTTCAAATGGGTTTCGTATTCTTAAGGGTTTCAGATCTTTTTGTTCAAATCCGTTTCACATTAAGGTTTTATAAAGTATATGTCCATAGGATATTAGGGTTTGTATGTTCACCGGAGCAAATGACCGGAGTTGATTTACTCACTGATTGCTCATCGTGGAAGTCAATCAATTGAAATATGAATCTTATTTTGGGTGAATATTGGTTGAAATCATTTTTTATACTTGGAACATGAATCGAAAATCATTTCCATCAGAATTGGTGGTGGTGGTGACCGGAATTCCTAGGTTTGCTCTTGTGAACATGAACGATGATGGTGGTGGCTGGAATTTGTTTGCTCCAATGAACATGAACAACAACAATAAGAATAATAATAATAATAATAATAATAATAATAATAATAATAATAATAATAATAATAATAATAATAATAATAATAATAATAATAATAATGCAAAAAATAAGAATAAAAAGCAAAAAAAGGTCATTTTGCCTTAAAAAGACTAAAATGTCCTTGATTCAGTTTGGTTTTATATTTTGCAATATAAAAGTCAGAAATCAAAATAAAACTAGAGAACCATAACCGGTTCTATACATTTCGGATGTCAGTTTGATTTTTTCATTTTTTCAATCCTAGCTTCGTTTGATTTTTTGACTTCGCAAACCCCAATAGACAATGATTTCTAATTATGTCAAAACATGTCATTATTTCAATACGGGTCAAATCATGATAGTTTAGACTAGCAATTAAACATATTTATTTATGTATAACTTTATAAATAAGTATATTATAAGTAAACGAACTTCATCTCTCACTCTGGCCAAAATTAACATCATATATATATATATATGTGTGTGTGTGTGTTAAAATTTGACTCGAATATTGGTGACCCGAGCGTTATAGACCTGACTCGATGAGGTGCAAAATCCCTAAAGGGAGTTTGGTGTTCGGAGTGGAACGAGACTAAAAACATGCAGCATATTGATCGGAAGTGTACAGCGGGTCAATCTGCCCGAAGGCGATCGATTTGCCCGTGCACGGAATGTTTCATCAAAATGATAAGTGTCCCAGCGGATCGACCAATCCGCTCGGGCTGTGATCAATACGTCCGGACGGAAACTAAACCACTAGAATTAAGGTTTTGGCTTATGCCTATATATTGTAACCTAAAGCTAGGGTCTCTGTAACACCTATTGATAAAACTCTAATAAAGATTACTTCCTTCTGCCAGTGAACGTAGGTCACATCGATCGAACCACGTAAATCTTGTGTGTTCTTGATTATTGTTTTTCCTACGATCTTTTCATAACTATATATATATATATATATATATATATATATATATATATATATATATATATATATCTGTGTGTGTGTGTGTGTGTGTCTAGGGGGGTTCAATGGAGAACCTATATGCATCGAAGAACATTGGAGAACCACAATGCATCGCAAGAAAATCGTAATGCATCACGCGAGAAGTCGATGCATCACGCAGGAATTTGATGCATCACCTGGAAATAATGATGCATCACGCGGGATTTTGATGTATTTGTGGTGGTGCATAGAGGTTCTTCAATGTTCTTCGATGCATGAAGGTTCTCCATTGAACCCACCTATATGTGTGTGTGTGTGTGTATGTATATATATGGGGGTTCAATGGAAAACCAACATGCATCTGAAAACCTTGGAAAACTTTCATGCACCACCACAAATGCATCACAATTCTCGCGTGAAGCATCAAATTCCCGCGTGATGCATCACCTGATCCAATAGCTATAAAGTGGTTCCCGGTTTTTCCGATGCATAAAGGTTTTCCATTAAACCCACCTCTCTCTCTCTCTCTCTCTCTCTCTCTCTCTCTATATATATATATATATATATATATATATATATATATATATATATATATATATATATATATATATATATATATATATATAGTATATATATATATATATATATATATATATATATATATATATATATATATATATATATATATATATATATATATATATATATATATATATGTGTATATGTATGTATGTATATCTATACATATGTATATGTATATATATATATATACATATGTATAGAGAGAGAATACACACACATATACATATGTATAGATATACATACATACATATATATATATATATATATATATATATATAGATATACATACATATATATACATACATACATATATATATACATATATATATTATATATATATATATATATATATATATATATATATATATATATATATATATATACTCTCTCTCTACTACAAGTATAAAGCAAACAAATATATTTACAAAATGAGTTTTTGGTTTTGACCCGATCAATATCGGGTTACAAAACCAACCGATTTACCATGGTAAAGGGGTTGCATACTTGAATAATAAAACCTGCTTCACATTTGTATGAAACCCAATAAACCATGAAGCCCATACACTGATTTTGGATATACAATTATATAAAAGTTCATACATGATGGGCCTTTGTATCTCCATGAATTTATATTTACAAGTTACAAACTTACAACTTACAATATTCAAAACAATTTTAAAAGATTCTTTTAAGCTTTTTTTTAAACGGCAACTATTCATATTTTTTATCGTGGGACTCGAACATTCAACCTCTTGTTTGGAGAACATCTTTGTATCGTTAATTAGGCCGAGTGCCTTTTGGTATTTTTTATAGAAAAAAAAAATTTCGGAAGTACGTAACAAATAGAAATGTACAACGACTTACTTCGTTGATTCGATGAAGTAATTGGTTAGGGATATTAGTCAACAATAATAACATGTGTAAAATACATTTTACATCCCTATTGTTTGTTCTTTTTATTCGGTTCTTCTACCTAATTGCAAAATTCATTCATAATTTTTTAATTTTACTGATCTTAATCCATGAAAGAATGAAAAGTAATTCATACAAAACAACTTTCTATTATCTATAGCAATATACATTTTTATATTTTTATAATGTATGAATCCATAATACAGAAAAAGGGTCAATTACAAGAAAAAAAAAAGTAACATATTGTCACTTTTTTTTTTTAATTTGGGTAACATATTCAAATTTTTTTCAAGTAAAGATTATAATATTAAAAACACACAAATCAAGGTAGCATGTGATCTCATTAAGTAATCGAGAATGTTTTAAAAGTGTCACGACAAGGTTTCTAGGTCAAATAATACATCGCAAAGTTCTGCCGACTGGGTGAAAAAACTGTTATTTTAGCACAATTACATTCTATTCCGGTAATATTACCTAGATTGATTTGTCTTCATTAGTATATCATCTAAATTGGAAAAAAAAAAAAACAAAGTTTAATATGTTACCTAAAATAGAAAAAAATGTTAATATGTTACATTTTTTCGTAATTAACCCAAGAGAAAAAGTTGTAATATTATATATGTTCTGATGCTTACCTGTAAAATTATACATAAAACAACACGTTACCAAAATTAAAAAGATATAAAAGGAATTAAAAATTTTATAATTTAACCCGCTAAATCATCTTTCTGTAACTATAAGCAGTATCCGATATTTTCATTGTCCATACGCAACCGGCTATCTTCTCATTGTGATCACTCCATCTTCAATTTTCGAGAATTCTGTAACTATTGCTTGCTTTTCTATCTCTTGTAAGCAAAAATGGCGACTAAGACTGTGTATATATTCATCGATCATATATCAATATGGGTCTCCTCCAAATCTCCAATCAATCTCTATGTTAATTTAAGGTTTAGGTACGTAAATTGATTTTAAACGCTTGTTTTTTCTTGAGCTTCTTTGGTACGACAGAATGATATAAAATCGTTTATGTTTATAAGATTTTTTAACTATAAACTAAATTCAAACTTCAGTACTTTTATCGAATTCTATTTCGCGAATCAAACGCACCCTTCTTCCATGCATGGATCCATATATATTTCTTGAGATTGGCAAATTAATTATAAGCTTTCTTACGATTAACATATATGCATGTCTCTTTATTTCTAATCAAATGAGATAAATAAAGAATTAGTGTTCCTGAGTTGTTTGAGATTCATGATTAATTAACCATTGACTCGTAATATATTCAATTGCATATCTTCAAATTTCTATAAGTTTATGTATGGTTACAACTTACAAAGCTCCAAGTAAGTTGTGAGCAATGTTTGCAAAGTTAAAACTACATTGTACCTTTCTATTAGGTTTGTTCTTTGTACAATCTTATATAGTGTGTTTGCAGGTCTATTAAATGTCTGAAAGATTTTAGTCGATCATGCAATCATAACTAAGGAACTATATATGTATAAGAGATCAAGTCCTTTGGGTGGGTATGAAAGTCATAGTGGTAAGGGTGATCTCTGTCTAATTTGAAAGACTTCATTTTCTCTATGAATTACAATTATTTTAAAATTTATCATATATATTAGCTTCAGATCGACAATTTAGCTTAGGATCCCTTCTGTTGTGCTCGTTGTGCATCTCTCCACAATCTTCATCGTGCTAATCCATCACCTATATCAGCGATGTGTGTGTAACTTTTCTTAATTCTCATTGTATATTATGAAGTGGATTGGTGCATTTCATTAAATTACATATTTGTGTGTCCATTGAATCATATTATTTGTTATCATACAAGGGTCTCTTACTTTCATGTAGTTACTAGTTTTGATTATGTGATTCTAAAATCATTAGAAAGAAAGTCACATGATAGACTAGATATTATAAGAGACAATGAAGAAGTTAAAAACGCGACAAAGCAAGACTTTGATATTATAGCCTAGGTATGGAATTTATACATTCATTTGGAAATACAACAAAAGATGATCAAAATGTAAATTCATATCCACTCCACTTCTAGCATGTACATGTAAAAAGAATCCTACGTCCTCATGTATTTTTTCATAGAATCAGAAATTTCTATTTAGAAAGAGAAACTAGGTTTCATCGTGGATGACGTCTACTCACATGATAATAGAAGTTCAAAATCCATTCATAAAAGCACCGTAAACCTTAGAGGATGATGATCATTGAGACTTCTCAATGATGATCATCTCTAAGGTTAATGGTGCTTTTGTGAATGTATTTGGGACTTGTATTGAGATGATGAGTGGACGTTACTAGTGGAGAAACCTAATTGCTGCTTTTAAAAAAGTATTGATCTTTTGCTTATGTGGAAATTTCATACGGATGTGGACTTTCTTTTCTATGTACACTTTAGAATTAGAGTGGATATGAATTTGCATTTTGTTCATATTTTGTTGTATTTCCAAAGAAATGTATAAATTCCATACCTAGGCTATAATGTCAAAGTCTTGCTTTGTGGCGTTTTTATCTTCTTCATTGTCTCTTATAATATGTAGTCTATCATGTGACTTCCTTTCTAATGATTTTAGAATCACATAATCAAAACTAGTAACTACATGAAAGTAAGAGACCCTTGTATGATAACAAATAATATGATTCAATGGACACACAAATATGTAATTTAATGTAATTCACCAATCCACTTCATAATATACAATGAGAATTAAGAAAAGTTACACACACGTCGCTGATATAGGTGATGGATTAGCACGATGAAGATTGTGGAGAGATGCACAACGAGCACAACAGAAGGGATCCTAAGCTAAATTGTCGATCTGAAGCTAATATATATATATATATATATATATATATATATATATATATATATATATATATATATATATATATATATATATGATAAATTTTAAAATAATTGTAACTCATAGAAAAAATGAAGTCTTTCAAATTAGACAGAGATCACCCTTACCACTATGACTTTCATACCCACCCAAAGGACTTGATCTCTTATACATATATAGTTCCTTAGTTATGATTGTGTGATCGACTAAAATCTTTCAGACATTTAATAGAACTGCAAACACACTATATAAGATTGTACAAAGAACAAACCTAATGAAAGGTACAATGTAGCTCTAACTTTGCAATGTTGTAGCATGTACATGAAAAAAGGATCATACATCCATGTGTATTTCCATAGAATCGGAAAATCCTTCTTATTTGGAAGGAGAAACTAGGTTTCTGAACATATAACTTCCACTTGTCATCTTAATTCAACTGCAAAATCCATTAACAAAAGCATCATAAACCTTAGGGGATGGTCGTTCAATGATACTAGAGTCTCAATGATAATCGTCCACTAAGGTTTATGGTGCTTTTATGAATAGATTTTAATGTTGCATTGAGATGACAATTGGACTCATTAATAGAGAAACCTAATTTCTATTTCTAAACAATACTGATCTTCATTATATGAAAAATTCATATGGATATAGACTTTCTTTTCTATATACATTCTTGAAGTGGAGTGGATATGAATTTGCATTTTGATTCTCTTTTGTTGTATTTCCAAAGGAATGTGCAAATTTCATACCTAGCCTATAATATCAAAGTATTGCTTGCTTTTGTGTATACTTTTTACACTGTCGTTCGTCTTAAGGCCCCAACATTTAGTTGATTGAATTTCACATACTATCTCTTATAAATTCTAGTGTATGATTTAACTTTCTAATGGTTTTACCATAAGTTTGTTAAAACTAGCAACTCGGTGAAAAAAAAGGAGGCCCTTGATACTAATGAAGAAGATGATTCGGCAAACAAAAGAATTTTGCAATTACTGTCCCAATCAACTTCATGATATAAAAAGAGGTGTACGAAGAAAAATTATATACACCACCAATTTTAGGTGATGGATTGCAAAAAGTGACCATGAAAGAAGCTTATGCTAAATTGTTAATTTGAAGCTAACATGATAGATTGTTTAACATAATTGTAACCAAAAAATTAAAGCTACCAAAGAAGATCAAAAACACCCTTAACAGTTTGATTTGAAGACCCAATCCCAAAGGACTAGATATCCTAATCACAGGAACCCTAGAGATGATATGTAATACATATTCAAATAAAAATGTTTTAAGGCCAGCTTATAGATTTGCAAACACGCTTATAAGTGGATGTTTGGTACGGTGGAATTGAATTGAATGTAATCGTTTATGAATATAAGTTTTTTAATCAATGTTAGGTACATATTAATAAATGTTAAATATACAATAAAAGAAAATTTATTAATATTTCATTCTCTTTCCATGTTTTTTATTCTCTTTGGATTGTTAACGAAAAGAGAGAAATCACATTTATAATACACTCAATTCACTACTCTTTTCTATTGATAATCAAGACTCTTTTCGATTCCACTATATCAAACGTCTACAAAGGTTATATAAAGCATCAACCCAATAGATAGAAGTACAAGATAATCATGAAGAATAAGGACCAATGAAGTTCTAACTTCACAAACACAGATTTGTCTAGGTTGAGGGCTCAAACCAAAAAGAACATTAATTATCAGTGTAAGTAAGGATAGAATCCATGAGAGCTTAGATTAATTAACTTGATTTAATAATAATAATAATAATAATAATAATAATAATAATAAGGGTTTATTATGAGAAAATCAGCATATTTTTACGGTTTTTGCGTTTTCGTTCCTTTGTGTTTGTTTGTTTGTTTGTTTTTTTTAAAAGTTCTCAAGTTAAATTTCTCTATTTGGTTTAGTGAACTTTACCTATTAGAGCCTGTTTTTAAGTTTTTTTTAACACGGTTTATCAATTATAAGCAGACTCTAATAGTTAAATTTCATAAAACCAAGAAAAAAAATTTTAACTTGAAGACTATACTGAAAAAAATAATATAAAGGAACGAAAAAACATGAAAACATATTGATTTTTTTCTTAATAAACCCTAAGAATAATAATAATAATTTGGAATATATACATACATACATACATATATATATATATATATATATATATATATATATATATATATATATATATATATATATATATATATATATATATATAAAAGCAGACTCTAATAGTCAAATTTCATAAAACCAAGAAAAAAAAAATTTAACTTGAAGACTATACTGAAAAAAATAATATAAAGGGACGAAAACACAAAAAACATGAAAACATATTGATTTTTTTCTTAATAAACCCTAAGAATAATAATAATAATAATTTGGAATATATATATATATATATATAACTAACCATTACATGTCAAATGTAGAGCCTTGTTCGGATTTAAATCATAAGTTCATAACAATGGGCAACAAATCACAGACACGTGGGTTGTTTGCATTTGCATTTGAAAAAATGTTGCGGTTTAGAAACTAGTAGTTAGATAATAACTGTAACAAAAAGTGCTGCCGGAAATTTAATATTTTGTTCAGTTTCTGTCGTTTACTATCACAATTTTCAAATAATCAGTTTTTTTAGATTTGCATTTTAACTTGTAAATAACCAAATAATCACTTATTGAGCAAATAAGTTACATTTTTTAAGTATGAAAAAGTGTGATAGAATTAATTCTGAATGCAAATAATCACTTATTAATGATTGCAATCCGAACACTTTAAACCAATTATTTACGTTATTGTAACGTAATAATCTACTAATCTCTACCATAACGTAAAACCAAACACCCTCGTAAGCACATAAACAAATATGTTTCGTATGTGTGTATGGAGAAAATGTGGCAATTTTAACCTAATGGGTCAAACGGACGGGATGGGTCAAAATGATCTGTAAAAAAAAAAAACTAACCTGAAAGTTTTTTTAAAAAAAACTGCAAATGAAATATAAGAAAATAATATGTTAAACAATTTTTTTTTAATCTTTTAACATTATGCATGAATTTAGTATTTTGTTCGTCAGTCCATTCAACCTATTTGTTTGAACGTGTCGGAATCATCATCTTTCCTTGATGGGCTAATGTGAATTGGGCTTATAAGGCTTTGAAATCTAATTGAGCAATGGAACACTATAGATATATCCCCCACACATAGCAGTATAGCACAAACTATTTTTGGGCTAAAGCCCAAATAGCATTAAATTATTACCCAATTCCTAAACGTGTAATTCCTGTAATGTATGAAAATCAAATTAAAAACATTGCACATTATGCTAATTGTTATTTACATGTCTAATAACTATGTGAGTTTTTAAGACTAAAAATTGATTTTAATTAATAAATCAATTAGTTATATCGAAAACACATGATCGTGTATTCAAATTTAGTATTTTATTTTTAGAATAAATCGATATGTCAGGTAGATGTGAGAAAATGAATATATTGAGAAATTGGTTTAATTGAGATAATATTGCGAAATTCACGATTCTAGGAATAAGAATTTTTGTTCAATCATTCAAACGGGAGCAACGAGCGAAATAATTGTATATTACAAAACCAACATTTTATGTATTTCAAAGATTGATATAATAAAGTTTTATTTAATATTATCATTAGTCTACTAATCCATTATTACATGGACTAGTTTAAGAAATATTTATAAAGTAAACAAATATATTAATGGAATATAAATAATTATAATATATGAAATTATATATATATATATATATATATATATATATATATATATATATATATATATTATATATATATATATAGTTATCAATCATAAAATGAAAATGATGGGTGGGCCGGTGTAGCCGGGGCAATGAGATATATCTTTTGCTCTTATGGGTCAACCCTTCATCTTTAAAATTGATTATTTGTTTTTGCTTGTCGAATGAATCTTAAAGATAAACTAAAGTTCATTCGAACTGTAACATCAATTTTCAAATTGTAAACAAATGTTAATCAAATTACAATGAAAGAGGAAAAACTAATTAACCCTCCCCCCCCCCCCCCCCCCCCCCAACGCCCCACCCCCTGGCTTCGCCATTGATACTTATAAAATATTAACTGATAGTAGAAACTAAATAAGCAAGTATAATATCTGAAAAATTATAATTATAACTTATAATTATTGTAAACTTAATAGTTTGTCGATCAAATAATTATTTGGTAAACCGAATACCTATCCATCAAAACAAACATTCATCATATATAGAAATCATTTGCCAATGCAACATATAACATCATCAAAACACATATATGCAACACATAGCACATCATGCATATAACAAGCACATCAAAACACATATATGCAACACGTAGTTTTAGAACACCAATACGAAACTCACTTAATTAGGTCTAACCCAATTTTGCGATAAGTTAACCTAATTATAAAGCAATGGAATATTAGAGACCCCTGAGATGTGCATGATATTTCGTCTTTAAACATCTTTGGGTAAATCACTACATTTGACCTTACGTAGTCGTATGACTAAAAAATTCATCTAGATTTCATCTTATAACACGTAACGTCTAATTTCTACCGTTTAAAATTCTTAGTTATGAGATTCACTTGTTTGTTATGAAAATACATTTTGAACATAAAAATCCATGTGTAGCTCTTGATTTTATAAAGATTTTTGAAAGGAAAATGTCACAAAACACCATTATATTTACATGTTTGATCTATTTTGGTAATTAAAGTTTTATATTCCTTCAATTTGATAATTAAATTTTATTCCAATATCGTAAAACATTATCATAATTTTATCAATTATCCATATTAGTAATTAACTTTTTTTATTTTTATTTGGTGATTAACTTTTGATAAATGTTATAAAATGCTATTTTACTTTCATTCTTGATCCATATTCATACAATTTTTTAAATAGAATATTTTTAAATGTTTATAAAACAAAAACTTTTTAAGAATCTTTAAAAACATTTAATTGAATATATTTAAATATAGTTTGAAACAAAATTTTTTGAACTTTTTTAAGTCAAAGTTTTTCAAAGGCATTTTAAATCAAACATTCATAGAATAAATATTAAACAAAGCTTTGTTAATTTTAAAATAGACATGTCATATGTTCATATCAATAACATATCATATGTTCATATCACTAAATTGAAAAAATAAGTTATCATACGACTTAAACCCTATATATATTCACCGGATTATCTCGTAACTTTTGAATACAAACGTATATTAAAAGTAATTAAACCGAAATCGATAATAGTTTTTATTTCATAAAACTTTAAAACTATACGTTAAACTTTATACCTTTGCCGATGGTAGATGTTGATAATTGTCGCAAAAATGGGAATGGAAAAGAGGAATATGAATATTATACTTAGGAGGCAAGGCACGTATAATCTCAAACTTATCACATGATAATGTATAGATAACAGATTGTAACTAACTAATATACTTAGGAGGCAAGGCTCATTTATTAAATTTCAATTTAAATTAAGTTTAATCTTAATTTAAAATCTAAGTCTAAATCTTAATTTTATATTATTTATCATATATATCTAGTAAACAAAATATTTTAAATTATATGCTTCTTTGTCTTATTATAAATTTAATTTAAATTTAGTTTAAATCTAAATATAAACTTTATCTTATCTATAAGTGTGTGTGTGTATATATAATTAAAAAATATTTTAAATACTTGAATTTGTTTAAATGACATTTGTAAAAAAAATCTTAGTATATATCCTATATAAAAAAAAATTAAAAATAAATTATTCAAGTAAATACTTATTACATTTGAAAAATAATATAATATTAGTAACTAACTGGTAACATATCAAATAATGTTTTCTTTACTTTAATAAAATATATAAATTTATGTTTGAGTTGATATTAATTATAAATATATTTTAATTTAAGAAAAATCTAAATGGTTGATAAAATTGACTGTTTGTTTCTACATATTTATAAAATTAGAAAAATATTAATCGTGATTTTTTGAAAAACTAAAATTTTTATTTTTGTAAGTTTAAATTATATATATTTTGTGGAAATATTTTTTATTAAAAATATCCATGTCAGTTAGCAAATAGAAAAAATTTCAGCACCTTGAAGTTGTTGCTACTATAACTTTAGTTAGTGGTGGGATCGGTTTTCTACCGTTGTTGTACCGAATACCGAATCAGGTTGTATCGAATTTTTTTGAGATATAATGATACTATTGAGTATCGGACCGATTATAAAATTTTGGTATCAATATCATTACCTGTATTTTTTGTATTAGACCGGTAAAAATCTATTTTTTTTTTATTTACAGTGGAGTGTTATCATTTCACCGCAAGACCTATTAATGATGCGCAGCTAAAAATATTTACAGATCCTACATGATACTACTGAATATTCCCTGCTGAGTTGTGAAAATGAGTGTGAGAAGGATATTATTGTTACCAAAGGGCTCTAGCTGAGCTGCTAGGTTTATTGTTCATATATATTAACTGGAAAGTTGTTTTCTAGTCCTCTTTTTTCAGGACTTACTTGATTTGCATAGATATGTTGTTCAAGTTGAACACAAAACTTCTGTTGCCAAAGGGTGCTCTAGGTTTATTGTTCACTAAATTCACTAGAAAAACATCTATGGAATTTGTTATCAAGTATTGGTCTCAATATATTGGAATTTTCATATATTTTGATCACGATTGAGCTTTCAATTTTTACCATCTTCATTGTATTGAATAAAACTCTTCCTGTATTATTTCAGATCCATCTTATGGCTTTGCATGCTTGGGGATAATTAACATGGTCTATGAAAATGATCAGGATTTGATGGTTCGCTTCTACAGATTATTTTCTTTCTTTGGTCACTAATAGTTAATGCTTCTTTAGGTGGTTCTATGTTTTTTACTTCACAATTATGGCCGGTAACATTTGTATAACTTACTTTTAAAAGGTTTTGTAATTTCTATTTTTTTTATAGAATAATGTATTCAATGTGTATGTTTTTCTCCTTTATGACATTCAAAAAATATATTTCTATTAAATGGATAACTCATCAAAAAAAAAAAATTTGTCACTGTCGCCGCTTAGCGCGGGTACACACACTCTCTCTCTATAAGTATAAAGCAAACAAATATATTTACAAAATGAGTTTTTTGTTTTGACCCGATCAATATCGGGTTATAAAAACCAACCGATTTACAATGGTAAAGGCCTAAAGGGGTTGCATACTAGAATAATAAAACATGCTTCACATCACATTTGGATGAAACCCATACACTGATTTAGAATATACAATTATACAAAAGCCCATATATGATGGGCTTTTATATCTCCATGAATTTAGACTTACAACTTACAAGATTCAAAACAATTTTAAAAGATTGTTTTAAGCTATTTTTTTTCTTAACTGTAACTTTTCATAGTTTTATCTTAAGTGGGACTCGAACATTCAACCTGTTGTCAGGAGAACATCTTTGTATCGTTAATTAGGCCGAGTGCCCTTTGGTATTTTTTATAGTTTCGGAAGTACGAAACAAATAAAAATGTACCACGACTTACTTCATTGATTCGATGATTAATTGGTTAGGGATATTAGTCAACAATAATAACATGTGTAAAGTACATTTTACATCCCTATTGTTTGTTCTTTTTATTCGGTTCTTCAACCTAATTGCAAATTTCGTTCATAATTTTTTAATTTCTCTGATCTTAATCCATGAAAGAATGAAAAGTAATTCATACAAAACAACTTTCTATTATCTATAGCAATATACATTTTTATATTTCTATAATGTATGAATCCATAATGCAGAAAAAGGGTTAATTACAAGAAAAAAAAAGTAACATATTGTCACATTTTTTTTAATTTGGGTAACATATTCAAATTTTTTTCAAGTAAGGATTATAATATTAAAAACACACAAATCAAGGTAGCATGTGATCTCATCAGGTAATCTAGAATGTTTAAAAAGTGTCACGACAAGGTTTCTAGGTCAAATAATACATCGCAAAGTTTTGCTGACTGGATGAAAAAACTGTTATTTTAGCACAATTAAATTCTATTCCGGTAATATTACCTAGATTGATGTGTCTTCATTAGTATATCATCTAAATTGAAAAAAAAATATTATATGTTACCCAAAATATAAAAAAATGATAATATGTTACATTTTTTCGTAATTAGCCCAACAGAAAAAGTTGTAATATTATATATGTTCTGATGCTTACCTGTAAAATTATACATAAAACAAAACGTTACCAAAATTAAAAAGATATAAAAAAAATTAAGAAAATTATAATTTAAACCCATTTCAATCATCTTTCTGTAACTATAACTCTAACCAATATCCCGGCCACATTTTCATTTTCCATAGGCAAATCTTTTCATTGTGATCACTCCATCTTCAATTTTCGAGATTTCTGTAACTATTGCTTGCTTTTCTATATCTGGTCAGCAAGAATGGCGACTAAGACTGTGTATATATTCATCGATCATATATCGATATGGGTCACCTCCAAATCTTCAATCAATCTCTATGTTAATTTAAGGTTTAGGTACGTATATTGATTTTAAACGCTTGTTTTTTCTTGAGCTTCTTTGGTACGATAGAATGAAATAAAATCGTTTATGTTTATGTTAGTATATTGTGTGTAAAGATGACATTACTACTGTATCATGGCTGATTTCATAAAACACTTGAGGGTCACACCGATGAGCACAACTGAGCAGATGCAATTAAACTGTTGAATAAATAATATTGGATATTGTTTATAACACGAAATGATCATTGAGATTAAATTAATGGATGATTAATTATATCTCAAAGTACGGGGACTAAAAGTACAATATTAGATTTTGTAGTGATTTAATTGTCATTGGATGATAATTAAATAATTATCTAGTCTTTTATTTATTATTGGATATTAAATAAAAGACATATTTATTTGAATTAGTGTTATCATCTAATTATTAGATAATTAGATGGATAATTATAAACAAATAGATAGAGATAATTATAAATAATTATCTAGTTATTTATATATTATTAGATAAAAGATTAATATTATTTAAAGGGTATATAATTATAGAGATAATTATATAAGGTTTAAATAATAAAGATAATTATTAAGATATATATTATATTTATATATTAAAGTTTTAATTAATATATATATATAATATATATATATATACGGTCAACACATGGATATATATATACGAAAATCAAGGTGTGTTAGTTGGGTGTGATATACACAAACCACGAACACAATGTGTTGAGTGAATTCATCTTGGCCGTACGAACCAAACACTTAATTATGTGTTTGGTTTTCCCGTTCTTCGTGTGTTCGATTGCATACTTGGCGCCACTCGACCGTGTCATCACCGGTGGATACCGAAAGCATCCTGTTCGTGTATTCTTGTCATTGAATACAAAGGTGCGGATTTATTATTGCTTTCTCGTTTACTTATCTTATGTTTTACTTGATGATCCGTGTACGGAATTCGTAATTTTTAAAAAGCTTCCGTTGTGCGTTAATATGATTAATGTTTATGTTTTTATGAAAAACTCATACGAACTCCAAACAGTGGTATCAGAGCCAGGTCAAGTAACATAATGATAGTATTATTCGAGTATTTATGTCCAACGATCTTAAAGTTTTGATTTTTAATAATTAAAGTTGTTTAAACGGTCGAAATCAATTATTAAAATGTTTAAGGTTTTGATTTGGCTTGGAGAAAATCGACCAAAGGTTTTGGAAACTTTATGGTGATTCTCGGCTACCTTGGAGTTCCTCGGAACTCGGGATTTTGAAACCTTAGCTCATTTTATTTAGTTGATGTTTGATTGTTTAAAAGTGTTAATTGATTAAAAGTCGGAAAATTAAACGTTTTGGTTCGCGAAATCAAACCTAGAGATTTCAGCCATGGGTTGAGACCCATGACCTCTCGGTTGTGATGTGGTAACCGAGGTGATGGATTATTTGTTCCGTCGTGTCGTTTAATTCACGGTTAAACTCGAACGATTAAATTAAATGCGTTAAAATCGAATTAATAAATCCAAAGTGTTTGGTTATTAATATTTAAACATTTGTGACAAAATATATGTAAATATGTTTTCGATTTTATAAAATTAAAGTGGAGACTTTATTAGTTTTTTTATAAAATTCACAAATCGGTTTAAATATTATTCGATTCGATAGTTAAACGATTAATTGGAATATGGAAATCGAAGTAATCAAAGTGAGTTGATTAATGGCTTCGATTAATTTCAGCCGTCAAAGGGTTTAATACCCGACTTGTTTTCGGTTCATATGGGTTATTGAACCCGAGTATGAGTCGGTTAACTAAGTTGGTTCATTTCCGTTTTCCGGTAATTCGTTGTTTAAATTAAATCGGTTTTAATTAAAAGTTAAGTTTTAATGTTGAAATTAAAATTAATGTTAATTTTAATTTATAAACTAGATTTAATTTATGCATTTAATATTTAGTTCCATAAAATGCATTATTAAATTAAAGAGAGTTTAATTTAAGGATTCTGTTTTCAAATTGATGAAATCGTGACTTTGAGTCTCATGCTCGGTCACGGTTTAATGTTTTGAGATTTGATCTCGACATTCACGTTTTTGGTAGAAATCGTTTAAAACCATAAAGAAAAGTTTTTGATGTTATTTAAAGATGATCAAATTTTTGTAAATTGTTTATTAAGAAAATTGACATTTTAAATAAAGTTTGGTTATTTATTTTTGAAAAGTGTTTCAATTAAATATTAGTTGATAATTATTTAAAGGAAGTTTAAATTATTCATCAATATTATTTGAAAATATAACTATATTTATTAAAGATTGTTTAATAAAAAGTTTCTTAAAATAGTAAGTTTAAGTTTCAAAGGTGTTTGAATTGTTAATTGAATATTTTAAGAAAAGTATAGTTATGAATCCAAAGATAATGCAAAGATGGAATCAAAATTTGAAATTTTTCGCTAAAAAGTTTCTAATTATGGAAAGTGTTCCTAAATTTCGAGTTTACGAACCGTGTTTAATTTAAGAACGGTATTGGACATATTTACTTCAATTAATGGTGGATTAATTGGTTTTGGAATTATTTTCATGTCAAGATGAAAATGAATTCTGGATTATTTACAAGCTTTTCTGCTTTATTTATGTTTGTGACATAGCAGAGCCTTGAGACCCATTGTTTGTGATGGTTGTTTGTTTAATCTCAATATTTGCTATTTTATTATTGGTTATATTTTAGGGAAGGCCTGCGTGCCATTGGAATCCCGGGTTTTATGATGTAATTTGTAATAGGTTAGAAAATAGGCAAATGTATTTAAATTAAAATTATGTAAAATAAATCTTGGCGAAGATGTCCATCAAGAAGGAGGTCATCCATCAAGGACGCTCGGAGACATCATCGAATGCTGAGGCTAGTGGGAGCTGAAAGAGTTCATCCTTCTTGCCTTGTGTGTTGATTTTGTCCCTTAGGATTTGACCTAATTGGTTTGTCCGTATGGCTCTCGGAAACCAATTTAGTTTCGGCAAGGCTATGTCACCATATGATTGTATGTTTTATTTCTTTATGCTTTATTTATATCTGCGTGGTTGTGGTGACAAAGTGGATAAATAAAAGAAATCAAAACTACAATCATTTTTGATGAAAAATTAAAGTATTTAAAAGGAAGTTTAAATTGGAAACTTTAATTATTTTGCAGGTGTTAGATATGACATTTTTATGAAATTAATTTTTCAAATAAAGGAGATTTATTTTAAAATGTCATATGATCAAAGAGTTGAAATTTTTAAAAATGGTACATTAACTGGATTGTTTACCAGAATAGGTGGTGTCTAGGTTAGTCTTGCTCGGGCTGTGGAATTTCCGAAAGGTTTAGAACCGAAAGGATCCTGCCTGCGGACTAACCTGACTGACCACTAGTTCTTGGTAAGAGACTGGTTATAAACTCAAATTAAAAATCTGACACAGCACACCGTCCATATAGTGGCACTCACGGTGACCGGTCGTCGTAAGTAGGTTCAGCCTTCGTTGGGTGCTTACGCCGCAAACTCGGAGAGCTGTGAGGTAAGCACTGCGGATCCTAAGTGAGACTTGGGCCAGTGACTTGCAGTTGTTATATGGTGTGTGTCAGTGGTGGTTCCTCAGTAAGACTGTTGCCCAAGGTGTGGATGAGATTAAACATGATCAATTTAAGAAATTGAAAAATCTCATAAGATCTAAGAGTTGCAAAGGGGTTGTAATTGGTAATAAGTTGCCTGCCTGAGTAGCTTATTCATGTAGGTTCAGCCTCCGTTGGGTGCATGAATAAGTAAAATGGTTCTTAGGATTAATAAATCATTTTCTAAATTTTGGGTTATTGATTTATTAAAGGTTAATCAAATACTGATTTTTGAAAAATTGTTTAAGATGGTTGAAAAAGACAGAGGCAGAAGCGGTTTAATAATAATAACAATGACAATAACAGTAATAACAACAATGATAACGGCAAATATCCTTTTCCTACTTGAAAATCCTCCCCAAAAGCACATGTTGCTACTTTGAGGTCCATTCGGGATATGGAGAACTCAAAAGAGGCAACATCCTGAACTGGGAGTAAAATCTTACAAATGTTCTGAGTACAGGGTGAAAGTCGTATATTCTGGAAAGGGCACCAGAACCTGCTCCTGCAGAGACTGCTACAGTTAAGGAGAGAAATCTCCACAAGAAGCACTCTGAGGATTCGGTCAATGTTGTCTGTCTAATGCTAGCGACCATGACATCTGAGCTGCGGACTAGCCTTATGGACATCTCAGCTTGACAGATGTATCGCCAGCTAAAGGATATGTTCCAGACTCAGGCTCGGACTGAGAAAGATATACGACAAGGGCTCTGAGCTCCTGCAGAATGGCAGAAGGAACAACTGTTAGATCCCATGCGCTGAAGATGAAAGGTTATCTGGATCATCTTAGCAGACTTGGGTTACCCGTGACACAGGACATGACCACGAATCTAATTCTCAATTCCTTATTAAAGGAATTTTAGCAATTTGTAATTTGTTACAATATGCACGGAGAAGATGATCAGTGGGCTGCATCGGATGCTATAGACTGCTGAGGGAGTGATTGAGGAGAGAATATAGGGAAAGAGACGGAAAGGAAAGTAAGTTTCCAAGCTGGAGGTTAAAAGCTAACAAGTAGCTAAAACCTAGAACCAGAGAAGTCAAATCCAAGGATGACAAATTCTTTGAGTGCTAGGAAACTGGGCACTGGGAAAGGAATTGTCCCAAGTACTTGGAAACGGTCAAGGTTGACCGCACTGAGACTTCGTGTATCCGAATCAGTCACTTCTATTGTTCTTGGATATGTGATACCCAATTGAACAAAGTTTCATGCATAATGTCTGCAATTACTAAAATGAAGTGAAAAGAGACGACAGATTCAGTGGGAGCATAGAGACATCTTAGAGAATACTCTGCTGGACACTATTTTCATGTCATCAATAGTTTATCATGGTGTAGTATACAATGATTGAATTTCTTGCAAGTATTTTTTGGATAAATAAAGAATTTTTGGAGTTAAAAATTTGTTGCTTGAAATTCCTATTGTTTAAGATTACTAAACCATGATTATAGACTATTGATTCAAGTGGAACTTGAATAGTAACTTGTCAATGGAGATTGGACAAGCTAGTAGTCATATTCAGATAAAAAGGGTTACCATGTTGTTGTGTAAATTGTTCAAGTGTTCAAATGCAGTTTCATTGAACTTGTTAATACTTGAAAGTTAGTTCAAGAGATTATATGAGTTGGATAGTCATCTGTGATTATATTGAAACTAATAAAATGCAGAATCAAATGTAAAGGAGTTACATGGAGGTTAATTCACTTCACTTGTCAGAAATAATTAGACTTGAGAAGTCAGAATTGTTTAGACAAGAAGTAATCGCATTTTCTAAAATTACATGTGAAATGTATACAACTTGTGTGATGGTTAGTCAAGTAATAGCCTTTGACTTGTTTAAACACTCGTCGGCAAGCTTGACGGAATACCACAACGAAATGTTGTAGATAACCAGGTTCTGGTGGTTATGGATACATATCACAAATTTTGAACACAATGTTATTAAAGATATCTTGTTAAGATATAGATAAACTGCATACTGTCATATTCAAGACTAAACATCTAAACGTATCACTAGTAGCAATTAATCGGAATTGCTAGAGCTCCTAAATTTTAATCCTGGTGTCTTTATGAGTGATTTACCAGTTCCTCTAAAGATAATGGATATATATGGAGATTCAGATTGGATCTGAATAATATTACAAGAATTTGTAATAAAGAACTAGTGTAATTTTTCAAAGATAAACGGTAATGGAAGTTAAGTCAGTTAACTAGAGAACACTCCCACTAAGATCATGTCTGAAATTAATTTTTCGATAGATCGTGTTACCGTTACATTTGATAAAGGAACAGTAGCATTAAATTGATGGAAGTCATGTTGTGTTTATTGAGATAAAGGAGATCAACATGATATCTTTAATGTCGTTCTATTTTGCATGTTTTAGAAATCCAAGAATAAATTTGAAATTATTCTAAAACTATTCCATAGCTGCTTGTTGTCGTGGGAACCACAACGAGAATTAAAAGGCTACTGTGGTTTTTGGTTGATATTCATGGGTGATGAATATAGCAAAGGTTGGACCAAATTCACAGGTATTTGTTGCGAACAAATATTGGATAGACCCACCGATTGAGACCACTTTGTGGATCATAGTCATGAGTCGTCTCAAAAAGGTAATCCTTAGTACCTGAGATGTCTACGCACTTTAGTGCGGGTGCTGCTGTACATTTGGCCTAACCTAACGTCATCCGTAACTGGGTGATCATAACGGTTCGAGGCTGGTTGCAGTGGGAGTCGTGCTGGAGGCCTAGATAGTCTATATGGGATTTGCACCTTCTTTTAACTAAGAAGAGATATTTCTGGGCCCCTCGGCGATCGATACTGACAGAAATGCATGGCCATGCTCGGACAGAACTGATGTGTTCTACTCTGTTACAGTTCAGTATGAGATCAGGGAGTCGAGAAACTTAATAGTGTTTGCTACGGTTGATCTAATCCATGCCTAGCTTTCACATTGAAATATCGCGATGCATGGGATATAACCTAAGTTTCTTTTTGGAAGGCTGTTTCAACAAGAATGCCCGAATGGGAGTCAGAGTTTTTATGACCTTGGTTGCCTAAAGTGTCTAGCCATGACCTCCTTTAGGCGCATGCTGCAGAACAGTATGTCGTCTTACACAAGAGGGAGTATGTTAGTATATTGTGTGTAAAGATGACATTACTACTGCATCATGGCTGATTTCATAAAACACTTGAGGGTCACACCGATGAGCACAACTGAGCAGATGCAATTAAACTGTTGAATAAATAATATTGGATATTGTTTATGACACGAAATGATCATTGAGATTAAATTAATGGATGATTAATTATATCTCAAAGTACGGGGACTAAAAGTACAATATTAGATATTGTAGTGATTTAATTGTCATTGGATGATAATTAAATAATTATATAGTCTTTTATTTATTATTGGATATTAAATAAAAGACATATTTATTTGAATTAGTGTTATCATCTAATTATTAGATAATTAGATGGATAATTATAAACAAATAGATAGAGATAATTATAAATAATTATCTAGTTATTTATATATTATTAGATAATATATAAAAGATTAATATTATTTAAAGGGTATATAATTATAGAGATAATTATATAAGGTTTAAATAATAAAGATAATTATTAAGATATATATTATATTTATATATTAAAGTTTTAATTAATATATATATATAATATATATATATACGGTCAACACATGGATATATATATACGAAAATCAAGGTGTGTTAGTTGGGTGTGATATACACAAACCACGAACACAATGTGTTGAGTGAATTCATCTTGGCCGTACGAACCAAACACTTAATTATGTGTTTGATTTTCCCGTTCTTCGTGTGTTCGATTGCATACTTGTTGCCACTCGACCGTGTCATCACCGGTGGATACCGAAAGCATCCTGTTCGTGTATTCTTGTCATTGAATACAAAGGTACGGATTTATTATTGCTTTCTCGTTTACTTATCTTATGTTTTACTTGATGATCCGTGTACGGAATTCGTAATTTTTAAAAAGCTTCCGTTGTGCGTTAATATGATTAATGTTTATGTTTTTATGAAAAACCCATACGAACTCCCAACAGTTTATAAGATTTTTTAACTATAAACTAAATTCAAACTTCAGTACTTTTATCGAATTCTATTTCGCGAATCAAACGCACCCTTCTTCCATGCATGGATTCATATATATTTCTTGAGATTGGCAAATTTATTATAAGCTTTCTTACGATTAACATATATGCATGTCTCTTTATTTCTAATCAAATGAGATAAATAAAGAATTAGTGTTCCTGAGTTGTTTGAGATTCATGATTAATTAACCATTGACTCGTAATATATTCAATTGCATATCTTCAATTTTTATAAGTTTATGTATGGTTACAACTTACAAAGCTAGCTAATACGGCCTTTTTTTGTTTTTTTCTTTCTCCAAGTAAGTTGTGAGCAATGTTTGCAAAGTTAAAACTACATTGTACCTTTCTATTAGGTTTGTTCTTTGTACAATCTTATATAGTGTGTTTGCAGGTCTGTTAAATGTCTGAAAGATTTTAGTCGATCATGCAATCATAACTAAGGAACTATATGTGTATAAGAGATCAAGTCCTTTGGGTGGGTATGAAAGTCATAGTGGTAAGGGTGATCTCTGTCTAATTTGAAAGACTTCATTTTTTCTATGAGTTACAATTATTTTAAAATTTATCATATATATTAGCTTCAGTTCGACAATTTAGCTTAGGAACCCTTCTGTTGTGCTCGTTGTGCATCTCTCCACAATCTTCATCGTGCTAATCCATCACCTATATCGGCGATGTGTGTGTAACTTTTCTTAATTCTCATTGTATATTATGAAGTGGATTGGTGCATTTCATTAAATTACATATTTGTGTGTCCATTGAATCATATTATTTGTTATCATACAAGGGTCTCTTACTTTCATGTAGTTACTAGTTTTGATTATGTGATTCTAAAATCAATAGAAAGGAAGTCACATGATAGACTAGATATTATAAGAGACAATGAAGAAGTTAAAAACGCGACAAAGCAAGACTTTGATATTATAGCCTAGGTATGGAATCTATACATTCATTTGGAAATACAACAAAAGATGATCAAAATGTAAATTCATATCCACTCCACTTCTAGCATGTACATGTAAAAAGAATCCTACGTCCTCATGTATTTTTCATAGAATCAGAAATTTCTATTTAGAAAGAGAAATTAGGTTTCATCGTGGATGACGTCTACTCACATGATAATAGAAGTTCAAAATCCATTCATAAAAGCACCGTAAACCTTAGAGGATGATGATAATTGAGACTTCTCAATGATGATCATCTCTAAGGTTTATGGTGCTTTTGTGAATGGATTTGGGACTTGTATTGAGATGATGAGTGGACGTTACTAGTGGAGAAACCTAATTGTTGCTTTTAAAAAAGGATTGATCTTTTGCTTATGTGGAAATTTCATACGGATGTGGACTTTCTTTTCTATGTACACTTTAGAAATAGAGTGGATATGAATTTGCATTTTGTTCATATTTTGTTGTATTTCCAAAGAAATGTATAAATTCCATACCTAGGCTATAATATCAAAGTCTTGCTTTGTGGCGTTTTTATCTTCTTCATTGTCTCTTATAATACCTAGTCTATCATGTGACTTCCTTTCTAATGATTTTAGAATCACATAATCAAAACTAGTAACTACATGAAAGTAAGAGACCCTTGTATGATAACAAATAATATGATTCAATGAACACACAAATATGTAATTTAATGAAATGCACCAATCCACTTCATAATATACAATGAGAATTAAGAAAAGTTACACACACATCGCTAATATAGGTGATGGATTAGCACGATGAAGATTGTGGAGAGATGCACAACGAGCACAACAGAAGGGATCCTAAGCTAAATTGTCGATCTGAAGCTAATATATATGATAAATTTTAAAATAATTGTAACTCATAGAAAAAATGAAGTCTTTCAAATTAGACAGAGATCATCCTTACCACTATGACTTTCATACCAACCCAAAGGACTTGATCTCTTATACATATATAGTTCCTTAGTTATGATTGCGTGATCGACTAAAATCTTTCAGACATTTAATAGACCTGCAAACACACTATATAAGATTGTACAAAGAACAAACCTAATAGAAAGGTACAATGTAGTTTTAACTTTGCAATATTGTAGCATGTACATGAAAAAAGGATCATACATCCATGTGTATTTCCATAGAATCGGAAAATCCTTCTTATTTGGAAGGAGAAACTAGGTTTCTTAACATATAACGTCCACTTGTCATCTTAATTCAACTGCAAAATCCATTAACAAAAGCATCATAAACCTTAGGGGATGATCGTTCAATGATACTAGAGTCTCAATGATAATCGTCCACTAAGGTTTATGGTGCTTTTATGAATAGATTTTAATGTTGCATTGAGATGACAATTGGACTCATTAATAGAGAAACCTAATTTATATTTCTAAACAATACTGATCTTCATTATATGAAAAATTCATATGGATATAGACTTTCTTTTCTATATACATTCTAGAAGTGGAGTGGATATGAATTTGCATTTTGATTCCCTTTTGTTGTATTTCCAAAGGAATGTGCAAATTTCATACCTAGGCTATAATATCAAATTATTGCTTGCTTTTGTGTATACTTTTTTACACTGTCGTTCGTCTTAAGGCCCCAACATTTAGTTGATTGAATTTCACATACTATCTCTTATAAATTCTAGTGTATGATTTAACTTTCTAATGGTTTTACCATAAATTTGTTAAAACTAGCAACTCGGTGAAAAGAAGGACGCCCTTGATACTAATGAAGAAGATGATACGGCAAACAAAAGAATTTTGCAATTAAAGGATCTGTCCCAATCAACTTCATGATATAAAAAGAGGTGTACGAAGAAAAATTATATACACCACCAATTTTAGGTGATGGATTGCAAAAAGTGACCATGAAAGAAGCTTATGCTAAATTGTTAATTTGAAGCTAACATGATAGATTGTTTAACATAATTGTAACCAAAAAATTAAAGCTACCAAAGAAGATCAAAAACACCCTTAACAGTTTGATTTGAAGACCCAACCCCAAAGGACTAGATATCCTAATCACAGGAACCCTTGAGATGATATGTAATACATATTCAAATAAAAATGTTTTAAGGCCAGCTTATAGATTTGCAAACACGCTTATAAGTGGATGTTTGGTACGGTGGAATTGAATTGAATGTAATCGTTTATGAATATAAGTTTTTTAATCAATGTTAGGTACATATTAATAAATGTTAAATATACAATAAAAGAAAATTTATTAATATTTCATTCTCTTTCCATGTTTTTTATTCTCTTTGGATTGTTAACGAAAAGAGAGAAATCACATTTATAATACACTCAATTCACTACTCTTTTCTATTAATAATCAAGACTCTTTTCGATTCCACTATATCAAACGTCTACAAAGGTTATATAAAGCATCAACCCAATAGATAGAAGTACAAGATAATCATGAAGAATAAGGACCAATGAAGTTCTAACTTCACAAACACAGATTTGTCAAGGTTGAGGGCTCAAACCAAAAAGAACATTAATTATCAGTGTAAGTAAGGATAGAATACATGAGAGCTTAGATTAATTAACTTGATTTAATAATTATAATAATAGTAATAATAATAATAATAATAATAATAATAATAATAATAATAATAATAATAATAATAATAATAATAATAATAATAATAAGGGTTTATTACGAGAAAATCAGCATATTTTCACGGTTTTTGCGTTTTCGTTCCTTCGTGTTTGTTTGTTTGTTTGTTTGGTTTTTTTTTTTGAAAAGTTCTCAAGTTAAATTTCTCTATGTGGTTTAGTGAACTTTATCAATTAGAGCCTGTTTTTAAGTTTTTTTTTTTAACCCGGTTTATCAGTTATAAGCAGACTCTAATAGTCAAATTTCATAAAACCAAGAAAAAAAAAATTTTACTTGAAGACTATACTGAAAAAAATAATATAAAGGGACGAAAACACAAAAAACATGAAAATATTAATTTTTTTCTTAATAAACCCTAAGAATAATAATAATAATTTGGAATATATATATATATATATATATATATATATATATATATATATATATATATATATATATATATATATATATAAAACTAACCATTACATGTCAAATGTAGAGCCTTGTTCGGATTTAAATCATAAGTTCATAACAATGGGCAACAAATCACAGACACGTGGGTTGTTTGCATTTGCATTTGAAAAAATGTTGCGGTTTAGAAACTAGTAGTTCGATAATAACTGTAACAAAAAGTGCTGCCGGAAATTTAATATTTTGTTCAGTTTCTGTCGTTTACTATCACAATTTTCAAATAATCAGTTTTTTTAGATTTGTATTTTAACTTGTAAATAACCAAATAATCACTTATTGAGCAAATAAGCTACATTTTTTAAGTATGAAAAAGTGTGATAGAATTAATTCTGAATGCAAATAATCACTTATTAATGATTGCAATCCGAACACTTTAAACCAATTATTTACGTTATTGTAACGTAATAATCTACTAATCTCTACCATAACGTAAAACCAAACACCCTCGTAAGCACATAAACAAATATGTTTCTTATGTGTGTATGGAGAAAATGTGGCAATTTTAACCTAATGGGTCAAACGGACGGGATGGGTCAAAATGATCTGTAACAAAAAAAACTAACCTGAAAGTTTTTTTTTTAAAAAACTGCAAATGAAATATAAGAAAATAATATGTTAAACAATTTTTTTTTAATCTTTTAACATTATGCATGAATTTAGTCTTTTGTTCGTCAGTCCATTCAACCTATTTGTTTGAACGTGTCAGAATTATCATCTTTCCTTGATGGGCTAATGTGAATTGGGCTTACAAGGCTTTGAAATCTAATTGAGCAATGGAACACTATAGATATATCCCCCACACATAGCACAAACTATTTTTGGGCTAAAACCCAAATGGCATTAAATTATTACCCAATTCCTAAACGTGTAGTTCCTGTAATGTATGAAAATCAAATTAAAAACATTGCACATTATGCTAATTGTTATTTACATGTCTAATAACTATGTGAGTTTTTAAGACTAAAAATTGATTTTAATTAATAAATCAATTAGTTATATCGAAAACACATGATCGGAGTGTGTATTCAAATTTAGTATTTTATTCTTAGAATAAATCGATATGCCAAGTAGATGTGAGAAAATGAATATATTTAGAAATTGGTTTAATTGGGATAATATTGCGAAATTCACGATTCTAGGAATAAGAATTTTGGTTCAATCATTCAAACGGGAGCAACGAGCGAAGTAATTGTATATTACAAAACCAACATTTATGTATTTCAAAGATTGATATAATAAAGTTTTATTTAAAATTTTTTGAACTTTTTTAAATTAAAGCTTTTCAAAGGCATTTTAAAGCAAACATTCATAGAATATATATTAAACAAAGCTTTGTTATTTTTAAAATGTTTAATTAACTTTTGTTTTTAAAAATGATTTAAAAAAACTCTTGAAACCAAGAAAATGCTTTCGAAAACAATGACACGTACACTGGTAAAAAAATCTATGTCCCAAGTAAAATATACACGTCGCTAGTCAAATATCATGTTAGTTTATAATCTCGGTTTCCAGTCACGAAAAGTATATGTGTATCATATTAGTCTATCATTGTTGGTACATGTACCATATCAATAATATCATAGACATATCATATGTCCATATCAATAAACTGGAAAAAAAAAAGTTATTATACGACTTAAACACTATACATATTCATCGGATTATCCGTAACTTTAATTTGAATACAAACGTATCTTCAATGTAAACCGAAAACGATATAGTTTCTGTTTCATAAAACTTTAAAACTATACAATAAAGAAAACGATATAGTTTATGTTTCATAAAACTTTAAAACTATACAATAAAGAAAACGAGTTTCTGTTTCATAAAACTTTAAAACTATACAATAAAGAAAACGATATAGAATATGTTTCATAAAACTTTAAAACTATACAATAAAGAAAACGAGTTTCTGTTTCATAAAACGTTAAAACTATACAATAAAGAAAACGATATAGTTTCTGTTTCATAAAACTTTAAAACTATGCAATAAACTTTATACCTTTGCCTATGGTAGATGTTGATAATTGTCGCAAAAATGGGAATGGAAAAGAGGAATATGGATAGTATACTTAGGAGGCAAGGCACGTATAATCTCAAACTTATCACATGATAATTTATATATAACAGATTGTAACTAATTAATATACTTAGGAGGCAAGGCTCATTTATTAAAATTCAATTTAAATTAAGTTTAATTTTAATTTAAAATCTAAGTCTAAATCTTATTTTATATTATTTATTTTATATATCTAGTAAACAAAATATTTTATATGCTTCTTTGTCTTATTATTAATTTAATTTAATTTAAGTTTAAATCTAAATATAAACTTTATCTTATCTATAAGTGTGTGTACGTGTGTGTCTATATATATATATATACATATATATATATATATATATATATATATATATATATATATATATATATATATATATATAGATGGGATCATTGCAGAACCTAAATTTAGTGTAGAACTGTAGAACCAATATCGTCCATAGATTAGAATATTCTAATGGTCTTGATTAAAACCAATATCGAATGAACACTTTTGATATCGTATATTTAACGTCAATGCAACACTGCATATACACTCATTATTAACAGAGCTAAAATAATAGTCACAATTAGTAGTCAAAGTTGGTAGATTTAACGAGAACGGTTATGATATATATTTTTTATTTTTCGTAAAAAAAATTTTACCCAGACCACGATGCAATATATCATGGTGAGACCATGAGATCATTCGATATCGAATGAACACTTTGATATCGTATATTTAACGTCAATGCAACATTGCATATACGTTCATTACTAACAGAGCCAAAATAATAGTCACAATTAGTAGTCAAAGTTGGTGGATTTAACGAGAACGGTTATGATATATATTTTTTTATTTTTCGTAAAAAAAATTTTACCCAGACCACGATGCAATATATCATGGTGAGATCATGAGATCATTCGATATCGAATGAACACTTTGATACCGTATATTTAACGTCGATGCAACACTGCATATACGTTTACGTTCATTATTAACAGAGATAAATAATAGTCAAAATTAGTAGTCAAAGTTGGTGGATTTAACGAGAACGGTCATGAATATATTTTTTTGAAAAAAAATTTACGTGTTTATTTTTCGTAAATTTTTTTTACCCATACGACCATTCGATGTCGAATGAACACTTTGATATCGTATATTTAACGTCGATGCAACACTGCATGTCCATTATATATTAAAAGAGTAAAAAAAAAAGTCAAAGTGGACAGTCAAACTTGGTAGGCTGCTATTAATTCAATGTTAATTGTATAATTACCATCTTATCCCTAGTGTTATATTATAATGTAATGGTTTAGATTGGTTCTATGGTTCTGCACTATATATATATATATATATATATATATATATATATATATATATATATATATATATATATAGAATCAGGTTCATCAGCGTACCTATAAGATTCCAGCGTACCCAGCGTACCCTAATGTGAATGATCATTCACATATATTTTTTTTGCATAGACATGTATAACACAACATTATAAGACTTTTTTTCAAAAGAAACAACATCATAAATCTTGTGAATGGTAAAAAAAATCATGTGAATGGTCATTCACACCATTCACATGGTGTGAAATGACCATTCACATGGATGATCATTCACATAAATATGCATTGAGCATTCACATAATTTTTAAGGACACAGAAAGTGTGAACGTATGTGAAATTAATATATCATGCGTATAACATTAAATTAAACATGGTTATGAGAAAAAAATTTTTAAAAAAGTTTTTTAATGTTGGTACCTTCGGGTGCACTTGATTTCGAGAGGTACTTTTCTGAAACCTGACTCTATATATATATATATATATATATATATATATATATATATATATATATATATATATATATATATATATATATATATATATATATATATATAATTAAAAAATATTTTAAATATTTGAATTTGTTTAAATGATATTTGTAAAAAAAATCTTATTTATATATCCTATATATAAAAAAATTTAAAAATAAATTATTCAAGTAAATACTTAATATTATAATATTAGTAAATAACTGGTAACATATCACATGATGGTTACTTTACTTTGATAAAATATATAAAAATTATGTTTTAATTGATAATTTGATATTAATTATAAATATATATTAATTTAAGAAAAATCTAAATGGTTGATAAAATTGATTGTTGTTTCTACATATTTATAAAATTAAAAAATATGAATTGTGATTTTTCAGAAAAACCACATTTTTTATTTTTTTAAGTTTAATATATATATATAGTTTGTGAAAATATTTTTTTATTAAAAATATCCATGTCGGTCAGCAAACTAGTTTGAAAAAATTTCAGCACCTTGAAATTGTTGCTACTATGAGTTTAGTTAGTGGGGGATTGGTTTTCTACCGTTACTGTATCGACACCGAATCTGGTGGTACCGAATTTTTTTTGAGATATAAGGATACTACTGAACTGAGTATCGAACCGATAATAAAATTTTGGTATCAGTATTATTACCGGTATTTTTGGCATTAGACCGGTTATAATCTATATTTTATTTATGACACAAAATTAGCATAAATAATATGGGAAATTACACATTTCATCCTTGTGGTTTACTAAAAATTATAGATTGAGTTCTTTAACTTTAAAAATACACCGACGTCATTATGTTTGAAGTTTTGTTATGGATTTCGTTCTTTGAACATTTAAATGACCTTTTACCGTTACTTGTTTAATAATTATTGTTAATACTATTATTTTTATATTTGTTAAACAATAAACTAATCTAAAATATTAAAAGTCCTCGTATATTTATTAATTTAACATAACAGACATAAAACTGCAAAAAAGTTATAAAAAAACAAACGGATTATTATTATTATTATAATTATTATTATTATTATTATTATTATTATTATTATTATTATTATTATTTAAAAACAAAAAAAGTAACGTTTTGAATTTAAATTTTTGAAATTAAAAAAAAAAGCTTTTTTAAATCTGGAAATAAATGTAAATATTGTCAATAATTATTCTTTTTTTACATTTTTTAAATAAACAAATTTTTAACACTTTCAGCAAAAGTTTAAAAATATTTCTACAGTTACGTTTTGAAAAAAATGATTAAAAACTTAAAAAAAATTATGTAAAACTTTATATATTTTGGAAACTTTAAAATTTTTAAATGCTTTTGAAAAAAGTTGAAGTAAACTATTTGAACTTTATGAACATTTAAGTAACTTTTTTAACTTTTTCTAAAAAACTTTTAGAAAATTATTAATTTTTTTTTTTTTTGAAAATTTTAAATTTATTTTATTGTTCACGAAAACATTTAAATTATTTTATAAAAATTCAAAAAGAAAATCTAATATAAAAAATATTTTGTTGTAATTTTTTGGTTGCCAAAATGATAAGAATAACAGTTTATATGTTTTTATACATGTCTTAATCCTTAATAAAAAATCATTTAATCTAAAAATGATAAAATTGAATTTAAGAAAACTATATTAATTTATGATTAAAAAACGGTTTGCATTTTTTATAAACTCAAAAAATCTAAACTCAAATGTTATTTTTTTAGTTTTCATTTAATAATAATAATTAATTATATGTCTTCATAAATATTTTATCATCCATTTTTTATTTTTACTTTACATTAAATTAACTTCACTTGTTTTTTTAAAAAAATTTTAATTAGTTTATTATTTTATATAAAAGAAAAAATAATTAAAACAACTTTAACGATAATTATTTAATAAGTAAGGGTAAAAAGGTAATTTTAAATGGCTGAAGAACGAAATCCGTAACAAAACTTTAACCACAATGATCGTCAGTGTAATTTTTAAAGTTAAAAACTCTAATACATAACTTCTAGTACACCACATAAAACAAAATTGGTAATTTACCCTAAAAATAATATCAAAACCAATGAACAAACTTAACTCAAATCAAATAAATGAAGTTAAAATCAAAACCAACAAATAAAGTAAATATCAAAATCAACAATGAATGTGACTATCAAAAGCAATAAGTAAAGTTAATATCAAAACTAATAGATATATATCTGTGCAAATTCAATTTATATTTAGATGCCAACGCAAATATATATAATTAAATATAAATTGTGAATAAAAATAATAAATGTCAATCTTTTATATATATATATATATATATATATATATATATATATATATATATATATATATATATATATAATCAAATTTATAAGTGTACATATGAGATTCCAGCGTATCCAGCGTACCCTAATGTGAATGATCATTCACATATATTTTTTTAATAGACATGTATAAGACAACAATATAAATTTTTTTTTCAAAAGGAGCAACACCATAAATCTTGTAAATGGTAAAAAAAGATCATGTGAATGGTCATTCACACCATTCAGATGATGTGAAATGATCATTCACATAAATATGCATTGAACATTTACATAATTTTTAAGGACACAGAAGTGTGAATCTATGTGAAATCCATGTATCATGCGTATAACATTGAATTAAACATGGTTATGTAAAGAAAAAAAATTTAAAATTTTTTTTAAGGTTGGTACCTTCGGGTGCACTTGACTTCGAGAGGTATTATTTGAACTTGACTATATATATATATATATATATATATATATATATATATATATATATATATATAGAGAGAGAGAGAGAGAGGTTCTTTTAAGAATCTTAAAGATAGTGAGAACCTAGGAACCTTTTAGAGCCCTTGGATCAAAAAGGTATTTTTGGAATAAAAAAATTATATTTCTCTCTCCACCTTTTTTATTATATGCATCTCTTTTTCACTTTCTCTCTCTTACTTTTTTTTTCATTTTCATATTCTCTTTCTTTCATTAGAATTGATTTTAATATTAAAAAAAACATATTTTATAAAAAAATATATTTTTTCTATATAAAAAATTATTTAATTGCTAAAAAATTAATGTATTTTATATAGAAATATTATATGTATATATAGAATGTTATATAATCCTATATCTTTTTATGTAGATTAACATTACTATTCATAATCTATGTAGAATGTTATGTTTCTTATATATTTCATATATTATTATGTTTATTATACAAATCTATATTCTTTTTGTAGATTACCATTACTATTCATTGTGTTTTTGGTATATTTAATATCTGTTGCATACCAAGTGTTCGATAAAATGTCTAAATGAAATCTTACTTTTTTTGTTTCAATGTGTTTTTGGTATATTTTATCATTTAATCTACGTAGAATATATGATATTTGACATTCTACATAGATTGCATGACATTCTACGTAGATTATATGTCATTCTACGTATATTGAATGTCATTCTACGTAGATTGCATGACATTCTACGTAGATTGTACATAGAATATGTTCGTCGATACTCTACGTAGATTGCATGTCATTCTACGTAGATTGCATGTCATTCAACGTAGATTGAATGTCATTCTACGTAGATTGCATGTTATTCTACGTAGATTAACAGTTTTATTCTATGTATTTTTGGTATATTTTATATCAGTTGCATACCAAGTGTTTGATAAAATGTCTAAATGAAATCTTCTTTTTTTGTTTCAATGTGTTTTTGATATATTTTATCATGTAATCTATATAGAATATATAATATTTGACATTTTACACGACATTCTACATAGATTACATGACATTCACGCAGATTGCATGACATTCTACGCAGATTGAATGTCATTCTACGTAGATTGAATGTCATTCTACGTAGGTTGAATGTCATTCTACGTAGATTGCATGTCATTCTACATAGATTGCATGACATTCTACGTATATTGTACATAAAATATGTTCGTCGATACTCTACATAGAATATGACAGATTCATTTCAATGTTTTATAATGAAGATTATTTGTAACATATTAAATATATATGAATGTAATAGTTATTAGATGTTTTACATGATAATCTACGTAGATTACATGATAATCTACATAGAATATATGATACAAGACTACTTGTAAAAAATCACCATAATCTATGTAGAATGTTATGTTTCTTATATATTTCTGTATCTTTTTATGTAAATGTACATTAACATTCAATGTGTTTTTTTGTATATTTCATCATATAATCTATGTAGAATATATGATATTTGACATTCTACATGACATTCTACGTAGATTGAATGACATTCTACGTAGATTGAATGACATTTGACGTAGATTGAATGTCATTCTACGTAGATTGTACATAGAATATGTTCGTCGATACTCTACGTAGATTGCATGTCATTCTACATAGATTGCATGACATTCTACGTAGATTGTACATAGAATATGTTCGTCGATACTCTACGTAGATTGCATGTCATTCTACGTAGATTGAATGTCATTCCACTTAGATTGCGTGACATTCTATGTAGAGTATCGACGAATATATTCTATGTACAATCTACGTACATTGGACAGATTCATTTTCCATATTTTATAATTAAAATTATTTGTAAGATATTATTTTTATAATGAATGTAATAATTATTAGATGTTTTACATGATAATCTATGTTGATTACATGACAATCTACGTAGATTACATCATAATTTACATAGAATATAATACAACACTACTTGTAAAAATCACACATAATCTATGTAATGTTTCTTATATATTTAAGATATTTTTATGTTTCTTATACATTTCTATATCTTTTTATGTAAATTAACATTACTATTCAATGCGTTTTTGGTATATTTTATCATGTAATAATCTACGTAGAATATATGATAATTGACATTCTACACGCATTCTACGTAGATTGCATGTCATTCTACGTTGATTGCATGTCATTCTACGTATATTGCATTTCATTCTACGTAGATTGCATGTAATTCTACATAGATTGAATGTCATTCTGCGTAGAATGAATGTCATTCTACGTAGAATGCATGACATTTTACGTAGATTGTATATATAATATGTTCGTCGATACTCTACATAGAATATGACAGATTCATTTTTCATGTTTTATAATGAAGATTATTTGTAAGATATTAGATTTATAATGATTGTAATAGTTATTGGATGTTTTACAAGATAATCTACGTAGATTAAATGATAATCTAAATAGATATAATACAAGACTACTTGTAAAAAATAACACATAATCTATGTGGAATGTTATGTTTCTTATATATTTCATATATTTTTATGTTTTTAAAAAATTTCTATATCTTTTTATGTAGATTAACATTACTATTCAATGTCTTTTTGGTATATTTTATATGAGTTGCATACCAAGTGTTTGATAAAATGTCTAAATGAAATCTTTGTTTTTTGTTTCAGTATGTTTTTGATATATTTTATCAGGTAATCTACGTATAATATATGATATTTGACACGTAGATTCTACATAGAATATGTTCGTTAACATATTTTATATAGAAGAAAAATATTCTATATAGACATATAATATTTATATATAAAATACGTTATTTTTTTAGCAATTAAATAATTTTCTATATAGAAAAAATAAATTTATTTATAAAAAACATTTTTTTATTTTAAAAATTAATTATAATGAAAGAAAAATAAAATGAAAATGAAAAAAAGTAAGAGAGAGAAAGAGAAAAAGCAGATTTTTTTCTTTCAAAAATACCATTTTCACACATTTTCAAAATTCTCCACTATCAAAGTTTAAAATAATTACAACATTGTCATCCAATATATCAACCATTGATTATCATTAATCCAAAGGTTATAAAAAGTTCTTAGGTTTTCACATTTTTTATGGTTCTTAGAAGAACCCTCCCCTATATATATATATATATATATATATATATATATATATATATATATATATATATATATATATATATATATATATATATATATATATATATATATATATATATATATATATATATATATATATATATATATATATATATATATATATATATATATATATATATATATATATATATATATATATAATCAGGTTCATCAGTGTACCTATGAGATTCCAGCGTACCCTAATGTGAATGATCATTCACATATATTTTATTCTAATAGACATGTATAAAACAATATTATAAGACTTTTTTTCAAAAGTAACAACATCATAAATATTGTGAATGATAAAAAAAATCATGTGAATGGTGTAAATGATCATTCACTTGGATTACCATTCACATAAAATGCATTGAGCATTCACATAATTTTTAATGACGCAGAAAGTGTGAATGTATGTGAAATTCATATATCATGCGTATAACATCAATTTAACATAGTTATGAGAAAGAAAAACTTTTAAAAAGATTTTTAAAATTGGTACATTCGGGTGCACTTAATTTCGAGAGATATTTTTTTAAACCTGACTCTATATATATGTATGTAATCGGTCTTGTACCGGTACCGAACCAAATGATACCTAGTTTTTGAGACATAATATTAATACCAAATACCAAACCAATTACAAATTTCGGTAGATCTGGTTTTGAAAAATGGGTAAAAAATTCCAACCATAATTTTGGTCTCAAAAATAGTTTTCCATAAATCATCCTTAAAAAGAATTTCTTTTATGCTTTTCATTCCTAATAGAACGGTCAAACTTAACATTTATGGGACGTTTGGTTCGCTGGAATCTGGCGGAAAATGAATGGATTTTCCATTATGATGGGTTGTTTGGTGGTCCAAATGAATGAAATGACCATTCCACATTTAAAAAAAGGGTTAAGTGTTATTTTGACCATTCAACTTTAAATTTTTTTTCGATTTAGCCATTAAACTATTTTTTGTCTTGATTTAACCACTAAACTATTTTTTGTATACATATTTAGCCACTAAACATTCTTTTTACCAATTTAGCCACTGAAAATTGTCCCGATTTGGCCACTAAACTATCATATTTTGTATCGATTTAGCCATTAGTTTTATTCATTTTTCCCAAAATAGAACATTAAACAAAGTTTAGTGGTTAAATCAGGACAAAAATTAGTTTAGTGGCTAAATGGGACAAATCTGAAAGTTGGATGGTCAAAATGGTACTTAACCCTTAAAAAAAATCCTCCCTTTTGAAGGAATGGCCATTCCATAGCAAAATGGAAAGAATTTAAATTTCATTCCTTCAAAGCAATCCTTTTTAACGATAGGTCTTCTCATTTTCAACAAACTATAGTATTTGGATTCAGACAGATTTCATTCCTTCCAGAATTTCATTCTTTTGACGGATTCCATTTCATTCCGTCAGATTCCAGCAAACCAAACGCCCATCATATGTCAAAGTATTAAAATATCATTTTATCATCTTATATGTGTTTGGTCCCTTGTTATTTATTTATAATAATAATAATAATAATTATTTTTTTTTTGGAAAAAAAAAACCCACCACCTCTCATGTCATTGTTGATCCTAAGAGCATTTTGGGTGTTCAATATTTGTTTCGAAACCGCGTGCAAGAATATCGATATCAAAATAAAATTCATACTGGAATTATATTTTCAATTTCTATTCAAACTACGCATTCGGTATTTGAATTGTAAACAAACAGGTTTAAAGCATACCAGCTTACACAAAACAGTGAACTGAATTTTTTTTTTTTTTTTTTTTTTTGTCATTCTACTAGTCATCAAAATCTTTTTGCAAACTAATGATTGGTTCTTTAACTATTGGTTTTCTCATATAAATAACATCGAATATTTTTTATAGAAAATAATTAACATAAAATATGTTGCATATTTGTTTTTAAATAGAAATAATGTAATAAATTATTTTGTAGGGTATGTGAAAATTCGATCGAAGCACGAAATGTATAGGCAACGCGAGACACGGGAATATTTCCTTACAAAGTTGCTCCCCCATTTTTTTGGGATTAGAAACATAATTATCTGTTAATACCATTTCTTATTTTTCATGTGACAAGATTATGCTTACATTCAAACCTGCTTTATAAAACATTATTCAAACTAGAACCAGTAATTAATAATTTATAAATTTTCTATTTAATAAATATTTTATTTCTAGGACCCAACCAACCCGGCCCATATCGTCATCTGTTGACTAACCTATCAACCCAATTGATCTGATTCCTGACACCTCCAGGTTTGAATCTGAGATGGCTCGGTATTAGGTCGAATCCGACTCCGATGGAACCAACTAGTCCCAGTAGCAGACCCAGATTATGAGATCGTTGGTTGCACAAGCTAGGTCATCCTACCGGTTTAATAATTTAAGTAACTAAATTGTTCGGATCGGATCAACAAGGGAGAGTAATTTTTTTAATAGCGCAAATTAAAGTAGATATCAAATTAAGTAAATTTTGCCTTTGCCGCTGCTCAATCTCGTCGCTTCTGTCTTATGTCGCGTCTTCGTTCTTGCAAACAACAGTCAAAAGATAGATCCTTTTTTCCCTCTCCAAAAACGTGTATGAGGCTGCTTTTTTTTAACGGCAAACTATTTTACTCCTACTCTTAAACTACTTCCTTGTCCCAAGTGGGGACTTTAGAACTTACTTCCACCACCTAAATTCCAACGTGCCTTCGACGTACGGGAGTTGAACACGTGACCTCACACTTACATCACACCCAACTTACCAAATCGGCTAAAGTGGATGAGGCTAATGAGTTTAATAAATTAGGATTGGGTTTGGGTAATTGGGTATAAAAAAAATTAAGGTTGGGCCTTTTGGGTTGATGGATTTGATAAATATTGAGATTTTGGGTTTTGTTAAATGATTAGGTTTTAAAAGTGTTTTTACTTTGGGCATTCTACTTTTAATTTATTTGTTTTGATTTGAGGTTATAAATTTTTATAATTAAGTTGTACACTTAAAAAAAATTTAGTAATTGAATAGTACAGGTGACACACTTAAAACAATCATTGGCTGCACAATTATATTTTTTAAAAAATTTTAAGTTAAGAAACAAGGTTAATAGAGAGGGGACCAGTCACACGTGCTACCCCACTACGGGACAACATAGGTCTGCTCCTCACTAGTCCACACATCCGATAGTAGGTTAACATGATCATATCTATAAATATCAATAAACATGTAACTATATTTATTTCTCATTATATCACATGTCTTGTCAATGGTAGAAAAATCGTAAGAATGATGTGAATTGAATAATCATTAACTTGAATGACTATTCACATAAATATGCATGAACATTCACATAATTTTTAAAATATATAAAATATGAATATATATGAGATTCACATGTCATGTATGTAAAGTTAATTTAAACTTGTCTCATTATTTTAAACTTGTAACGTTACAGGGCCGGTGATGGGGGAGGGTAAGGTGGGCCTCTGCCCAGGGCCCCTAAATGTACATGGCCTCAAAAAAAAATCTGGGTATGTTGTAACATCCTCGAATTCAATTACTGTAATTCAGATATAAGTTATAATTAAGTTGAATTATGAGCAATGATTATGTATTTGAGATATTTAAAAGTTTGTTGTTATTTTAAGAAAAAAATTTGAACTCTGAATTATTATTAAGGAGTATTATGAATTATAAAAGTTAGTAATGATAAAAACTAAGAATATATCAGTATTATATGAAACCGGATAAGTTGAGGGGTGAAATGTGCAAAAATGATGAAAGTTGAATAAAAATGCTAAAAAGCCATTCATTTTTATTTACACACTCTCTCTCTCTACTTTCTCTCTCTAGAAAGCTCTCTCTACCTTCTCTCTAGAATATCTCTCAAACCGACCGGCCGATTTTCGAGATTTATACGTCATTGGAAAGATCTCGAGGAGTACTACAACAATCTACGGTTGGATTCTTGATTTCGTACGAATTGAGGTAAGAATCGACCCTTTTAAGTTTATATATTTCGGTTTTGAAGACATGAAATTCGAATTTGTCATTTCTTGCATGAATAAAGCTGATTTTGCTTGAGTTTTAGTTAGAATATGATAGAGTATGCGTAATATAATCGAATCTAGGCTTGATAGTTAACATATTCATGATTTTAGACTTAGAAATGTATGATTTAAGCTGTAAAGATGAACAAACTCGATAATGTCAAGAACAAAGTCGAAAATGCAAGAACAAACTCGATTTTGGTACTAAATTCGAGCATATATTCGAATTTAACACATGGGTTTCGAATTTAACCCTTAAACTCGAGATGGGGTTCGAGTTTAACCCCTTGGATTCGAGTTTAGTCCCTAAATTCGAATGGGGTTCGAATTTAGCCCATAAAATTTGAATTTGATGCCTAAAAATTGAAACCCACCCTCTAAACTCGAATATTATGAATGAAACACATAGACAATACATAAAATAACAAAAGTTATTCAAAAGATAAGGTTTGAACTTGAGTTGGGTTCAAACTTAGTTGTGGTTCGAATTTAGATATGGATCTAAAATGGGGAAAAATATTGCAAAACTTGTAAAACTTGGTTTTATGGATTTAAACAATTATTGACATGATGTGTTGTTACAAATGAATTACAGGTCCCTTGTGGTGTTGTTTAACCCACAGTGGGGTACTTTGTGATCTGGTTGAAAGCCCGAGGAGAAATAAAATTTGGATAAAGTTAATAACGCACCCACTGTGAGTACCCTTGAGTTTAGCATGTCTGCATCTGCTTTATGTTTGCTATGCCTACTGAGGCATGTTGTTTCACTTTCGTTTGGCACTATACTAACTTGCGTATATATATATTGATGCACATTCATACTTGTTGCATGTCCTTTCTTTTGTTGTGCATTCTGTTGATGGACCTGCGTGGTCGCATCTGTACTCTGATGTTACTGTGCTATATGAGCCAAGAGTTTGACACCTCTATGGTCAGGATAGACAGTATGACATCCCCGATGGTATGTTTGCCTCAGTTTGGTGGGTTTCTTAATGCCGAGTGTCAGCTCGAAGGGGCTGCAGGCTCGGGGTTGCGTACTTTGAGTACGTGTGGAGTATACGGTATGTGTTACCGCGGTTACTCTGGGTGGTATCATAAAGATTTGTAGAATGTGTAAAATCTTATGGTATTCACTAAGCAATTCGCTTACCCCTTCAGTTGTTATATTTTTACAGGAAAAGGAAAATCCGCGGCGGGACCATCTAGCTAGAACGTGTGTTGAAGTATTTGAAGATTTCTACTGTTTAACTTGGTATTTGGTTTTTGGATTTACTGTCATTATAAATTTGGGGATGATGTAATGTTTTGAGATTGTAGATTTAGTATTGTAACCTATGTAGCACCGTAGGGTGTTGGGCACTAGTTTGTATTATTTTATTTCGTATTTTATGCTTCCGCACTTAACTAGGTAATCAGATCATTATATAACTGTTTGATGGTGATTAATCCTGGGTGAATGGTAAATGGTGGTTAATGTGGCAAGGGTGTCACATGGTATGGTATCAGAGCAGTAGTTTGATATTCAAGTGTCCGTGAGGTCTTGATCTCAAACATTAGGTAATGATATGTAGTGGTTTAAGTAATGATCTGAACTAAGATAGGTTACGATCTAGTAATTATAAGAGATTGACTATCATACGGGACAAATTAGTGGTGTCTTTAAATTAATGACATGTTGCTAAATAAGTTATATGTTTCATATTTCAGAACATGTGTGGAGGAGGAATGACACCAGAAGAGACGAGAGAAATGATGCTAGCCATGATGGCTGAGCAAAATCGGATGATACAAGACCAGTTTCGGGCTCGAGATGAGGCTGAAGCTAAGAGAAGATAAGATAAGAGGAAGAATAAGGAAAGAGAGAAGCAATGACGAGCAAGATGACAACACTGGGTCATCTAACAAGCCCAGAGGTTGTCGGTTTAAGGATTTTAAGGGAAATGGAGCAGTCGAGTTTAATGGACTGGGTGATGCTGTTGCTGCTCTGGAATGGATAACAGCCACAGAACGGACATTCCAAATCACTGATTGTGCTGAGAAGGACATGGTCCGGTTCGCTACTGCTATGTTCACCAAAGACGCATTAATGTGGTGGAATTCAATGGTGAATGCCTTAACAATGGAGAAGGTTTCTAGAATGACATGGGCTGAGTTTACTGAAATTTTCACTCAGCAATACTGCCCGGCTGATGAGCGCCGGAGACTAGAAGCTAAGTTCATGACACTAATTCAGGGGACTAAGTCTGTGTCCCAATATGCGGTAGAGTTCACGAGGCTAAGTTTATTTGCGCCTCATCAGGTTGATACAGAAGAAAGAAAAGTGACCCGATTTAAGGTTGGTCTTGATTTGGAAATCCGAAGAGTGATGAGGAACGTACGTTACCCCACGTTTGCTAGTCTGCTGGAAGCTGCCAGAAATGTAGAACAGATCCTGAGTATGTCAGGATATGTGATGGGGCCTACTGCTGCTGCTTCAGCTAGCCCAACTCAACCTTCACCACCGAAACGTCAAAGCGGCGGAGACTACTCTGGGACTTCTGGTCGTTCTCGTGCATACTCCATTGATGCAACGCATTTCGGATATATATTTGCATCACTTTTACCTCTAGTTTTTCCGGTTTTTATCTAAAACACATTTATGTCGCATATATTTATGCTATATTCGTGTTTTTAGGTTAGTTAAAGCCGTTGTTGCCAATTCGGAGAGTTTTCCCCCTTTTACACGACAAGAAAGGAAAAGCAACAAAGTTCAGCCGACATATTTCAGTGTCGTGGCATCCCCACGACTCGAGCACAGTGTTCAATGCAAAAGAAATTATCCAGGCCCATATCTCAGGTGTCACGCCGTGACCATATAGGTGTCACGCCGTGAACAGCAGCAGCTCAAAATTACCAGAATTACAGAGAGTTTGTCACGCCGTGACCAATGCCTTGTCACGACGTGACCGCTGATCCAATCAGATGCATTCAAGTTTTTTTTCATGTCAGTCACGACGTAACCAAATAGAAGGTCACGCCGTGACCTTCCTGTTCGATTGGGTGCCATATTTAAACTCTTTTTCTGCATTTTAGAGAGGAGAGGATGGTGGCTAGGGTTCCTAGAGGTAGAAAGGAGGCTAGAGACGAATTTTGAAGGAGACAATCATTGGGAACAATATTCTCTTGGATTTCGAAGCTTGTTCATCACATCAACCATTGGGGGAGTTATCTTTGTCATCCTTGTCATGTTTATTTTGAGTTTGTTAGTTATCTCTTTGTTTGAGTCTATCTCCATGGCTATGGAGTAGATTTCTTTGTAATCATTCGGGTTTGTCAACCCCCAAACATTAGATGCACATGTGTTAGCAAAGTTTTTAGGTGTTTATCATTTCGATTCCTTGTTAGACTTATCTCTTGATGGATATTTAAAATACATGTTTTATTTGGTGATTAATGAGTTGTTTAAAAGCGAAAGCTAAAATTAATTTGTTAGCCATTCTTTATGAATTTGTCTATGGATTTGTTTGGCCTTGAGCTAGAAATAGTGAAAGGATGTATTCCATGTATTTTAGATTCTATCAACGAGAATATTTTGTTTAGATGAAAATCTAGCATTATATGTGTATTTGCGAAAGTAAATTCACCTTTCAATAAATCGATTTGTATAAATATTATCTTGTGTAATTAATTGGTTAGTTTATTAGGAGATTTCCGACTATCTAATCTTTTAATTTAAAAGCAAACAAGTTGAAAGAGGAGTTTGTGACACTTGATTATACTTTCTTAACCTTTAATTATGCTATGCTTAATTTCTAGTCATCTAATGTGCGGGGGGAGTAAACTTGAATGATTACCTCTTATTCTCTGATTTTAAACATTTGCAATCGTCTAATCTTAGTGCATTATTTTATATTCAAGTAGCATTTAGTGAAATAGTTTTTAATTGGGTAATAGTTTCTAAATTTGATGTTTCGTTTTATCAAAAATCAAATCATTTTCATTTAGACTAATTATTGACAACGAGTTTATTATCATCATTCTACATTGTGTCCTCGAGATCGATAACTCGGTTCTTGCCATTTATATTCTAGTAAACGATAGGTACACTTGCCTAATTGTCTATTAGTTCTTATTTTTGGTATATAACCATTAAGACATCATCCATCAACTCTGAGTCGCGATACTGTAATAAATGTCATTTGGAACATTTCGGCAAGTGTACTAAGGGGCGTGCATGTTTTTGCTGCGGAGAATTGGGCCACTACCAAAATGAATGCCCACGAAGATCGGATGCCTGCCATAAATGTGGTGTGTGGGGGCACTATAGCAGGGATTGTCGAAAGAATACTCCAACAGCCGCTGCTCCATCGTCGACTCGATCATTTGGAGGATCAAGTGGTGGTTCAGCCAACCGTCGGAATCAGCCACAAAGGGGACAGGCTAGTGCATATCAGATTACCGCGGAGGAAGCTAGGGAAAACCCGGAAGTGGTTACGGGTACGTTATAGTTAACCCTTATGCTTGCAAGAGTGTTGTTTGATTTCGATGTCAATAGATCTTTTGTGTCTACTGTTTTGTACAACGACTAGCCATGACACTGTTTAAGTTACTTGCTATATTTGACATAGAAGTTGCTAGCAACACTCTAGCCAAATTAGATTACGTATATTGTAGCTGCACCTTATGAATTGAAGATGTAGTCTTCAATTTGAATCTTACTCCGATAGCTTTCAATGAATGTAACATGATAGATGTAGAAGATGTTGACCTTGTAAATAAGGATGACAAATGCCAAGAAGGACTGATGTTTGTTGAAATTGAGGAAAAATGGGTTATTTTAGAAGAGTACTTTAAGATTCTACGTGTAACTTCATCGAAGTTTTATGATTTTGAAGATAACATGAACTTAAGTATTATGAAATGTTGTTACTAAAATAGGCAAGATGATGATAGTGAATGAGAATACTCTAGTATATGAATAGGCGCTAGATGAATAGCCAAAATGGATTTTGAAGCTTTGAATTGGAAAAGGTGTTTTAAATATCGTGAGAATTTTTATGTAATTGGAATCAAGGAAATTGTTTCAATATTGATATATATACGAACATTATATGAGGAAACTAAGTCTAGAAATTTTGGAGAAAGCATACGAGGGTATAATAATACAAGACTGGTGTTCATATGATATGAGATTTGGAATATACAATGTGAGATATAAGTAAGATATGTATGTGAGTTGTAATCAATTAAAAAGGAAATATAATGCTACATGAGGATAGAATACTTATTGATATGATAATTGATCAATAAGAAGGTTAAAGAGACTTTGGACAATAATGAAATTTGCTTATACAGTAAAGAAAGGTCTAATACTACGATTCGGAATCTAAGGGAGATTCGGAGGTGGTTATGAGTTTTGTTTAATTCTGGTGCCGATCAATTAAATTGTAACTGCATTTGTGCAATCAATGTTAGTGCTTTGGTCTAAGTTGTCGGTTGTGATTGGTGTTGAAATTTCTTAAATAACACAATTAGTTAAAGTAGATCATGTGTATCATGATTGTACTTTAGGGAATCGAAGAAGTTGGTTTATATGTTGATTTAATCTCTGGAGTTTTCCCAATAACTTGCTGTTCGTATCGTCATGCATATAACGAAATATAAGTGAGATGCGGCACAAACATGAATACGAGTAAAACTTGCCGGCAACCGATAGAAGATCAGAATGAATGGACTATTTTCATATTGGAATATGTGACGAGATAATGTATTTTGGATTCAATTATCAATTGAAAAGATCAATCGATTAGATAGAGATTCATATAACTCTAGTTATCATGATGAAGTAAAGAAAACCATGTTTAAAAGTTTTGCACTGGAGAAAATGTAGAAACCCTACATGTTGAAAAGAAAATTTAAGGAACTCTGATTGTTATGTCTGTGTTATCACGAAAGTGCTACTATGATAGTGGTCATAAACCGATCAGTTATAATACAAACAAATTGAGTATAGTTGAAAGCATCACCGATAAGGGTTGAAATTCGTTTTATAAAAAGGAGACAAGTTGACACCAAAATATGTTGGCACATTTAGAATAATGAAAAAGTTGGAATCAGTTGTGACAATTGGAATTGCCTAAGGAAATATCGAAATAACACTTGGTATTTCATGTAGAAGGCTTTATGAAATATTCACAACTGGTAATGAAGATTAGACTGATTGTACCGAATTACAAATCAAGAAAGGTTAGTATATGATGAAAAGCCGGGATATATATTATGAATACTGCATTAAGGTGAAGAAATTGAGAACCAAAGAGATCGAAATGGTGCTTGTACGTTGGAAGCATCATAAGGGAGCCAATCATACATGGGAGACGAAAGGTGATATGTTAAGGAAATATCCGCAGCTGTTTGAAGTCAAATAACTTCGAGGACGAATTTAGAGCGTGGTGGAGCCCATGTTGTAACATCCTCGAATTCAATTACTGTAATTCAGATCTATTTAGATGGATAAGTTATAATTAAGTTGAATTATGAGCAATGATTATGTATTTGGGATATTTAAAAGTTTGTTGTTATTTTAAGGAAAAAATTTGAACTCTGAATTATTATTAAGGAGTATTATGAATTATAAAAGTTAGTAATGATAAAAACTAAGAATAAATCAATATTATATGAAACCGGATAAGTTGAGGGGTGAAATGTGCAAAAATGATGAAAGTTGAATAAAAAGGCTAAAAAGCCATTCATTTTTATTTACACGCACTCTCTCTACTTTCTCTCTCTAGAAAGCTCTCTCTACCTTCTCTCTAGAATATCTCTCAAACCGACCGACCGATTTTCGAGATTTATACGTCATTGGAAAGATCTCGAGGAGTACTACAACAATCTATGGTTGGATTCTTGATTTCGTACGAATTGAGGTAAGAATCGACCCTTTTAAGTTTATATATTTCGGTTTTGAAGACATGAAATTCGAATTTGTCATTTCTTGCATGAATAAAGCTGATTTTGCTTGAGTTTTAGTTAGAATATGATAAAGTATGCGTAATATAATCGAATCTAGGCTTGATAGTTAACATATTCATGATTTTAGACTTAGAAATGTATGATTTAAGCTGTAAAGATGAACAAACTCGAGAATGTCAAGAACAAAGTCGAAAATGCAAGAACAAACTCGATTTTGGTACTAAATTCGAGCATATATTCGAATTTAACACATGGGTTTCGAATTTAACCCTTAAACTCGAGATGGGGTTCGAGTTTAACCCCTTGGATTCGAGTTTAGTCCCTAAATTCGAATGGGGTTCGAATTTAGCCCCTAAAATTCGAATTTGATGCCTAAAAATTGAAACCCACTTTCTAAACTCGAATATTATGAATGAAACACACAGAACAATACATAAAATAACAAAAGTTATTCAAAGGATAAGGTTTGAACTTGAGTTGGGTTCAAACTTAGTTGTGGTTCGAATTTGGATATGGATCCAAAATGGGGAAAAATATTGCAAAACTTGTAAAACTTGGTTTTATGGATTTAAACAATTATTGACATGATGTGTTGTTACAAATGAATTATAGGTCCCTTGTGGTGTTGTTTAACCCACAGTGGGGTACTTTGTGATCCGGTTGAAAGCCCGAGGAGAAATAAAATTTGGATAAAGTTAATAACGCACCCACTGTGAGTACCTTTGATTTTAGCATGTCTGCATCTGCTTTATGTTTGCTATGCCTACTGAGGCATGTTGTTTCACTTTCGTTTGGCACTCTACTAACTTGCGTATATATATATTGATGCACATTCATACTTGTTGCATGTCCTTTCTTTTGTTGTGCATTCTGTTGATGGACCTGCGTGGTCGCATCTGTACTCTGATGTTACTGTGCTATATGAGCCAAGAGTTTGACACCTCTATGGTCAGGATAGACAATATGACATCCCTGATGGTATGATTGCTTCAGTTTGGTGGGTTTCTTAATGCCGAGTGTCAGCTCGAAGGGGCTGCAGGCTCGGGGTTGCATACTTTGAGTACGTGTGGAGTATACGGTATGTGTTACCGCGGTTACTCTGGGTGGTATCATAAAGATTTGTAGAATGTGTAAAATCTTATGGTATTCACTAAGCAATTCGCTTACCCCTTCAGTTGTTATATTTTTACAGGAAAAGGAAAATCCGCGGCGGGACCATCTAGCTAGAACGTGTGTTGAAGTATTTGAAGATTTCTACTGTTTAACTTGGTATTTGGTTTATGGATTTACTGTCATTATAAATTTGGGGATGATGTAATGTTTTGAGATTGTAGATTTAGTATTGTAACCTATGTAGCACCGTAGGATGTTGGGCACTAGTTTGTATTATTTTATTTCGTATTTTATGCTTCGGCACTTAACTAGGTAATCTAATCATTATATAACTGTTTGATGGTGATTAATCCTGGGTGAATGGTAAATGGTGGTTAATGTGGCAAGGGTGTCACATATGTTTTATGTAGAAAGTATCTGGGGCTCTTGATAAGTTTTTTAAAAAACAAGACTAATGTTGATGATGCTAATATTAATCTTAATGATACGAATGTTAACAATGCTAATATCGATATTATGATACTAATGTTAATCTTAGTGAAGTTTATAAATATATTTCGATTTTTAAGTTTATATGGTCTCTTTTAGAGTTATTGTATAGGGCCTTCGAAATCTTAGAGACGACCATGAACGTTAAATATGCATGACCAACGTCAAGAACATCACATAACCCACATCAAAATCTAATCAAATAATTCCACCAAACTGCTGCCGTATTTAAATAATCAATAAAATTAATTAAATAATTAATACTTATCATTAAAATTAATTAAATAACTCAATGGACTCTGTATTCTATAATCTTTTTGTTATTTAAAATAACACAACCGAAAACTACTAGTGAAAGTAAGATGAGTTTTCTTAAAAAAAAATGAATTTAGGGATACGGAAAAGATTTGAATAACCAAATGGAACAAATTAATAAAAAAATTTATTATAAAAACAACCATAAAAATATAGGTAATATACTAACAAAACATACCTTTTTAGAATATGTTTGGAATTTTGTCAATGTTTACTTTTCGAAATATATAAAACAACTTGAGCTCAATAATTAGACACAAGTCACATGTTGAGGATATCGTGTTGAACATGAAAATGATTCATTTTCTATTGGCATATGTAAATTTATTTTAAAAATTTTCAAACAAGTGGGAACGAAATCGTACGTGTTCTTGCATGGAAGATGGCATCATTCACTCCTCGTTGATTGAAAGTTACAGATTCAGTTCATGTTTTTCGTATTGATCGTGGTCACCAGCAGAGACTAGCTCGGGCCAAAATATGTCACATGCACCATCACTGAAATCGGGCTCATCTCAAATGAATGTACATCCGACTTAATTAGTAACACTTTATGTGATAAACAACAGAAAATTTGAGGTTGAAACGCGTATGAAAAGTCTAAAATGTTGGAGAATGAGAAGTCACTACAAGAAAATTAGCCTTTTGCGGCGACAAATGTCGTCGCTAAAGGTTGTTATGTCGTCGCGGTTGACCTTTAGCGGCGACATGTCGTCGCAGATGAGTCGTCGCCGTAGCCTCGTAGCTAAATATTTTTTGCGACGACAGTTTCCACCTTTTGCGACGACCTTTTCAAAGAATATCATGTTGACAATCATTTTTTGCGACTTGTCGCAAAAGTTATTTCGAGAATTAATTCAAAATTAAAATTAATTACTTTTTGCGACGACAATGTCGCCGCTAAAACCACCTTTTTGCGACAACAGGTGCACCTTTTGCGACGACATGTTGTCGCTAAAAGTAACAAAAACAAAATTCCAGTGGGATTTAGCGACCCCGACATGTCGCCGCAAAAGTTCAACACGTCGCGGCAAAAAATGCACGGCTTTTTGCTGTTTTTTTCCCCCAATCGGGTTATATAAACCTGTTTGCAGCATTTACAATTTGATATCGTTTCAACAAACTCAAATCTAATAAATTTCAAAACATCGATAGTTACAATAGGCTTACCAAATAAACATTTACAATTAAAAAACATTACATAATGTAAACTAATTATCTTCTTCGTCTTTGTCGTTTTCCTCGCCTTCATCATTTTCTGTGTCTTTGTCGTCCGAGTCTTCGTCATAATCAGAAACATCTAAATTTGCGGCTCTTAACGCATTGTATAAGAGTTCTTGTCGAGCCATTTATTTTTGTTGCTTTTTTGTTTGTCGAGCAACTAATTTATCAACTTCGGCTTTTAAATACGTTTTTGGTTGTGATTGAGACTTTGAACTCGATAAACTGCCTGATAATTTTCTCCCAATTTTGCGATTATGGCCACGTCGTTCTCCCAAGACTTGAGACAATATTTCTTCTTCGGTCATCGGGTTGGAACTTCCGACTTGATTATTTCGAAGCTGCTCCATCTCGTGCTGTGTTATTACAAAAAAAAAAAATTGATATTATATATATATTTCATAATAAACACTAAAAATAAATATTTATATACAATTTCATGCATTTAAGTAAATATGATTACTTACATATTGTCTTGCAGCAATGTCATTGCAAAAACATTATTCCGTCGATGCATATCACCAAATTGGTCAATAAGACTAGGAAACTGACTCGTCGCAGGGTCGTACTGTAACACATTTAATGTATATGTAAATAAAAACATGTATATCAAATATATATTATAAAATGCGTGAATTATATAGTATTGAGTCTATATTAACACGTATATATTACCAACTAATATTGCAACAACTCTATATATTACCATATATATATCATAACTATGTCATATATATCAATTCGTCGCAAATTATAAAGTATATATATCACCCAACTATGCAAATTATATATAGCAAATTATCATTAAAGTGACTTATGTAATTGTATATAACAACTATCATTTGAAGATAAAGTGACTTACTAACTATATATATGCATATCAAGTCTATACAAAGTATCAAGAATACATATCATCATCTCTATACCATCTTTTGCCAACTAATATTACAACAAGTCAATATATTACCATATATATCATAATTATACTATATATATAGCAATTCGTTGCAAATTATCAAGTATCTTACCAAGTATATGTATCACACAACTATGCAAATTATCAAGTATATATATATTACACAAGTATATCGCAAATTATCAAGTATATACAAATTAGCAAGTATACTATATATATCAACTATCATTTAGAGATAAAGTGACTTACACGACGATCTTATATTTGAACATATGCTTGGGATCCATGGTAACTTGGATAGAGTTGTTTCGCTCTATTTGCAGCATTTACAACTCCTCGATATATGGTCCCCTCTTGCATAAAGTAGTCACAATACTTGCGCCACTCATTAATTTTTATTTGTTTGGGAGGGAAATTCGAATGTCATCCGGATGTTCATACTCCCATCGATTGGTAAAGTGTTTTATTTTAAAACGAGATTTTCAATCTTTAAATCTCGAAGCAAATTGTGTATTAACTCCCGCAACTATTTGCGTCGAATATGGACCCGACAAGTGAGGTCTCATGTCAAAATATGTCTGCAATTTATAAAAAATAGTCATGTTAGTGTCTATTTTTACAAATTTACAAAAATATATTAAACAAATTTAGCCTGTAATTCAGGCCAAAGAGGGGCCTTTAGATGATCGGGTACATCACCCCACAAATTATAATATTTGGGGATGTCACCCACAAAAGCCCCGATCAAGTTATTGAAACCGCCAGCATTATCTCCAATGACTCGATACGTCCCCTGTTTAATATCAAATCTAATGGGCAATGGTCGTTGCTCATTCTTTTTCCATAATTTTCTTAGACCTTTATTTGTGGTTTTTCCACAAGTCTTTGAACCTACAATTCAAATGAACCAAATGAATAATACAAGTAACTAACTAAGTAAACTAAAAATGTCTAAAAATTTTATTACTACTTTGACACATGGATGGTGGTTGCCAAGAACCCCCGTGAGGATCACCATCGTGACCAGTCGTCATCTGTAAAAAAATTTAGAAGTATAATAACCTACAAAACAAACATTAGTGTATGTTGACAGTTCAATAAACATATTGGAAAAACAACTCAATAAACATATCATAACTAATTAGTGTCTTTACAAATTACAACTTAAAATCAACCAGGTTCATCACTGGAACAATAACGTGTTTACACTCATTGTCAGATATCTGGTCATAACTGCGTTTGTAATAATTAATTATCAATACCAATAAATGAAAACTAACAAATCAAATTAACTTAACACGAAACTAAGGAATGTAAGGGTGGTCATTTTAACCTACTTTCAGAATGTTTTGTCTCATACATGAATGTGTATCATTAGTTTACTATTTCAGAAAAATTCGGCAGTATTTTCCCTTAACTCCCCAAATATGTGTAAGAGACACATATTCGTAGGAGCAAAGAGAAAATGTTTGCCGAATTTTTCTCAAATAGTAAACCAATCATACATATCCATATCTTAAATGAGACAAAACATTCAAAAAGCAGCCCCAAGCAGGGGACTTTCCGAAATTAATTTCTAATAAATTAATTTCAGATGAGTGATTTATGGTATAAACACACGCTTATCATACAAACACATTACATTTATCTAAACACACAAATTAATCATTGAATATAAATAGTGATCTTTTATTATCTTATTTTGAATAATAATAATATTAAATGAATATGTGATTATAGATGTTCATACTTTAAAGTAATAATAAAAATAATATATGTTTTAGTTTCATGTTACTTTAAATTAATAATAACATTAACATTGTTTTAATTTTATGTTATTATTTATGTTTCATCTTTATTAATTAACTTTATGTCACTTTAAAGTAATATATGTTTCTATTTGATGATACTTTAATATATGTTTTAGATTTATGTTACTATAAATGAATATATATTTTAATAACCCTAATTAATATACATATTAATATATGTTTTAATTTGATAATACCTTAATATATGTTTTAATTTGCTTTTAATTCAATTTAATATATGTTCTAATAACATTAATCAATATACATACTAATATATATCATCACTTTATGACATTTTAAAGTAAAATATATGTTATAATTAATCTAATGTTACCTTAATTTAATGTATGTTTTAATAACACTAAGAGTAAAGGACATTTTTGGTCCTTGTGGTTTGATAGTTTACTCGGATTCAGTCCCTTAACCATAATAAGGTCAAATTTCATCCCTATTTTGCTAATTTTGTGCCCTTTTAGTCCCTCGTCCGTTAAACTTAACGACACAACCGTTAAATTTGTAAGAATGACATTTTTACCATTTTCATTGAGACGCTTTTAGTCCCTTTGGTTTTATTATTTACCCATTTAGTCCAACATTTATTTTATTTTATTTTATCTTTATAATTATATTATTTATAGATATACTTAATTCTAAATAAACACACTTATTTTATTTATAAATATAGTTATGTTTTAATATTTTATTTACATTTACTATTGTTCGTATTTTATTTAAAATTTAACTTTTATTTTAATTTAAATATATATTTCTTTACTAATTTATTTAAAGTTTATCTTCTTTATTAATTTTAATTTTTATAATATTATTGTTGACATTTATATATGTAAGTTTGTTAGTTGTGTTTAAGTAAATATAATATCGTCGATATTTTTCCTCTCCAAAGTCACTATTTCTTCAAGTATCTTCCAACCTAATCAATTATCAACACATAAATTATACTATATGTGTTGGATATATATATATATATATATATATATATATATATATATATATATGTGTGTGTGTGTGTGTGTGTGTGTGAGTGTGTGTATAATTTAATATCCAAGACATAAATTATATAATATACACATAAACATTATGTGTATAAAATTATACACACACACTCACACACACACACACACACACACACACATATATATATATATATATATATATATATATATATATATATATATATATATATATATATATATCTGTGTGTGTGTGTGTGTGTGTTTAAGTGAGTACTACCTACTACAAAACGCACCCGAAGGTATCACTCGTAAGATTATTTTTTTGAAATTTTGTTTTCACAAATATGTTTTAATTAACATTACACAGGTAATATGTGAATTTCACGCAAATTCGAATACTCTAGGTGCATGAAATCACGCACCACATATATGGAAAAAATTTTAAGTGTGCGTTCACATCATTTTTTAGGAGCTAGAAGATGTGAATGTATGTGAAATTTACATATAATCTTCATAATGTTAATTAAACCATGTTTATAAAATAAAAAAATTAAAAAGAATGTTGTTTAAAGGTGGTAGCTTCTGGTGAGCTGTATAAGTAGTGGTACTCCCTCGAACCATATTCTCTCTCTCTCTCTCTCTCTCTCTCTATATATATATATATATATATATATATATATATATATATATGTGTGTGTGTGTGTGTGTGTGTGTGTGTGTGTGTGTGTGTAAAATATTTTCAAGTATCTTCCAATGTCATTATTTCTTCAAGTATATTCACATATGTATATAATTTATGTGTCGATAATTGATTAGGTTGTAATATATTTGAAGAAATAGTGACTTTGGAGAAGAAAAATAGCGAAGATATTATATCTACTTAAACACAACTAACAAAATTACATATATAAATGTCAACAATAATATTATAAAAATTAAAATTAATAAAGCAGATGAACTTTAAATAAGTTAGTAAAGAAAATATATAATTTTAATTAAAATAAAAATTAAATTTTAAATAAAATAGGAACAATAGTAAATGTAAATAAAATATTAAAATATAAGTATATTTATAAATAAAATAAGTGTGTTTATAATAAATTAAGTATATCTATAAATAATATAATTATAAAGATAAAATAAAATAAAATAAATGTTGGACTATAAATGGGTAAATAATAAAACCATAGGGACTAAAAGCGTCTCAATGAAAAGGGTAAAAATGTCATTCTTACAAATTTAACGGTTGTGTCGTTAAGTTTAACGGACGAGGGACTAAAAGGGCACAAAATTAGCAAAATAGGGATGAAATTTGACCTTATTATGGTTAAAAGACTGAATCCGGGTAAACCATCAAACCACAAAGACCAAAAATGTCCTTTACTCTAACACTAATTAATATATATAATAAAATACGTCATACTTTTATGATACTTTAAAGTAATACAAACATACATACATATATATAAAAAGTCTAATCTTATGTGAAATCAACTAATACATATTAAATTATTTCATTTAAATATTATATGAATTTTATAATGTATATTTTAATTTATGTTAATTTAAAAGTAATATTTTTTAATAGCACTAACTAACATATGTTTAATAACACAAGTTAACACTAATTACTAATAATAATACTAAACTAAACAGACTTTAAAAAATACGTATTAACATACATAATATAATTAAAATTTTTTCATACTTTCTAAACAATAAAAAATGTATTGCAATTAAATACACTTTTTTCATATCATAAAAACTCTATATGCATATAAAATTTATTTTTTTTACTAAAAAACATATTAAAAGCATTCATTTTTAGCAAATTTAAAACATAATATTTTGAAAAATGATTTAATATACTGATTTAATAACTTAAATAATATGTAAAAATCAGAAATAAAAAAATACTAACCTCAAATGGCGACCCACCGGAGTTTTCACCGGACCGAGAAACAACTACAAATGTCAACCACCGGAAAAATAAAACAACCATAAGTTCCTAGAAATATATGTAAAAATATTGACATTTATGTTAAATGAAACCAACCTTAAAATTTGTTCGGAAATAACCAAGTTGTCGTCGGAGCTTCGACCGGAAAAAATGGAGACCGCGAAGTCGCCGGAAAATACCAACCTTATAAATGAAAACTAACAAATCATACTAACTTAACACGAAACTAAGGAATTTAAGGGTGATCATTCTAACCCACTTTCTGAATGTTTTGTCTCATACATGAATGTGTATCATTAGTTTACTATTTCAGAAAAATTCGGCACCATTTTCTCTTAACTCCCCAATAATGTGTAGGAAACACATATTCGTAGGAGCAAAGGGAAAATATTTTCCGAATTTTTCTCAAATAGTAAACCAATCATACATATCTATATCCTGAATGAGACAAAACATTCAAAAAGCAGTCTCAAACAGGGGACTTTCCGAAATTAATTTCTAATAAATTAATTTCAGATGAGTGATTTATGGTATAAACACACACTTATCATACAAACACATTACATTTATCTAAACACACAAATTAATCATTGAATATAAATAGTGATCTTTTATTATCTTATTTTGAATAATAATAATATTAAATGAATATGTGATTATAGATGTTCATGCTTTAAAGTAATAATAAAAATAATATATGTTTTAGTTTCATGTTACTTTAAATTAATAATAACATTAACATTGTTTTAATTTTATGTTATTATTCATGTTTCATCTTTATTAATTAACTTTATGTCACTTTAAAGTAATATATGTTTCTATTTAGTGATACTTTAATATATGTTTTAGATTTATGTTACTATAAATGAATATATGTTTTAATAACCCTAATTAATATACATATAATATATGTTTTAATTTGATAATGCCTTAATATATGTTTTAATTTGCTTTTAATTCAAATTAATATATGTTCTAATAACATTAATCAATATACATACTAATATATATCATCATTTTATGACATTTGAAAGTAAAATATATGTTATAATTAATCTAATGTTACTTTAATTTAATGTATGTTTTAATAACACTAATTTATATATATATATATATATATATATATATATATATATATATATATATATATATATATATATATATATATATATATATAGACACACACACACACAGTAAAATGCGTCATACTTTTATGATACTTTAAAGTAATACAAACATACATACACATATATAAAAATTCTAATCTTATGTGATATCAACTAATACATATGAACTTATTTCATTTAAATATTATATGAATTTTATAATGTATTTTTTAATTTATATTACTTTAAAAGTAATATTTTTTTAATAGCACTAACCAACATATGTTTAATAACACAAGTTAACATTAATTACTTATAATAATACTAAACTAAACAGACTTTAAAAAATACGTATTAACATACATAATATAATTATAATTTTTTCATACTTTCTAAACAATAAAAATGTATTGCAATTAAATACACTTTTTCATATCATAAAAATTCTATATGCATATAAAATTTATTTTTTCTACTAAAAATCATATTAAAAGCATTCATTTTTTAGCACAAATTTAAAACATAATATTTTGGAAAATGATTTAATATAATGATTTAATAACTTAAATAATATGTAAAAATCAGAAATAAAAAAATACTAACCTCAAATGTCGACCCACCAAAGATTTCACCGGACCGAGAAACAACTACAAACGTCAACCATCGGAAAAATAAAACAAGCATAAGCTCCTAGAAATATATGTAAAAATAATGACATTTATGTTAAATGAAACCAACCTTAAAATTTGTTCGGAAATAACCAAGTTGTCGTTGGAGCTTCGACCGAAAAAATGGAGACCGCGAAGTCACCGGAAAAAACCAACCTTATGCGGCGACAGATATGTCGTTGCTGTAGCCCTATCGCGACGACAAGTCGTTGCCAAAACCCACTTATGTCGCACCTCGAAAAAAACGTGGTCTTTCTACCGCGCAAAAAGCTATTTTTGTGCCAAAAAAATTAAAATTTTACATATAATACCTTTTTACGACGACCATGTCGCCGCAAAAGGCTATCTCCGAATATTGACCAATTTAAGTCAAAAGGCAGACTTTTTTTGTCTTTTAGTGGGGTATTTGCGACGACATTAGTCGCCGCAAAAGGGCTCCGTCAAATTTTTTTTCTAGCAGTGAGTTTTTGTATTTTTGTTTTTAGTCTGTTTATTGAGTCTGTCAGAAAAAAAAAATACAAATAATAATGACAATAGGTTGTTTGGTAAGCATAGAGAAGAAAATTATTATTTCTATTATTTTTACCTTCTAATGAAGAAGCAAACTCAATTTTGAAAAAGGTGTCTTTGTGAAATACAAGAAGTAATATTATTAACCATGTAATATATTTATCTCAACAATAAAATAAATCTTAAACTTAATTAACCATCCCCTTGTAACACCTCAAAATATACTTTCAAGATTATTAACACATGTAATATATGAATACATATGACAATTATTTGTTTTTTTATAAAATAACTAAAAGTATTATATAAAAAATAATATATTAATTAATAATGTTTTTATATTAAGGTGACATGATAAAAATATAAAATTAAATTTTTTATATTTTGATTATAATAAATAAATATTGAAGATATAAAAATATTAATTATATAGTAATAAAAACTGAATCAATTTTATAAACATATTGCTTTTAAATTTGAAAGCAATAATTACAATATTATTGTATAGTATTGTTTTAACGAAAGTTATTATATTGTTACCCTTTTCTAATTTAGATGTGTTTTTAGTTTTTTTTTGTGAAATTAGATGTTAAATTGAAGCCTTTAAGATTGTTTAATCATATAAGTCTTCATTAAATATCCTAAGTTTTTTAAAAAAAATTATATGAGTTAAAAGAAAGAGTTATATTAAGAAAACGAATGAAAAAAATGAAATCTAGGAGAGTCGAGAAATCTACATGTATCAAGAGTTATTTTGTTTTATCAGTATAATAGTTTATATATACTAATGTATTACACGGATTTAATATATACTTGTTTATATAAAATCTATATGAATAAAAACCTGTAATATATAAATAGTAGTTATTTAAAAAAGATGTAAAATTATATATTTATTAATAATAAACTATTGATTTATAGTCATGTGTGTGCGCGTGCGTATGTATGTATGATGAATGTTTTTTTAATATCCTTATAATTTTTTTTACTATATAATAATCACTATTATATTAATTCATATATTACATTGGTTGATCTAAAAAAATAATTTTTAAATTTGTATTATACTTTTAACATAGTTAATAATTATTATTTTACTTATGTTATAATAATTAATAAACAATCATAATAATTAATATTATAAATCTAGGTTTAAAGTTAAACAGTGATACATTCAAATTTAAAAGAAAATAAATTTAGAAATTATTTTAAATAATCTTTTATTTTAGTATAATGATTTATATATAAACATTTGTTTACATAATTACTAAAAAGGAGAAACATATATATTATTTGTATGAAAGTTTGTTAAAAATAATTACTAAAAGTATAATTTTAAAAATCAAAATCTTAAATTAATAAATATATTACATCTATCTATCTATACTATTAAAAGAGTAAATAACATGCCACATGACATACTCTCATTTAATTTGACACATGTCGCTCTCTTTTTTTGTCACGTCATTTACTGATTTATTTTAAATTTTAAAGCAAATCAAATCTATTTAAATCTAATATGGATTAAATTAATAACTAACTAAAATTAAACAAAGTTTATTATTCATATAATTATTATATTATACATATTTATAAATATTTATTTTTAAATGAAGTAATGTAATACATATATATTAAGCTAGTATGTAAATAAAAGACTTTGTCAACTGTTATTCTAAATATACGACACGTGTCATCTATTTATTTTTTTATTAGAATGGATAGAAGTAAATATAATTATGTTAACCTATTTAAAGAGAAATAAAAACATTTAATTTCTAAAAACCTCACTTGTTGGCCACGGGGTTAAGAGAACGTGAGAGAGGTGGGGTAGCAATGTTGTTATAATGTGGGCCTCTTCTTATTTATTTTATTTTTTATTTTATATAATTTTTTATATTTATTATATATATATATAACAACATTCACACTTTTATTTTCATTCTTTCTTAAACCACTAACCTCCCTCTCCTCCTCCTCTCTCTCTCTCTCACCCTCCCTTGTTCCAGGAAGCACATCACCATCATCCTCAAACCTCAGAATCATCTTCTCCACAATATTTCTAGAGAGAGAAAACTTAGATATAGAGAGAGAGAAACTAAGATATGGAAGGTGAAACAAAATCAAGATTCAAGAGAATATGCGTCTTTTGTGGAAGTAGCTCAGGAAAAAAACCAAGTTACCAAGAAGCTGCTATCGACCTTGGCAAAGAACTGGTATATATATACATATATATTATATATATACACATATATATTGTATATATATACATACTTCTTTAAGAAAAAGAATGTAGATTTCTTTACAAGATTCTTTATGCATGTACTATACAACGATATAAACCATTACCCCATCTTATTTGCTTCCAATCTTTTTCACAAGATTTAGGTTTAAACCCTATTTTTCTTGAAACCCATTATTGTTCTACCATTGTTTCTTGCTATTTTTTTGATTTAGTATCATAAAGTTTCAATCTTGATGATGCATTTTATTGAAACCTTTTAGTTTCTAAGTATTCTAAGCCATACCCATTTCAATTTTATGTGATAGTTTTGGTATATTTGATTGATTTTGTGATAGATTAAAGGATGATCGATGGAAGTTAGGGTTTATGTTTGGCATGAGAGAGAGAGAAGAGAGAGAAAATTGCTAGCTGTAACCTGGGTGTCAGTTGAGCAGCCTTCTTGCATGATCTAAGTTTATGGTGGGAGGTTGTAAGAAGAATACAAATTTATATATATATTTTTTATTAAAAAAAAAAAAACTAGAAAAGAAGTTGGAAAAAACAAACAGAATGTGTGTGTGTGTATGTCAATGAATGGGGAACCAAACATGGCATGTTAATATAATGGCCATTTCTTAAGCATGTTTTCAGCTTCTTTTTTTTTTTTATTATAATTTTTTCTTCACATTGGGTACCAAAAAATCATCATTTTGATTTGTTCATGCGGTTTCATGAAATGGGTTTGTTTTTTCTTGAACTCATTAAACAAAATCTTGGAGAAAGGAAACTTGTATATCCCATTGTTATTGTTTACAAAGTGGTGATATGATGAGAAATGATTTGTTAATTAATTAATTAATTAATTAAAATTATCTTGATTGTGAAATGGGTTTGTGACACGTGTTAATCATATTGTGTTTTCAATGCAAATTGGAAGGTGGAAAGAAGGATTGATTTAGTGTATGGAGGTGGGAGCGTGGGTCTGATGGGTCTTGTTTCTCAGGCAGTTCATGATGGTGGGCGCCATGTTCTAGGGTATTCTCTCTCTCTCTCTCTCCTCTTTCTCTCTCTAGCCTTTGAAACATCACTATGTATATATATATATATATATATATATATCTTGAGTACTTCTCAAGTTAAACTTTATTATTATAACAATAAACAATCAAATACACACTTCAAACTAGGCCTGCAAATAGCAGGTTCGGGCTCGGCTTGATAGCTTGATGAGTTTTCATAAAGTAGTATCAAGAAGTAGATTTGTGAAAATGACTCAAATTAGGATCAAGTTTGACTCGTTTGCAGTCCTGTTTAAAACTAGGCCTTAACTCGGTAGCTTGATAAGTTTTCAAATACAGTCTTGAGTTTGGCTCGATAAGTATGATTTAAGAAGGACTCGAATTAGGATAAACTTCGACTCGTTTGCAGCCTAATTAGTTAAAATAGCAAGATTAAGGTTTGTATGTGGGCTAGTATTAGATATGATGGTTAAATTGACTAATTTTCTTTTCACAAATGAGATTTGAATACTTAATCTTGTATTAAGAACTATAACTTCATTAAAAAGTTACTTAAATTGCTACACATGGGACAAGAATTAGGGTTGAAATTGTAAAAGAATGCATGGATAGTTAAGAATTTAGCAATTACATATTTGACCTTATATAAAAGTCAAAATTGATGATTACTCAAAAAAATTTAGTATATACATGCATGTTTCACAGTACTCAATGCTAAATGAGTTTGTTTGTTGCAGACATCATGGGATCAAATGCTATTATATATATATATATATATATAACTGTGATATGTGTACTTAATCAAGCTGTTTTTTCACCTTTTTCTCACTGTTGAAAACTGAACATAAGCATCATGCAACTTCTCCTTCAAAAAGTTGACATCTTTAATTTTGCTGAAAGATTGAAAACATAGTCCCAACACTTAAAAAAGCATGGTGAGTTGTATAAAATATAAATATAAATAAAAAAAGTTGGTTTCTTGATTACATAGTTTTAATGAAACATACTTTTGTTTCATCAAAGATAAGAACATCCATATTGGTCTGTGGACACTGTCAGTTCACACTGGGACTTTGTACATCAAAAGGTGAAACAAATCATGTAAAAAAGTTTTTCTTTTTTGTAAAAAAGTATGATGCCTTTTTAGCCAGTGATTCAAGTATGTCTCTCCTCTCCCATCTTTTTTGAAGAAAGTAAAGAAAACCCATGTAAGTCTCTAAATATAAGGGTTATTTTTGGTTTTAAGGTAACCAACTTTATTAATGTAACAAACTTCTAGTCTTGTTTGTTTTTCATTAAGAGCCTCTTAAAAAGGTCTGAAGTCTAAACTCTAAACTTCAGATCTATAATAAATTAAGATTGTTTGTTTAGGTCTAGACTTAAGAGATTTAAACATCTAGATTTACCTCTTAAACTTAAGAGGAAGACTTTTGTTTGAAAAAAAAATTAAGAGGGTATTTTCTTTATTTTTTAGTTTACAACCCTAATTTTATATTTATCAAACAAACAATCTTAAGGTCACCTCTTAATTTCAGATTTCAGATCTGAAGACCACCTCTTAATTTCAGATGTGGTTTTCAGACTTCAGACATTTAACTTCTTAAAAAACAAATAGCACGTGTCTAAGTCTGTGGACTCTCACTGTCAGTTCATGCTTAAATCACTTGCTAAAAAAGTTTTAAATGTACTACTTACACACGTAAATATTATGGGTTACATACCCTATATAGAAAAAATAAAAGTTGGTTACCTTAAATTGATAGATTTAAAAGTTAGTTACCTTAAATGAGAAAGGAGCAAAGGTTAATTACCTTTTCATGAAAATAAGTAATAACCCTAAATATAACTACTAGTAAATTACAGATTTGCCCTTCTTCAATCATGGATATGGAATGCAAAAGTGACTTGTACTGTACAATCTTTCTTGCAGGGTTATACCAAGGACTCTAATGCCCAGAGAGGTATATTCAGGAACCTTCAAATCAAAGATTTCTTCTTTTTGATTGTGTGTGTCAAAAATCAAAAATTCAGCTGAAATTCCCAGATACAGAATATGCTATAATGACTTGTACATTGTGCAGTTAGAGTTGTACAATACTCTGAATTTGGGAATTTTCAGTTGTTTGGAGAAGAGTGTAGCCATAAATGAAAGTTGTAGTGGTTTGTGTATAGTGATTGGATGTATCTTGATACAAACTGCATTTACTCCACTACCCCTTTCACATCAATTTCTACAATTTTTGTCTCTTTGAACCATAAATAGCAACAAATCAACTTATTATTTCTATAAAATTTGGTTGCTAGTTCTACTTTAACTGATCTTGTTCACCTTAGTTAATAACTTTAATTAGAAAATCAAGTTTTGAACTTTTTATTAGATGGTGTTTGGTTTTGCGTTATAAACGAGATTATTAGCTTATTGCGTTACAATAACGCAAATAACTGTTTTAAAGTGTTTGGATTGCATACGCTAATAAGTGATTATTTGCGTTTAGCTTTAGTCCTACCACACTTTTTCATAAGTTTAAAAATGTAGCTTATTTGCTTAATAAGTGATTATTTGGTCATCTTACAAGTGAAAACGCAAATCCAAACAATTTAAAAACTGATTATTTGATAATTACGATATCAAACAGCAGAAGCAAAACCAAACACTACATTTCCGACAGCACTTTTGGTTACAGCTATTATCTGATTATTAGTTTCCAAAACGCTACAGCTCTTTTACAAACGCAAATCCAAACACCCTCTTAGTCTCTTTGAATCCAAATCTAGCAATATAATTCTAAAAATGACCCGGTTTCGAATCATCAAGATTTCTCGTGGGTTCCATTCTACGCGACGATTACTAAAGAAAGATCCGACCATGAAAAGGAAACGGGTCAAACGGATAGAAATTACTAAACTTTAAAACGGTTCATGAGACAATACGGTTATGCATCCTTTTTGATTTAATCTTACGATTTGATAAATTAAAACAGATAACTGGTGAGACCGTAGGTGAAGTGAAAGCGGTGGCTGATATGCATGAAAGAAAAGCCGAGATGGCTCGTCAAGCTGATGCCTTTATTGCCCTCCCGGGTATAATTTCTATCGTAAACCACTTTATGCGTCATAAAGATTCATAATCTTGAAAATAAATCGATCCATGAATCTTTTCAGGTGGCTATGGCACACTCGAAGAATTGCTTGAAGTTATTACATGGGCTCAGCTCAAGATCCACCATAAACCCGTAAGAAATTTTCTTTACACGCCGATGTTTACTTGTCACACGTTGTACTTTACGCATCGATATCTTGTTTATCAAGAAATAAAAATGGCATCTTTTTGGTCAAATGCTGGTAGTATAGATAGACTATGGAAGAATCTGATGCATGTGGGCAGATGGTTTAAGAAGATCTGTTTGCATCATCATACCGGATTCCCGAATATTTTTTATTTTGTGGGTCTCATTTTAATAACGACGGTATCTTATATCCTGGATCATGTCCAGGTTGGTCTGTTGAACGTCGAGGGTTACTATAACTCATTGCTGTCGTTTATCGATAAAGCGGTCGATGAAGGCTTTATCTCGCCAACCGCTCGTCGGATTATTGTCTCCGCCCCTAACGCCAAACAGTTGGTCCGGCAGCTAGAGGTTAGTTAGGTTTCTTGAATTTCCTTAAAATAGAAAACTTTATATATTGTATAATCAAACTTTTTTTCATGATCAAGTCCTTAAACTTTTTTCTTGTTGTTTAAGTCTCTAAACTATTTTTATCTTATTCGAAAGTGTATATTTGATCTGTTTTACTGGTAGTAACTTTAGTTTTTTCACTTCCTTAATGTTGGAGAAAACTCATTATCCATATTTTAGTGATAAGTTCCTAAACTTTTGTTTTATCAATCGTATTTTACCAGCAAATCCGGTAACAGATCAAAAAAATAATTTTTTTTTAAAAAGGCAAACATAGCTTAGGACTTAAACAATTGGAAAAAAAAGTTTAAGGATTTAATTGAGAAAATAAGAGAAGTTAATTATGTTTTTTCAATATTAACCTTAAATAGAACCTAAAAGAGTATTAATTAAAGGGTCTTTCCAAGAAGTTAGAAGAGAATGTTACAATAGTCTAATACCCTTTTTGGTAGATAGAGTTCTCATTTGATCAAGACCCATTAACAACTAGAAATATAATATCTTTTGGACAATAAAGTTGTTATCTTTTTTATGCATATTAATTATTAAACTAAAGAAAATCAACTATAAGTCTTATTTTAATTATGGAAATTAAAGAAATGTTTTCTTGAAGCATATTAAACTCATAAAAATTGTGAAAAATTTCAGGAATTTGTTCCGGAGTACGACGAAATCGCAGCGAAGTTGACGTGGGAGGTGGACAGACTAAGTTACGTACCGGAAGCGGGAGTTCCAACGTGAACGTATTCGGGTTCGGGTGGATGGTATATTTTTTGATGAAAACGATTAGTCGGGTGGGTGGGTTATATACACTTGGGGGTATATATATATATATATATATATATATATATATATATATATATGATATGAATGATATATATGCAAACTTATGAAAGTAATGGGTACATCTCCATGGGGCAATGGCTATGTTTTGGGTTTTTTTGGGGGGATTACAAAATTACATTAATGTCCTTCACATATATATAACTCTAAAAAGTTTCATGTATATGAATATGTGGAGATGATACTTTGGTTTTAACTTTTTGCAAGCTTAATTAATGAATGCATATTTATATATTAGTAATATTATACAAGTCTAATTCATGTGTAATTGATCATATCTTTAGATTAATTTTTAGACATGTTATCCAGGTTTACGTACTTTATATGATCGTTGTAACATAAAGCAAACACGAAAATTAAATTGTATGCCTAAATGCCTAATAAACTATATTTGTGTTATTGTTATGTCTAGTTTTCGTTGTATAATAAACCGTAATTAGCATATTATTATCATATCTTTGAAGGCAAGTAATCTCATAAAGTTGAAACTTGTGAGAGATCATATTCTTGTAATTTAAAAAAAAAAAAAAAAACACAAGTTAGATAATTATGAGGGTGTTTGGATTTGCGTTTGAAAAGTTGTTGTAGCGTTTTGAAAACTAATAATCAGATAATAGATTTAATAAAAAATGTTGCCGGAAATATAGTGATTGGTTTATAGCTTTTGTTATTTGCTATCATAATTAACAAATAATCAATTTTTAAAGTGTTTGGATTTGTGTTTTAACTTGTAAAAATGACCAAATAATCAATTATCAAACAAATAAGTTGTATTTTTTAACTTATGAAAGGGATGGTAGGATTAACTCTAAACGCAAATAATCACTTATTAACTAATGTATGCAATCCAAACACTTTATATCAATTATTTGTGTTGTTATAACGTGATAAACTAATAATCTCATTCATAACGCAAAACCAGTTAAGCCCCCTCTGTATAAACATATATGACAGTTAATTTAAAAAAATCTTGTTAAAACATATAAAAATATTATATATAATGTGTAATGAGTGGGATCTAATAATACATTTATTTATATTACTATCCCACAGATTTTGGATCGCAAATATTATTTAAAAAAACTTACATATGTTTTTTTATTAAATATAATCTAATAAATTATTTTGTATATAATACCTTTTAAAATACTAAATAACCTAAAAGTTGTAAGCAGAAATTTGAAAAACTGAATCTTCAGCCCGAATACACAAATCTAAGGGTGTGATCGATCGAGTATTGGTATTGTACCAAATCAGGTGGTACCTAATTTTTTTAAGACATAATATTAATACCGAACCAATTATAAAGTTTCGGTATCGGTGCTGGTATTTTCGGTATCAGATCAAATAATTAGAATCCATTTTTTTATATGTGAAATAAACCTAATATAAAAAATAATATTAAAACCAATTACGATTTTTATCAAGCAAATAAACAAAACTAAAATCAAAACCAACAAAAAAAGTTAATATTAAAACCGACAATAAATATTACCATTAAAACCAATAAACAAAGTTAATATCAACACCAACAAACAAAGTTAACTAATCTATATGTGTGTGTATCAGTTCAAGTTCAATATATATTTAAATGCCAACGTAAATATATATAATTAGATGTAGATTGATAATAAAAATAACGAATGTCAATCTTAAATATATATTATTTTAATCGGTCATGTACTGGTACCGATACCGAGTGGTCCCAAAATTTATAAGGCATAATATTAGTACCGAGTACGAAACCGATTACAAAATTTCGGTAGTGGTACGGTATTGGTCCCGTTACGGTACCGGTTCAGTTTCGAAAAACTGGTCCCGTTACGATACCATTTTGGTTTCTGAAAATCGGTACCGGTACGGGTATCAACACACCATAATGATTCCAACATACCTTGGAATTTTACATAGGTGTATAAGCTAATATTATAACAGTTTTCAATAAAATAATCATACATTTATACATTAATATTCAAAAAATAAATTTTAGAATGGTAAAAAAAAATCATGTGGAACGTGTGAATGATAACTTGAATGATCATTTATATAAATATACATGAACATTTACAAAAGAATTTAATGACGTAAAAAGTCTGAATATTTGTAAAATTCATATATCATGTATGTAACGTTAATTTAAAATAATATGAAAAAAAATTATAATTTTTTTAAATTATATATATATACTCCCTCCGTCCCAAAATAATTGTCCACGTTTGACATTTGAAGTATTTCTTTTTCAACTTTGACATTAAATTTTTTTTTTTTGTGTTATATAATGTGATGCAAAATATATGAAAGGATTTGGTTTTAAAGAAATTTTCATTGGTATAATTTTCATCAAGTATTATATAACACAAACTAATATATTTGAGGTCAAAGTTGAAAAAGAAAGACTTCAAAAGTCAAATGTGGACACTTATTTTGGGACAGAGGGAGTATATAATATGGTTCGAGAGAGTACCACTCCTTATGCAGCTACCAGAAGGTACAACCTTTAAAAAAAAAAATTTAATTTTTTTTTCGTAAACATGTTTTAATTAACATTATGAAGATCATATGTAAATTTCACATACATTCACATCTCCTCGCTCCTAAAAAAATGATGTGAACGTGCAGTTACATAAATTTGCATATATGTGAACATACATTGATGTGATGCGTGATTTCATGCACTTAGAGTGTTCGAATTTGTGTGAAATTCATATATCATCTAAGGAATGTTAATTAAAACATATTCATGAAAAAAATTTCAACAAATTTACTTTTAAGAGTGGTACCTTCTGGTGCGCTGCATAATGGGTGGTACTCACTTGAACACACACACACACACAGATATATATATATATATATATATATATATATATATATATATATATATATATATATATATATATATGATGGATCAAATGATGACCGTGCATAAAATGAGGACGGTAAGAACCAATTAGAAATCGCCACATAAGCATTATTCTTCTCTATCCTTGAAGAGCATTATGGACATTTTAATTGATTATTATATATGGTAACATGATTAAGTTTATTATTTAAAAAAAAAAAAAACAAACTTCAACAAATCCCTTTTTTATCTCGGTCAACATTTATGTTTTGAAATTTTATCAAATCACCAACGTAATCGACCACCATTTGAGCCATGCATTTCAGCTCTCCAACATATATTAAATTAATAAATCTCAAATCTCCAACATATGTTTTAAAATTTTCTCAAATCTCAAATGTCCAACCTAATCTGCAACATATATTAACACAATCTCAATAAAAAAAAATTAAAAAATCATTGTTTATTAAGTTGTTTTTATTTTATAAATATCATAATTTTTTTCGTTTATCAAGATTCCGCAATTGAGGATACTCGAGTATTAGAAAGAATTGAACAATCATGGATGATAATGAACGTAAGTAATTTTTTTTCCACGTTTCAAATCTTTTGTTTGTTAAAGAAATATGAGATGCTTTGTTACATCATCCAATATGTCGTTACCCATGAATGATTCACAATTTTTTTTGCTTTTCATTTTGTTACATGTGCACAATTTTTAATTGTATATGCCCTCATCGATTTTTAATTGTTCGGTAATTTTTAATTGTAACGTTCCCTCATCTATTTTGAAACATTGTATATAACATATTTAAAATTTTATGTTGTTTTGAACATTGTGAACCACATCGTCTTTTATTGTAAACATGCCCTCATCAATCATTCATGAATAAATATGCATTTGTTGTCACCGTGAATCATATTTTTGAATGTTCACAGCCAAGAAATATTTGTGATTGTATGTGTGTTGAGAAACAAGAAAAATTGTGAATCATTATTTGAATGGTTCACATGAACCATTCATTGTGTTACTGCCTATTTTGATAACCTATTAAGTCTTCGTGAACCACATGGTTCACGAAACCATTCATTGTGTTTCTGCAGAATTCTGAAACCCTTTATTCAACCACCAGAGCCTCCGTGAACCACCAGTGTCACCTTGAACACCAAACAACAAGCGTCGTCGTGAACCCTACACTCTCAGCCGTCCGTCGCCTGCAACCCTTTATTCAGCAACCTACCACCAAAGTATTCGCAAAGCATTAGCGTCGCCGTGAACCGATTACCACCAATGCCTCCGTGAAGCGCCAACCACCAGAGCCTCCGTGAACCACCAGTGCCGCCTTGAACACCAAACAACCAACGCCGCCGTGAATCGCCAAAACTGAGCCGCTGTGAATCGCAAAACCTGAGCCGCCGTGAATCGCCTGTTAAAACCTCAAAAACCGTGAATAAAACCGATGACCATCTAATTAATGCTATATATTTACCAAAATTAAAATGGTGCACAATATGACGAAATTACCCTTTTCATGTTTTAAAAGGGGTATAAAAATCTAATTAATTACAAAATTGACACCTTGAATCCTATTGGTTGATTCACAAATTCCAGCAATTTCATTGGTTTTTACCGTCCTCATTATAAGCACGGTCCTCATTTTATCCTCACCATATATATATATATATATATATATATATATATATATATATATATATATATATATATATATATATATATATATAATATGGTTCGTGGAAGTACCACTCGTTATGCAGCGCACCAGAAGGTATCATCTTTAAAAAATTCTTTTTGTTAGTATATGGTGTGTAAAGATGACATTACTACTGCATCATGGCTGATTTCATAAAACACTTGAGGGTCACACCGATGAGAACAACTGAGCAGATGCAATTAAACGATTAAATAACCAATATTGGATATTGTTTATGACACGAAATGATCATTGAGATTAAATTAATGGATGATTAATTATATCTCAAACGACGGGGACTAAAAGTGCAATATTGGATATTGTAGTAATTTAATTGTCATTAGATGATAATTAAATAATTATCTAGTCTTTTATTTATTATTGGATATTAAATAAAAGACACATTTATTTGATTGATATTATCATCTAATTATTGGATAACTGGATGGATAATTATAAACAAATAAATAAGAGATAATTATAAATAATTATCTAGTCATTTATATATTATTAGATAATGTATAAAAGATTATTATTATTTAAAGGGTATATAATTATAGAGATAATTATATAAGGTTTAAATAAAGATAATTATTAAGATATATATTATATTATTATATTAGAGTTTGATTAAAACCAAAACTCTTAATAATATATATATATATATATATATATATATATATATATATATATAAAATACATAACCTAATTGGTGGTGTGGCTTTTGATGAGGACGGCGCACACACACACACTCGAAGGTGTGTGTGTGTGGTGTTCCAAACCTAGCCGTACCAAACACACACAATTACGTGTGTGTTTTTCCCGTTTTTCGTGTGTTTGATTGCATACCTGGCGCCGCTCGATTGTGTCATCACCGGTGGATACCGAAAGCATCTCATTCGTGTATTCTTGTCATAGAATACAAAGGTACGATTTTGTATTGCTTTCTCGTTTACTTATCTTATGTATACTTGATGATTCGTGATTTTAAAAAGCTTCCGTTGTGCGTTAATATGATTAATGTTTATGTTTTTATGAAAAACGATACGAATTCCCAACACTTTTTTTGAAATTTCTTTTCATAAACATGTTTTAGTTAACGTTATGAAGGTCATATGTAAATTCCACATACATTCACATCTCCGAGCTCGTAAAAATTGATGTAAACTCACACATACATATATTTGGATGTATGTGAACGTGCATTTATGTGATGCGTGATTTCATGCACTTAGAGTGTTCGGATTTGCGTGAAATTCACATATGATATTCATAATGTTAATTAAAACATGTTCATGAAAAAAAATTTAAAAAATTTAATTTTAAGGGTGGTACCTTCTGGTGCGCTGCATAATGGGTGATACTCACTTGAACCTATATATATATATATATATATATATATATATATATATATATATATATATATATATATATATATATATATATATATATATATATATATATATATATGTATAGAGTCAGGTTCAAAAAAGTACCTCTCGAAATCAAGTGCACCCGAAGGTACCAACCTTAAAAAACTTTTTTTTAATTTTTTTTCTCATAACCATGTTTAAATTAATGTTATACACATGATATATGAATTTCACATACATTCACACTTTCTGTGTCCTTAAAAATTATGTGAATGCTCAATGCATATTTATGTGAATGGTCATACCATTCACATGATCTTTTTTTACTATTCACAAGATTTATGATGTTGCTCCTTTTGAAAAAAAGTCTTATAATGTTGTCTTATACATGTCTATTTAAAAAAAATATATGTGAATGATCATTCACATTAGGGTACGCTGGGTACGCTGGAATCTTATAGGTACGCTGATGAACCTGATTCTATATATATATATATATATATATATATATATATATATATATATATATATATATATATATATATATATATATATATATATATATATATATATATATATATATATATATATATAGATTTAGGTTCAAGTGAGTACCACCTCTAATGCAGCGCACCAGAAGGTACCACCCTTAAAAGTAATTTTTTTGAAATTTTTTTTCATGAACATGTTCTAATTAACATTACACAGATCATATGTGAATTTCACGCAAATCCGATCACTCTAAGTGCATGAAAACACGCATCACATATATGCGCGTTCACATGTCTTCAAAATTATGTAAGTGTGTGTTCACATCATTTTTTAGGAGCTAGGAGATGTGAATTTATGTGAAATTTACATATGATCTTCATAACGTTAATTAAAACATGTTTATGAAAAAAAAATTTAAAAAAAGTTTTTTTAAAGATGGTACCTTCTGGTGCGCTGCATAAGGGTGGTACTCTCTCGAACCATATTCTATATAGATTTATATATATATATATATATATATATATATATATATATATATATATATATATATATATATATATATATATATATATATATATATAATATCCATTGTGAACAAGTTATTCGTTGTGAACGTTGTGAACAAGTAAAAAAAATACATATAATCATTCATGTATATCAAAAAGTGTTTGTAACATGATTCATATGATTCAAAAGGTTCATAGAAGTGTCTACAACAAGATTCAGAACATTCAAAAGGTTCATAGTAGTTTTTATAACAAGATGCATAGGATTCAACAAAATTCTTAAGATTCGACAAATTCATAGGATTCAATAAAATTCATAGGAACCAATAAGATTTATCGGTTAATAGAAGGGTTTGGTAGTATTTTCAACAAGATTCGTAAGATTCAAAGCTATTTTTTGGTTGTTCACAATGTTCACAACGAATAAAGTGTTCACAAAAGATCTTTAGTCTATATATATATATATATATATATATATATATATATATATATATATATATATATAGGGGTGGGTTCAATGGAAAACCACTATGCACCTGAAAACCATGGAAACCTACGCCTACCGTCCGATTTGGGGCATTTCATGAAAAACGCGGTGGCATGATCGTAAATAAGGTGATGCATCACGCGGGATTTTGATGCATCACGCGGGAAATTTGATGCAT
>JAANYP010002508.1:0-22500 GCA_020465985.1 Centrapalus pauciflorus
GCCATTTCTGATTGCTTTAGGGCCATTATTTGTGCACCCTGTGCAGCAATGATGGACATTTGGTATTCCAACATAGCTACAACAGGTTTCAGCTTGGGATCCGTCAAAAGCATGAGTTGCAAACTAGTCTCAAGATCAGAAAACACCAGGGGTGTTTGTGGTCTATCACTGACATGAATTCCAGAAGTAGAAACCTCTGGGCCCCTCTGTTCTTGGTACTGGGGTCTTCCAGCTTGTGTTTGCGCACTAGCTGTTGCCATGGGTGTGGTCTTAGAGATGTTGGCCCTTTCCTGTGCCTCTTGTGCAGAGACATCAGTGGTGCCAGCCACAGAACCCATATGAACAGTCTCAGAAGAGATGTTCACCTCCTGATTGAGGTTGGGAGTGTCCTCAATTGGTTCCCTTTGGATATTCTGTGCAGAAGGATTCTCCTGCACAGGGATATATGGCTGTGGATGATGGGAAGAGGAGGAAGGAGCTCCTGATCCCCTTTTTCTTTTGTATAGATATCTGAGTGGGCGTGTAGGCTGTTCAAAAGGATCAGAGGATATGTTTGTATCATGAGGAGTGGGTTGGGGTCCTGGGGTTGAAGCAGTGATGTTAGGCTGTGTCTGCTCAGGCCCCTCTCCTCTGTTTCTTGTGATGATGCTCATCATTGCAGAGGGCAATGGAGCATCTATACTAACAAAATTGGCACTTGGCTTTAGCAGCCTTTTGAGTGAAGATAGTGAGTGCCTATGGGAAACATGTATCCTCTTATGTAAGTTGGAAGTAGTGCAGGTGTGTGCAATTATTTTTGCCAAGAATCGAGGATACATCAAAAATTTCCCATGCTTCAGGGAATGGTGCCTTAGCATTCCTTGAAAGATTATGTTTGAAAAGTTGAACTGTTGGCCAGTAGAAAAGCACACTAAGGCAGTGGCAATGTTTGAAGAAAATTCGGACCAACCAGTTCTTTTGGGGCTTAAACACTGCTGAAGAATATGCACAAGATATTTCCATTTAGGAGAAAAGTGTGCCTTAAGAAAAGTAAAAGAATCAGCAGGCCCCCTATAACCAATATTTTGAAGACCAAGATATAAAGCTTGAAGGGATAGGTCTTTTATACCTGTGGCATCTTGAAGATGCAGATGATTGCTGATGGATTCCTCGGTGATATTGATGGTAGTACCATCGATTTTGGAAGTCAGGGTAGGCACTCCATTGATGGTTTGAAGGTAGGCATGATTCCAGAATTGCTCAATATGAGATATGTAGATAGTGGGGTTAATATGGAGAGCATAGTGGATATGGGAGTGCCTGAGGAAGTCCATCATCTCATGGAATGGTTGAAGGTCAGTGTGTTTCAGGGTATATGGAAGGCAGTTGTGTTCTTTTACGAACTCCATGGGTAAAGAAACGACGGTTTAGGTTTAGGGTTTGCAAAGAATGTGTGTATCGTTCAGAGAGAAAGAAGAAGGCCTTGGAAGCAATATGTAACTGGTAGTTACAACTGAACGAAACTGGGACCTTTAAAGGTTTCGAAAAGGTTGGGTCCCGCGCACACATTTGAAAAATTACCCAAATACCCTGCACATTTTGACAGATCAAGTGAAAATAACCAGCAGCATGAGAAAATGAACTAGCAGCATGATAAAAGACTCATGCTGTTAGTGTAAAATTGTGCAACTTTTCACTAACACAGTGTCTCCCCCTTAAATTAGCATATTAAGTTGATAGTAATAGAAATCAATTAATCCATATTTACCATACCAATGTTTGATATTAGGAAAGTGAACCTTCCTACATCAAAAGGTTTTGTAAATAAATCAGCTAGCTGATCACCTGTGTGAATTTTGGTAACTTGGATTAACTTCTTTTCATTACAATCTCTGATGAAGTGAAATCTGATTTCTATATGCTTTGTTTTTGGGAATTTCACTGGATTTTGCACAATGCTTATGGTACTTGAATTGTCAATATAAATAGGAGTGGATAAGAAATTCATACCATAGTCTCTAAGCTGATTTTGAATCCACATTACCTGGGAGCAGCAGCTTGCAGCTGCTACGTATTCTGCTTCAGTGGATGATGTGGAGACAGTTGTTTGCTTTTTGCATTGCCAAGAGACCAGTCTTGCTCCTAAGTATTGACATCCACCAGTTGTAGATTTCCTGTCAATGTTGCATCCACCATAGTCACTGTCAGAATAAGCAGTTAGTTCAAAAGGAGAGTCTTTAGGATACCATAGGCCTAAATGTGGTTGGCCTTTAAGATATCTAAAGATTCTCTTAACAGCAACCAGGTGAGAATCCTTTGGAGAGCATTGAAACCTAGCACACACACAGACAGCAAACATAATATCAGGTCTGGAAGATGTTAGATACATGAGAGATCCTATAAGGGATCTGTATAGATGAATGTCCACATTTATGCCATCTTTGTCTGTATGGAGCTGTTTATGAGGATCCATTGGAGTGCTTGCAACCTTTGTGTCTTGATAGCCAAACTTTTCCAGTATGTCTTTGACATACTTTGATTGACTTATGAATAGACCAGTAGGCTTCTGTTTAACCTGGAGCCCTAGAAAGAATGTGAGTTCCCCCATTGAACTCATTTGAAACTTTTTGTGCATTAGGGCCTCAAAATCTTTGCACAACTTATCATTAGTTGAGCCAAAGATGATGTCATCAACATAGATCTGGACAAGAAGAATCTCAGTTTTGATGGTTTTCGTGAAAAGTGTTTTGTCCAGAGTGCCTCTCTTGAATCCATTCTGTAGAAGATATGAGGACAGTGTGTCATACCATGCTCTGGGGGCTTGGGGAAGACCATAGAGTGCTTTGTCTAGCTTGTACACCCTGTCTGGATACTTGTAGTCTTCAAAACCAGGAGGTTGACACACATACACTTCTTCTTCAATTGTCCCATACAAGAAAGCAGACTTGACATCCATTTGATACACTTTAAAGCTTTTGAAGCTTGCATATGCTAGAAATAGTCTGATGGCTTCAATTCTTGCTACTGGAGCAAAAACATCATCATAGTCTATTCCTTCTTCTTGAGTGTACCCTTGTGCTACTAGTCTTGCTTTGTTTTTGATGACTATCCCTCTCTCATCCTTCTTGTTTCTGAACACCCATCTGGTACCTATTGCTCTCTTACCTTTAGGAAGATCCACCAGAGTCCATACATTCTGAATTTTAAACTGTAAAAGCTCTTCCTGCATGGCTTCAATCCAGAATGAATCTTTTAGTGCTTCTGATGCCTTTTTAGGTTCTAGTTGAGACATGAAGCAGGCATGTTCAAAAGCAGCTAGGCTGAATTCTGGAACTGCTTGTTCAGCAGCAGCAGTCTCATTGTGAACCATCTTCCTTGTTTGAACAGGAGTGCTTGGATCACCCAGTATTTGATTGAGAGGGTGATACTTATGAACTTGTAGTGTGGGCTCTCTCTCTGTTTGGAAGGATGTTCCAAGGTTTGTGTCATCTCCATCAGAACCAGTGAATGGTTCAGTTTCTGGAACAGCTTGAGTTTCTAGGCTAACAGCTTGAGAAGCTGTTGGGACTGCTAGCCTAGAAACTGGAGCTGTTTCCTTTTCTGGTTGAGCTGTGCTGTCAGGACTTGGGAATGGCACTTCAGTGTCTGTATTTGCCTCATGTTGAGTGCTCAGGACCCCTGGAGGATCACATGACAGAAGTGGTAGAGTGGTGAAATCATCCCAACTTGTTGAATCTGCAGCAGTCTGAAACTTTGTGCTACCAGCATGAGATATTGTATTGGCAGCATGAGAATTTGTGTTGGCAGCTTCAACCCTGTATGCATCAGCTTCTGCAGAAAACTCAGCAAAGCTCAGAGAATTTGTTAGTGAATCTAAATCAAACAACCAATCAGGACCAGTGCCTTTGATGTTAGCAGTATTTTCATTAAATTCAACATTGGCACTTTCTTCAATTGTTTTAGACACACGGTTGTATACTCTATAGGCTTTGCTTTGAATTGAGTATCCTACAAAAAATCCTTCTTCAGCCTTACTCTCAAACTTCCCTAAGTGAGTCTTAGTGTGAAGAATAGTACATGGGCATCCAAAAGGCTTGAAGAAAGCTATTAGGGGACTTCTGTTGTGGAATAACTCATAGGGAGTTTTCCCTTGTGATTGAACGACTTGAACCCTATTTAGAACATAACAGGCTGTATTGACAGCTTCTGCCCAGAAAGTCATAGGCAGATTGGAATCAGCTAACATTGTTCTAGCAGCCTCAATTAATGTTCTATTCTTTCTTTCAGCTACACCATTTTGCTGTGGTGTTCTTGGTGCACTGTATTGTCTAGCAATACCTTTGGACTCACAGAAACTGTTTAGAACTTGATTTTTAAATTCAGTCCCATTGTCTGATCTTATCACCTTAACTTTTGAATTAGATTGGTTTTCTATCTTAAGGATAAAAGACTTAACAAGCTCAGCAGTTTCATCTTTTGATCTAAGAACGTAAACCCAAGTAAATCTGGTGAAATCATCAACAATGACTAAACAGTATGCCCTTTTATTCAAACTCAAAACAGATGTTGGACCAAATAGATCCATATGTAACAGCTGAAGAATAGATGAGATTGAATTTATTTCTTTGGACTTATGAGAAGATTTGTGTTGCTTACCTTTGAGACAAGCCACACAATGATCATCACAAATGAACTCCTTTTGTGGTAATCCTCTTACCAGATTCTTTTTAACTAAATCATTCATGGATCTGAAGTTCATGTGACACATCCTTCTATGCCAAAGAGTAGACTCATTTGATGATGCTTTGGATATCAAACAGCTTAAAGTATTTGCTTTAGTCAAAAGAGCTGTGTCTAGGCAGTAAACATTGTCCTTTCTTGGTGTTCTAAGTAAAACAAGATTTTCAGGAATTTTGAAATCCTTTGAAAGAACAATGCACTCAGAATCTGTGAACAGAACAATGTTTTGTTTGTCACAGATTTGAGAGACACTCAATAGATTGTACTTAAGCTGTTCAACATACAAGACATCATGGAATGTCATGTTGCCTGCTTTTACAGTACCTTTACCTGTAACTTTACCTCCTTTTGAGTTGCCTCCAAATGCAACAAAACCTCCATCAAATCCTTTGAAGTTTGACAAGCATTCAGAATTGCCTGTCATGTGCCTAGAGCATCCACTGTCCAGATGCCATCTTGTCTATGAGGAGACCTGTGGTTGCCCTGCACAAATAACAGCTTAGTTAGTAGTGGAGTAAACCCAAACCAAATTGGTTTTGGGTTGGCCTTGTATATTGACATAACTAAAAACTGTTTTTGATTTCTTGTATTTGGTGAGGTCTACTGATGGAGTCTTTGGAGAGTATTTAGTGATTATGTGAGGTAGCCAATTATTTTGATCATCTTTTCTTCTGACAGTCTCAGATGAATCACTAACAGCTCCAGTTTGATGCTCATTAGCTTGAGCTGTGTTTGTAGTGCTAACAGTTTCAGTTTTTGCACTAACAGCATCAGATTTTGACTTAGCAGTTTGAGCAACAGATTTGTCCTTGACACACCATATTTGTTTAAAACTTGATTTAGGCTTTGCCAAAACTTGTTTTTGATGTGTGGACTGTTTTTTATTAACTTTTGAAAATCTGTGATCAACTGTTCTCTTTGGAGCTGCTGTGGAAGGTTTCACTTTTGAGTGACTTTGCCTGTTTAGGATTTGATTTTGTGTGATGCACAGTCTGTTTTGCAACAGCTGGTTTGTAAAAACAATCCTTGGCAAAGTGATTCTTCCTTCCACAGTGAAAGCATCTTTTGACAGTTTGGATTGGCACACCAGACTTTTCAGCCAATTTCTGGTTTTTGTTTCTCTGGTTTCCTCTTACCTGTTGTTGTTTAGGAAACTTTTGAACACCATGCTTTTGGCATGTGCAGATTGAAACAGTTTTACCTCTTTTAGGTCCTTTTGATGAAGATGCAGTGTTACAGTTAGAAAGTACAGAATCTTGTGGAGTAGCATTGCATACACTCATCTTTTCTTTTCCTTTCTTACTGGGAACTTGGACTTCTATGGGTGCACTCTTTGTGTCACAGTCTCTATTTTGACTCTTAGCTTCTTTTGGTTCAGGACTGCTATCAAGGATAGGATCTACAATAGTCATAGATTCATCTAGTGGTTCATTGACAAGTCTATCAGCAACTTCACTCATTGGATGAATGTACTTGTTATTATATGGAGGTGGAGTAGCATTGTATCCTATTCCTTCTTTGGGATTGACCTGGGATTTAACTCTGTCTTTGAATTGAACTTTCATTAGGTGTTCTAGCTTTTGATTTGCTAACTTGAAGTTACCTAAATCTATGTTAACAGATTCTAGTTTCTTATTAGCCTCTAACACCTTCTGTTCAGATTCTTCTATTTTTTTATTCAAAGATTCTATTTTCTTGTTGAGTTCCTTTTTCTCCCATTCATGATAGTTTCTATCATAACCCATTTGAAGCTCATTATCCTTGTAGTCATTGATCTGTTTTTCCAGATCTTCTATGGCCTGCATATATTCATACCTCCTCTCTTCCATCTTAGCTAGAGTTTTGCACATGCTCTCATTATGATCTCTGTACTTTTTAACCATATTTTTACATGATTGAGAGCAGAGTTTAGAGGTTACCTCAGATGGTAGTTCAGTGGAGGAGACATTTGATGTTTCTGCCATAAGAGCTTGATTCTGGAATTCTTCCTCTGTCTGATCACTCCAGTCAAACACATTGTCTTCTTGAGAGACAAGTGCTGTTGATGAGGAAGTTTGGATTGGCTGTGAAGTCCTTGATGGCTGTTGACCTTGAGATCTACATTCTCTGGCAAAGTGACCAAGCTTATGACATTTGTAGCATTCCACTTTTGATTTATCAAAAGATGGTTTGCCATCTGTTTTGGCTTGAAAGTTGGTCCTTCCAGTTCTTTTCAGAAATCTCTTGGCTCTCATGGTTAGCATTGCATGTTGCCACTTTAAATCCATCTCTTCAAGATCATCAGGATGAATTTGCTCCAAGTCTTCAACATTTAGAGCAAATAATCCATCATTGGCAACAAATGCTTCATAATGTGTTTCAGCAGAACTTCCATCACCACCTGAAAAAGAATCACAGTTGTTAGATTTTTCAGAGGACAAAAGAGCAGTGTTATGATTATAAGAAAAGGATTTCTTTTTAGCATCTATTTCAGTCTCAAACACTCTTAGACTATTGTACAGATCATCCAATTCTATTTCATCAAGTGTGTCTTTTGTTCTCCACTGTGCAGCGTAGACTGTCCATTCTTCTCCAAGAGATCTGAGAAACTTTCTGTTGACCTCATCTTGATCCAGATTGACCCTTGCACTTTCCAGTTCACTTATCAGTTTGTTGAACCTGTCAAAGATTTGGGTGAGGTTTTCATTCTTGCCACCAGAAAAGTTTTCATACTGCTGTTTCAAAAGGTCCTTTTGATTCCTCTTGGTACTTGCATTACCAGCAAACCTCTTCTCTAAGGCATTCCAAAGAGAGTGAGCAGTATAAAACTTCTTAAACTGATGTTGATAAGCATTAGGAATGGCTATTTGTAATAATGTCAGTGCTTTCACTTCATTCATTCTAGCCTTCCTTTCAAGTTCAGTTTTTGGAGGAGTTTTTACTGGTTTTCCCTCAGCATCAAGTTCTGGATCAACTGCAGGAGGAAATTCAACAGCTTCCCATATGGCATAATCAATGAATTGAATATGCTGTTGAATCCTGAGTTTCCACATCTCAAACTCAGTGGGCTTGAGCATAGGCACTTTGAGTCCTTGCCCAGATCCACTGCTGCTATTTTCAAATTCCATTGAAAAAGATTAAAAATTTGAAAGAAAGTTTTCGACTTTGAAAAACAAAGAACGACCTGTTGCTCTGATACCACTTGTCAGGATCTAAATATTATGAAAATTATGAATAACCAAGATTAACTGATTTGAATTTATCAGAGTATAAATCAATAATCTTGCTTTGAATCAAAGTTTAATTAAGAAGTTTGCGGAATAACACTCAATTATTTTGACAAAAACTTTCAGAATCAATAATAGCATAAAACACAGAAATAACCAAGACTGTTTATATTGCTTAATTCAATGATTACAATCACCTCTAATCTGTTTAGATTAGACGAAGAACACAAACTGTTCTTAGGGTTTTACAACCTTAGAGGCTTATGAAAACTTAAACAATAAAGCAATTACAGACTCAAAAATAATGCAGAAAACTTCTATGTGCGTATGTGTATGCGTCTGTTTTCTATACAACATTCTGTCTATTTATATTGCTCTATGGACATATTTCCTTGAAGGACTAGGACTTCTTTGATAGTAGATATGCTGGAATCTTCTTGTAGATATCTTCCCTGAAAATCAGCACTTTCTATTTGAGAAACTGTTGAGCAGCTTGAGTCGTTGGACAGCTTGAACACAGCAGCTTGAGCAGTTTTACTCTAGCAGCTTGAACTTTAACACTGGCAGCTCGAGTTTCTTCAACTAACAGCATGAACTTTGTATTTAAACAGAGAATCTACTAACAGCTTGAGAAGTCTAACTAACAGCTTGAACCTTACTTAAACTATTTCCCAACAGATAACTTGGACTGATGAGCTTCGGACAGAAGAGTGCTACGAATAGAACCATATTTAGGAACCCAGATTCGGTTTCCCTGGAGACAGTAAAGTCCTAAATGGTTCAGAGATAGTAATTGTAGCTGCCCTTTAAGATTTTCAGAATAAATATTCTCTTCTTTCATTGCTTCGGTTTGAGCAACTTGAATATCTTCAATAAGATCAGAAGAGAATATAACGGGAGTTAGGGCATAACAGCACTTTTCAGGATACACTTTTCTACTCAACGCATCCGCGACAACATTTGCTTTGCCGGGATGATACAAGATCTCGCAATCATAATCCTTGATAAGCTCCAAGGATCGACGCTGTTTCATGTTAAGATCTTTTTTGAGTGAAAAGGTACTTGAGACTCTTATGATCGGTGTAGAGCTGACACCGAGTCCCATATAGATAGTGGCGCCAGATTTTCAGAGCAAAGGTGACGGCAGCCAACTCAAGATCATGAGTTGGTGCACTTTTCTCATAGTCTTTTAATTGCCTTGAAGCGTAGGCAATTACTTTTCCCCTTTGCATAAGAACACATCCTAAGCCAGTACCAGAAGCGTCGCTGTAAACAACGAAATCGTCATTACCTTCTGGCAAGGCTAGGATCGGCGCTTGAATCAACTTTTGCTTCAGAATATCAAATGCCTCTTGCTGTTTATCAGTCCAAACGAAAGGAGTATTCTTTCGTGTTAGCGTTGTAAGTGGCACAGCAATCTTTGAGAAGTCCTTTATGAATCGCCGATAATAACCGGCCAATCCAAGGAAACTTCTTATCTCTGAGGCATTGCGAGGTGTTTGCCACTTCTGAACAGCCTCGACTTTCGAAGGATCAACAGAAATTCCTTCGCCAGAAACAACATGGCCAAGGAACTGGATCTATAAGAATCAAGATAGAAATTCAAATTCTGAAATGGATCATAGAATAGTTAAGGAAACAGCTCAAGACTTATATAATAGAGATTATACCTGTCTGAGCCAAAATTCGCACTTAGAGAATTTTGCGTAGAGTCTTTCTTTTCTTAATAACTCTAGCAATTGCCGCAGATGAATAGAATGATCAGCCTCCGTTTTGGAGTAAATCAGAATATCGTCTATGAACACGATAACTGATTTATCCAACATTGGTCTGCACACACGATTCATGAGGTCCATGAATGCCGCTGGTGCATTTGTCAAGCCGAACGGCATCACGAGAAATTCGTAATGGCCGTATCTTGTACGGAAAGCTGTCTTTGGAACATCTTCTTCTCTGACTTTTAACTGATGATACCCAGATCGGAGATCGATTTTTGAAAAATAACTGGCTCCTTGTAATTGATCAAACAGATCATCGATTCTGGGCAGAGGATACTTATTCTTTATTGTAACCTTGTTCAACTCGCGGTAGTCGATGCACATACGGAAAGTTCCGTCTTTCTTTTTAACAAACAGAACTGGTGCACCCCACGGAGAAGAACTTGGTCGGATAAACCCTTTCTCTAACAGTTCTTGCAGTTGCTTTGACATTTCCTGCATTTCTGCAGGTGCAAGTCTGTATGGAGCCTTCGCAATAGGAGCCGCACCAGGAACCAAGTCAATACTAAACTCGACTTGACGTTCCGGTGGCACTCCAGAAATGTCGTCAGGAAAGACGTCCGGGAACTCGCAGACTATCGAGATATCAGACAGAGATTTCTTTTCAGGGTTGGTTTCGGATAAAGCATAGCACAAATAAGATTCGCGACCTTTAGATAGATACTTATGTGCTTTTTCAATGGAAATGAAGCAGTGATCACCTTTTCGCTTTTCGCCTTTAATCTCTAACACTCGGCCGTCTGTAGTCTTGATTCGGATGATTCGGCGGTTGCAGACAATAGTAGCTTCATTTTTCGTTAGCCAATCCATGCCGATAATAACGTCGAACTCTTTTAATGGAATCGGGATGAGATCGAGATTGAATACACCGATGAGTAGAGTGCAGTTTCGATAAACGGAATCAGCCATAACAAAGTTGTTACTGGCTGTCTCAATGTCTAGAATCACAGGGAGTTTTGATGGAGCTTTATGTAGTATTGATGCAAAAGAAGTCGATATAAAAGAACGACTTGCGCCAGAATCAAATAGTATACGTGCCGGAATCGAATTAAGTAAAAACATACCCGTAACTACATCAGGCGTTTCTTTAGCTTCCTCGGCGGTGATTTGGAAAGCTCGTGTCCGGGCAGTTGGCGTTGCAGCAGAACTTTTTCCCGAAGAACCTCCCGCAGATGATTGAGACTGATATCGCGGCCCGCTTCTACACTGATACATGAAGTGTCCTCGTTTCCCGCACTTTGCACATCCACGTCCCTGCTGTGGACATTCCTCGCTGCTATGACCTATCATGTTGCATGAGAAGCAAGTGACATCTTCTGGATTGCACAACCCCATGTGTGACTTTCTGCATCGCCTGCAGAATCGTGGTTCGTTCGTGAGGGAATACGCTTGGGCTTTCGGTTGTGAATTATGCTGATAGGATTGCTGAGTCTGAGATTTATTTGGCTTAAAGAATCTGCCAAATCGTTGTTTCTTTGGAGGAGACGGGTTCATCGGATTGGTAGACGGAGCATAGAGCTGATCGCCGTATTCTAGATATCCTCTCTCGATTTGTCTTGCAGCTTCAACCATTTCCAAGTAACTCTTATATTTAATTGCGCTCATTGGATGTCTGTATCTAGGATTGAGTCCCACTCGGAACCTATTCATTTTCCTTTCTTCAGTAGCAACCTGGTATGATGAATAACCGCATAATCGCGAAAACTCGTGCTCGTATTCGTCGACTGTCTTTGTTCCCTGAGTCAGCTGCATCAGTTGTACTTCCATTTTATCTCGCTGGTCGACCGGGCAGTACTTGGCATTAAACATTTCGAGGAATTGTTCCCATTCTAAAGTCTGAATCACCTCCTCACCGTATATGCTTCTCTGTGTCTTCCACCATGCACGAGCAGCTCCAATAAACAACGCAGATGCGTAGCTCACTTTCTTAGAATCTAAACAGTCAGAGATTCTAAATATTTCTTCCGTATGACTGATCCAATCCATCGCCTGAATCGGATCAACTGTACCCTCGAAATTCAGGGCACCGCTTGCTTTGAAATCCTTAAACTTACAGCCTTTAGGCTGCTCGATTTGGGTTTCAGGGGTAGAGTTATCAGAATCAGATTCTTCATTCTGAACTTGCTTATCTTTTTGTTTATTTTTCTTATCATTACGTCTTTTAGCTTCGGCCTCATCTCTGGCCTGAAACTGTTCTTGCATAATCTTATTCTGTTGTTCTGAGTGTTGTGCTAGTAATTGTTGCATCATCTCAAACATTTGTTGTGGGGTCATGTTACTTGGTATGTCGCCTGATCCTGATCCTGACATCTTTTACTGAAAATTAAAATCATTTAACTATCAGTTTATAGACTTAGATCTATGTACCCTTTTTCCCATCCTAATAGTCTGTACATCCTATCTCAGTTCAATCCACCTAAATGATTGATACATATGTATTGCTTCAGTTTGAGATCAAGTATACTTACGTAATACTTGATTCACTCAAACTAGTGCTCTGATACCATCCTGTGAAGACCACCCATTACGGGGCAGTGCTCACCAGTCTAGGTCCCACATCATGCAATACGATATCAACCATAACTAAGATAGAGTAATTATAATGCGGAAAATTAAATTACAGTACAAACTATTAAGATTTAAGTTTAATACAGTTACGGTTTAAAAATTAAACTTATAAAGGGCACAAGTCTAATCTAATTCATGTCATCATAATATCAAAATAAATCTACCCAAATCACCACAATATCATCTCCCAATTAGTACCAAAATGAGATCGTTGAGTAGAGGTCTATGATACTTCTGTCTTGATCGCGTAAGACCTAAGAACTAGGTCCGGCAGGTGACTTTCCTTTACTTTTTCCTGTAAAATATTAAAGCAACATCTGTAAGCAAAGCTTAGTGAGTTTATAGATTTTCAATATTAACATGCGTGTCAAGCGGAGTTATAAATCTAAGCGTGATAAGTCTTGGCTGCCGCTACAGCCGTCATCATGATTGAGATATAGTATCTAGATCGGATGATGTTCAAACCACACTCACGCTTATATCGTGGGGATCAGCCACATACTGGGCTAGCTACCAGTAGGTCAACATGGCCGAACATCGGAGGTCATTACCAAGTTCATAAGAACTGGTGAAATAGCCGGGTCTAGAACAATAGACCATAAGGGCTAGTCAAGCTGAATAAATCTTATCAAGTCTGATCAATGAAATAAGTATAAGTCTTAGAAGTCATGATAGCAACAAATCATAAAGCAAAGTCTGAAATGCTAGTAAATGCAATATGAAATGATAAGCAAATAGCTATCATGATTCACTGGGCAACACCCATCCATGGTGTGCACAGGTCTCAATCCAGCTGATTAATGAATGTCAAATAATGTAACAGCATCAATATATCTCAAACGGATCTTTGCATGTCCAATTCGAATATCTAAAACTCACAGTTTGGGTCTTGGTCAAACAGATATAAGAATCTGCCACCTGAGTTATCTCAGGATTTTGTCAATCTGTTCTCTGTCAAATCACGTCTCCGACCCGCTTTAAATCTTTTAAAATCTTTGTCTAAATGTTCAGGTAATATACTGAACCTGTTCAAAATCATGCATGATAATATCTTGTCATTTTCATCATCTTTATTAATGTCATCATCTTTTGGTCTTAAATTCTTTATTTTATCTGATTCTGATAACTTGTTCGTTCATATATCATCTTGGACTCAAATTTTGATTTAAAAGGAATAGATTCGAATTTAGATTCGAATTTAGATTCGAACCCTTCCATCACACACATGTTTCGAATCTGTTTTCTTAGATTCGAACTACTCCAATTCATGTATAGAGTTCGAATCTATTGATTTATACCATTCGAATCTAATCATTTAAACTTGAATTGTGTGGGTGTGTGTGTCTCGATTCTATGTACATAGACTCGAAGGTGTGTGTGAGTTCGATTCTATGATGGTCTTCGAATCTATGTGTTTAGATTCGAACCATGCTTATAATTCGAGTCTAGGAATACAGATTCGAAACATAGCCATTCGAATCTAATGGCCTAGTTTCGAAAATCCACCCATTCGAATCTGTTCTATGTATTTCTCGAATCTGATCATATTGTTCTCGAATCTGATCATATTTACAACTCTAAACTTGAATTTCTAAGGCATAAATCACAAATATGATCAATATTAAGCCTATACTCGATTATATTATACTTATTCTAGTTAAACTTCATAGAAATAACTTTAGATTTCATAAAATTAATAGATTCGAAAAATACCAAATATATATAAAACGTAAAACTATAAAATCTTACCTCAATACGTATGAACTCAAGCAGAAATTAGTATATTCGTGTAGTATTCGCCGAGATCTTCCTAACGGTATATTTATCTTGATGATCGGACGGTCGGTTTAGGAGAATTTCTAGAGAGAAGTTAGAGAGAGAAAGCTAGAGAGAGAGTTTAGAGAGAGAGAGCTAGAGAGAGAGAGTCGAATCTGATCTTTGAGTTTGATTCTCGTTTATATACGTCGTCTAGTTATGTTTGCTAGCTAACTCACTTTCATTTTTGTATATTATATCTCTTTTTATTTAGTTTTCTTTAATAAATAATTAATTAATTCATAAATTAAATATTTATATAATTTAATTAATATTTCATTATTAATTAAATTATAATTCAAATAATTCAATAATGTAACTTTATTACATTATCGGCTCAAAATATTACTGAATTATGACTAGATCAAAAATTTGGTTGTTACAGTCAGGCCTCAAAACACTGACAGCTTGTGTGAAAAAGCTCTAAAAACTGATGATGGAATGTGTTCTCCATCAAATCAGTATGCTAAGTGCTCAACTAGTTCACACAAGCAAAAGAAGGGAAAACAAGCTCAAGCTGTAGCTTTGGACACTAAACCTGTTAACAAGACAGGCTCTAGGTCTAAAGCTAATGGTAAGAGACCTGTTAATCCCTTTGATGCTGATCATTTTGAGAAAAGGTTTTCAAAAGGTAAGCAGCCTGCTTTCAACAGGGGTAAGTCTCATGTTGAAAGTAAATCTGCTGTGATTTCAAATAAGTTTTTAAATCATAGTGGAAAATTGGTTATAAATGAAGGTAAGTCTTTCAAAACCAAAAGTAGTGATTATGTTGATAGGCAACATCCATCACATCTCAGTAAGGGCAAAGGCAAAGCCATTGCTCAACCTGAGAAATTTGAGAATAAGTTTCCCAAACCTGTGGAAGGTCAAAGGCCAATTAAACTTTCTATATTTGATATATGTCCTCCTAAAAAGAGGAAAGAGGATACAGGAAAAGCTGTTGCCATTGTGCCTTCCACTCAAAGTGTTGATTCTTCTAAAAACAGTAATAAGTTTGCTAAACCTGCTGAGAAGCTCAACAAGAATGATTCAGAATGTGTTTCTGGAAGTACTTCTACCAAAAAGACCAAAAAGAGAAAAATGTTATAAATGTGGGAAGAAGACGCACATGGCCAAAGACTGCCCTGAAACTGAGGACATGAGGCCTGTTGACTCTGCTAGTTCCAACATTGCAAAAACCAGTAGTATTGGAAGTAACATGGTCAATGAGGATAGTATCCAAGGAAATACAATCCAAATAGGACATATTAGTTTTGATATTACTGGTCGATCAACAAATGTTGATGAAGTAGGAGAACTCATCCCTATGATGAGTTCCCCTAAAAATTACTAATATTTTCCCATCACACTCTGCATGTCAAAAAACCATCCCAGGTTTGGTACTTGGACAGCGGCTGCTCAGGGCACATGACAGGTTACAAGGATCTGTTGAGTGATCTCAGGCCTGAAAAAGTGCTAAAAGTCACCTTTGGTGACAATGTCCAAGGATTTACAGAAGGATATGGAACTCTTCAAGCTGGTGCTGCTGTATTCAAAAGAGTAGCCTATGTGTCTGGGCTGAAACATAATCTTGTAAGCATAAGTCAACTTTGTGATGCTAGCTACAATGTTAACTTTGATGAGCACCTGGGTTACATATTGGATTCCCAAGGCAAAGTTGTGTTGTGTGCACAAAAGAAGAAAGATGTATATGTTGTGGACATGAAATCTGTTGATCCCACAACTTAAACCTACTTTATCTCCAGAAGCAATGCAGACCTGAACTGGTTATGGCACAAAAGGCTATCACACCTGAACTTCAAGAATATCAACAAACTCTGTAAAAAGAGATGGTAACAGGTTTGCCTTCTATAACCTTTGTTAAGGATAAACTCTGCACAACTTGTGATAAAGGCAAGCAGAGAAAAACATCTTTTAAATCTAAGCATAATTTCTCTATTGATACTCCTCTCTTCTTAATCCACATGGACTTGTTTGGACTAGTCTGTGTCCCAACTCTAGGAGGTAGAAGATACACTCTAGTCATGGTTGATGAGTTCTCCACGTTTACATGGGTGATCTTTCTGAAGAGCAAAGGAGAGGCTGCTAGAGAAATTATTGGGTTTATCAAAAAGATGGAGATGCTGAGCTCTGCTCAAGTTAAGCAGTTTAGAAGTGATCATGGTACTGAATTCAGAATCAGTACTCTTGAGGACTTCTATGAAGAAAGAGGGATCTCACAAAACTTTTCAGCTGTAAGAACTCCACAACAAAATGGAGTTGCTGAAAGGAGAAACAGAACTCTCATTGAAGCTGCCAGAACCTTGCTGTGTGCATCAGGTTTGCCTTCATCATTTTGGGTTGAAGCTGTTAACACTGCCTGCTTCACCCAAAACAGATCCTTGGTGGTGAAAAGGTTCAACAAGACTCCCTATGAGCTAATCAAAGGCAGAAGGCCAAATATTAGGTATTTCCATGTGTTTGGATGTCCCTGCTTCATTCTAAATCAGAGGGAGAGTTCAGCTTTGATGATCTCATGCATTGATGGAGCCTAAAGTGGATGAAGCACTAAAAGATGATAATTGGATCACTGCCATGCAAGAAGAGCTCAATCAGTTTGAGAGAAACAAACTATGGAAGTTGGTCCCTGCTCCTAAAGGTAAAACAATAACTGGCACTAAATGGGTTTTCAGGAACAAAATGGATGAGCAAGGTCAGGTTATTAGAAATAAGGCAAGACTGGTTGCTCAAGGCTACAGACAGGAAGAAGGCATTGACTATGATGAAACATTTGCTCCAGTGGCAAGGTCAGAAGCAATTCGTTTGTTTCTAGCCTATGCTGCCCACAAGAGTATGAAGGTATTTCAAATGGATGTGAATAGTACATTTTTGAATGGGGAGCTGCAAGAAGAAGTGTATGTCAAGCAGCCTCCAGGTTTTGAAAATGAACATCACCCAGGTTTTGTCTATAAGTTGGACAAAGCCCTCTATGGTCTAAAACAAGCCCCTAGAGCCTGGTATGACACTCTAACTGATTTCCTTATGAGCAATGGTTATTCAAGAGGTAAAGTGGATACCACATTGTTCATAAAGAAGGTGAAGTCTGATATTATGCTTGTTCAAATCTATGTGGATGACATAATATTTGGTTCTACTAATGAGCAGTTAGGCAAGAATTTTTCACTACTCATGAAATCAAAATATGAAATGAGTATGATGGGTGAACTTACTTTCTTTCTAGGATTACAGGTTAAACAAACCTCAAATGGAATTTTCATAAATCAAAGAAAGTACACTTTAGATCTTTTGAAAAAGTTTAAATTTGATCAAAGTTCTCCTTTCAAAACCCCAATGGAAACCAATGTAAAGTTTGATGTTGATGCCAGTGGCAAAGCTATTTCAGTAACAGCTTACGATGTCATGATTGGGAGCTTGCTATATTTAACTGCTAGTAGACGAGATATTATGTTTGCTACCTGTTTATATGCTAGGTTTCAAGCTGATCCTAAAGAATCAGATCTAGCTGCTGTAAAAAGAATCTTCAGATACCTTAAGGGTACACCAGGTTTAGGTCTTTGGTATCCCAAAGACTCAAGTCTTGAGCTAACACGTTATTCAGTTTCGGATTTTACAGGCTGCAGGTTAGACAGGATAAGCACAACAGGTGGATGTCAACTCCTTGGTGGTAAGTTGATCAGTTGGTGTAGCAAGAAGCAGAACTCAGTTTCTACTTCTACTGCTGAAGCTGAGTATATTACTGCTGGAAGCTGCTGTGGGCAGATTCTATGGATGCAGCATCAGCTTGAAGACTATGGGCTTGTATATAGGAAGACTCATATTCTGTGTGATAATTCAAGTGCCACAGCTATCTCCAACAATCCAGTATTTCATTCCAGAACAAAGCATATAGAAGTCAGACATCATTTCATCAGGGATCACATCCAGAAAGGTAATGTGGAGGTATGTTTTATTCCCACAGATGAACAGCTTACAAACATTTTCACCAAGCCTCTTGATGAAAACAGGTTTAATTACCTTGTAAGCAATCTGGGCATGTTAAATAAAAGTGACTAAGTGTCATTAATGTTATAAGACATCATATGTCTCAAACTGCTCAAGTTTCTCAAAACAGAGAACAGGCTATGCATGTTCTACACATAGCTAATTTCTGAAAACTTGGACAGCTTCGACGTATAACAGGCTTGACAAAATCAGTTTTCACTTCAAACATGTTCTGTTGAACAAACCTCCAACCTGCTCACTCTCTCAATCTGTCCTACAAGACATTGTCTTGTAATCTGATTAGCTATTGAACATAACATGTTCTTGTATAGCTGCATAGATTGAATGAACAGCTTGTGATGAAACCTGCTCATCATAGGTTTGAACAACATCTGAGAACATCAGTTTTAATTGCCTTTCTTCATAATTAAGTTACTTAATTTCTGTATTTATTTAACTTAATTATCTATGGATAATGTGTGTTAACGTGTGTTAGTGACTAAAAAGGTTCAAGTGGTCTGACAACCGTTCTGACATGGGCAACCGTTCTGTTTTCCGTTGAAGAACATTTCAAATCAACCGCCCAAACCTTTCTCTCTCCTACCCACTCACATTTGAATCCTATAAATACCCCTCTACTACTTCATCTTCCTCATGCTCTACTGCATCCATAACTACCCAAAGAACCTTAAATCGACTAAGTGTCAAGTACTCTTCATTCCACTACTCTCAAATGGCTCACCAAAACAACCTTTTCTTCCAGTGTTCGTCGGTAAGGATGTTGAGAAACACCCTTCTGTTACCACGATGTTGACCCTGAAACCCACAATCTATATTACAAATCTAACCATAACCAAAAACTATGTGGGTAGAGGTTATGAAAACATGGTGGAGTTTCTAAAAGTTCATCCCCTACACTATGCTATGACTGCATCTCCTGGTATCCTGTACCAGGAGATGGTGTATCTGTTTTGGTACACTTGTGCTTATGATCCAGCAACCAAAACCATCAGGGGAACGATTCTCAATGGGACTCAGACCATTGAGATAACTACTGCTCTCCTCAGGGAAGTCCTTCATCTTCCTGTGGCTGAAACATATGACTAGCCACAGCCTGAGAATGATCAGATGCGCAATCTGCTACGCTTCTATGGTGTAGCAGAACCCAAAGTTGGAGCCACTCTATTTAGAAGGGATCTATCACCAACCTACAGCTTCCTATTTGCCTTAGTGGTGATGTGCTTCAGCAGCAAAGTTGGTTTTTTTGACCAGCTTAGCCGAGATGAAATCCCAATAGTCCTACAGCTTGTGGATGGGACTACACTGAACATGGCTCATTGGATTTTTGTGAATTTGAGGAAACTGGTACAGTAGGATACACGTCCAGCTGCTGACAGATATCCAAGGTTTCTGAGCCTCATATTCAGACATGTTTGTGGTGAGCAACTCTACAACACTCAGCCTCTATTACTTACTACTGCATTCCCAGTCATTGGGAATAGAGTTTTCTACACTCTAGTTCTTCCAAATGAACCTCCTCTCTCTACACCAATGAGGAGGTTAATTGGCATGGTGGAAGGACCCTCTGCTATGAGGGTGGATCCGGTGGTTGCTCCAAAAGGAAAATCCAAATCCAGGCCTAAAATTGTCAAGAGAGGCCTGGAATCGACTGAAGCTGAGCCTGTCCTCAAGAAGGCTAAAACAGTTAAGTCAAAGTCTGCCCCATTAGCCTCAGTGGCTGAGGGGGAGCAGAATTCTCACCCTGGTTCATCTGTTGAACCTGAAGCCTTCGTGCCTCGTGCCTCTGTGGCACCTGAGACCATGGAACAGGTTAACCCCGCTGTTTCTGACCCAGTTTCATCACCAGTCCATACACAACTTCTTGCTACTTCTCCTCAATCCCCCACAATCTCTCAATATTCAAGGAGAAAATCCTTAGCTAGGAAGAAACCATCTACCCAAACTAGCCCCCCTGACCCCTCTCAACAGGTGTCAGTTGAAAAAGAAGCAACCTCTGCTGCCTCTCCTATTTTGGGAGAAGGATCAGCATCTTTGGAGCAGGCTTCACTCCACCCTGAGTCAACCCATATTTAGCCTAGACCCTCTGGTTCCTCCCAACAGGAATCAGTTGTACATAAAGAGACTACCACATCAACTATCCCAGCCTCCCAACACGCTGAGGGTATTGAAAGACAGGAGTCCACTCCACTCCACACTGAGTCCACACAGTCTCCACCTCATACTTCTCATACACCATCTGAGTCTGCACGGGGTGCCAAAAGCTGTTGGAACAGACCATCCAAAAGATCAGCCTCCAACTTCTGCTCCTGGTGATGCAGCTGTTGTACACCCAACAGCTGTTGAAGGACCCTCTGCTCAAGCTGATGAACCACAGGGAATGGACCATCCCTCTGGTGAAGCTACCCCTCAAATGCAAACTCCATTAGCAGGTTTCACCACAGCTGATGTTGAAATGCACATCCCCTCTCCCCACGAAGAGGTACCTATGAACCAAGGTACTGCTAAGGGAACCATCCCGGTCTTGATGAAGGTGTTGCAACACAAGCAGCATCTAAAATGCCACCAACTCCTACCACCTTTCCTCATGATGGAGAAATAGCCAATGGTGAATGATCTATTGACCCTTCCAAGCTGGGCCATCTCACCTATGCCCAAGCTATGGAACTTCTCTCTAAAGTATCACTACCTTCCCCTACAAATCCTCAAACACCTGCCTCATCCTCATCTCATTCTCATTCTTATCAACACAATCCACACATACTCCTCCATCCCCCAAAGATCTTCCTTTGAAGGATCAGCTATCATTGCTGACCAACAAAGTTGGTTCTTTGGAAAACTCCATGACCTCCCTACCAACCATCATATCAGACTCTGTGTCTACACAGCTTAAAGGATTTTTTGATTCGTTCAAGACTACCTTTCCAACCCCTCCTCCTCAAGCTGATCAATCCTCACAGCTGCTTGCACTCACTGCATAGCTGCAAACAATCTCCACTACCCTCTCCAACATCCTTTCCACACAACAGGACTCTGTGTCCTCTCAGGCATCTGTATCCCAACAGCTGTCAACTCTCCTTAACACTTGCACAACTACCCTTCCTTCTACATTGGCCAGCTTAAACACTTTAATAGTCTCTCTGTCAAATTCTGTGTCATCAAACCTTGATGATGTGCAAGATTCTCTTGAACTACGTCTTGCACAGCTTCAAAGTTTGCTATTTACAGCTTCTGACAGGGAAGCTTACTGTTCACAGCTTCTGACAGGGAAGCCCTCTCTCAGTTGTCCTCTCTTGCTGCTTCCCAATCTACCTCTCTTCAAACCTGCCTTGCCCAACCTGTAGAGGTGAAGGACAACTTGGCTTTCTTAGTGCATAACCTGGTTGGGCCCAAACCTGCTGCCAAAACTGCTGCTCCGCCTACTGAATTTGTTTCTCCAGGCAGACCAAGTGTTGAAGGCTATTTGCCATCTCCTTCAAAGGGGGAGAAGATATCTGACACAAAGACCAAGTCTAAGGGGGAGAATTATTCATCTCCTTCTTAGGAGAAATCAGCATCTATAGGTCAAGCAGCAGGTGCCTCACAAACAGGTCCTACTGTGGATGTCTCCCATTCAACTGAAGCTGCTCAGCCTACTCAGGCTGGATCTCCAAACCCTGCACCATCTAAGGGGGAGGAATCCATTCCTGGGGACAGGTCAAGCAGAAGGAGACATCTAATACTGAAACAAGAAGAAGAGGAAGAGGAACCTGAAGCTGTTCCACGAGCAACAGCTAAAAGGAAGAAGAAAGCCTCGGTAGACCCTGACTACCTCAAAGCTGATCAACTGAAGTTTGATAAGGCCAGAGCCAAAGAAATGGGTGTCTCTATGGAAACCTATTATGAGTTCAAAGAAGAACAGCTTCGAGCCTTTGGAAAACTAAACACAGATGAAGCCTCTGCTAAAGCTATAAAAGCCTTTGCATACAAGGAGGAAAGAAAAATTAAAATGCCTTTATTGGATGTCCAAGGGAAACTATTAGATGTTGCCAAAGAGTCAGTGGTGGAAAAGGAAGGAGAGAAGGAACAGAAGAGTTCTTTGATGTTGCAAACAGAAGACTTGCTAAGAAGACCATTGTCAAAGTTGTTCCCATTTCAAAGATAGGCAAACAGTGGAAACTACAGATAACCAGAATGGGTGCTGATGGTCCAGAACTTGAAGCATATGAACACACTGATGTTGCTCAAATGGGATTCAGAGAATGGGTAGAATTGGCAGTTGCCCTGAGCCAGTCTAAATCTGAAACTGCGAAGACTATCAGGGCATATGTCAAAACATTAATGGAGAGAGTGAAGAATCATGACGTGATCACAGAAGAACAAATCAAGGGTACCTCAGTGGTTGAACCCGAGATAAAGGCGAGGAGGAGGAGAAA
>JAANYP010002508.1:27500-152953 GCA_020465985.1 Centrapalus pauciflorus
TTTGAAACTCTTCAGCTGGAAATTTCATTAAAAATTCCTTCAACCCCTGAACTGGTGTTTCCTCTATCTCAACAGAAGGAGCTTCAAGCAACTTGTAAACACGACACCGACGGTCATGTCATAAAGCTTCTTTCTCTTTCGCTGTCATATTTTGAACTTTGCCCTTTGAATACCATCTCACCCACTCTAGATCATTAATGTCGTGCATGTGAGTTACATCAGCCCTTGTTTCAAAACAATACACTATTCTAGGGCCTGATGTCTCAGCAGGTTGGGCTTGGGCTTGTGGGGTTTCTTGGACTTGTGGGGCAATTTGGACATGTGGGGTTCCTTTAGGAGTAGGGGAGGGAGCTTTTATAGATGATAGGATTTCTTCTTAGGGTACGTGGGTAGGAGAATTTTGGAAGTCAAATGAAGATGATGATTTTTGGGGTGACTCTAGCTCTAGCTTAGGTGTAATCAAGGGATAGTCTTGATCGATATCGGAGTGTGAATCAGACACCAATATGATCTCAACTTTTTCAGATTAAGGTCGTATACAACCATGGCCGAATATGGGTCTATTTCTGTTGCGCCTCACAGAACCCCTGGACTTACTTCTCAACCCTGTTCTGCTTCCACTCCCCCTACAACCAGCAAATCTCCCTCAGACTAAACCCTAGGGCATTTCTCACCCTCAGGATGATCAGGGTCATCCTGATCATCATGCTTACATTTATGGGATTCAGCCTGAGGCCTGCATTGTAGCTTAATGACGGCCGATTCCATACGGTCAATTTGGTCGTTTAACTGCTCATGTGCTTGAAGCACGATCCTTGTTAGGGTATCAACTTTATCAGAGAGTTCGACTATTTGTGCTTGGACTGATGGGATTCCTGGTGGCAACTCCAGAGATGCAACATCCTTAACCTTGAGAAATGAGAAAAGGGCGGTATGCTGCTCCTCGGAAGCAGCCTTAAGGGCGTCCAGGTCAGCCCAGGAAACGAAACCGGCAGCATGTAGAGCTGCCATGAGCATCTCGAGAATGATCCCAGGATGGCCTAATGTTGACGGCGGTTGTATATCAACATGAGGACTTCCTTCATCCTCTCTGCATCCCCTATTGGGGGTGCAGATCTGGAAGTTGTTGGAGGCGTCACGGAGATGCCTCTTGCATGGGTGGATGCCACGAAGGCGTCGTGTATCGTGATATGGGGTGGGGTGTGAGCTGTGGTCAATAAAGGGTCGGTCACTGGGGGCGGCGAGTGACCTGTTTCAACATCACCTCTCTCCGAGTGAGAGGGTGATGGTAGATGTGCAATTTCCTCGTGCAATGAAACAGTTTCCCTTAGAGGAGAAGCTGAGTGGTTGGAGGTGGTTTGTTCGGCCACTGGACTAGTGGCCTTTTGTTGGTTTGTCTGGTTAATGAGGCTTTGGACTCCTTCAGAAGCCATACCCTCTGCTTTCCCTAGGTCAGAGACGGTTCTTTCAGAATCTACCTTCTCTGCCTGCGCGCTCACGACTCCCTCCCGCTCCCCAGTACCCAAGGTATTTTGCATTGCTGCCTCCACTCCCTCATCCTCACTTATAGGACCCTCACATTCGGATTGGTTAGATTTTGTCGGTACAGACAGAGCCTCATCCGGATACACGACCAAAAAGTATTCCTTTACCCTTTCTTCAGTCTGGTCCGCCAGATATAGCATTGAAAGTGGGATGTCCATGATCTGGACATCGGCAGAGTCTGTTGGGATTTTAACTCATTGAAGTGTGGCAGTTTTGTAGACATCAGCCTCTGGGCGTTCATGAACATCTTCCTCTTGATCCATGGCAAACTGGATGAACAGTTGAAGGAATCGTTGAAAGGGTATGAACTTTAATTCTCTTTTTGTTCCTCTTTCTTGAACAGCCCGCTTCAGTTCCTCAAAAATAAATGTCACATAGTCGTAATGGCGGTCGAATGCAAAGGCGGAAAACATGGCAAGTACTTGGATGGAGGCCGAGTCATGACCGGAGTGCTTGCCGGTAAAGCACTTGTTTATAATATCGAAAAAGACCCTCCAGTGAGACTGGAGTTGCTTGGTATTAAATTCGGATGGCTTTGATAGTTGATCATCATAGCCAATGGTGAGTATTTCTTGAAGGGTTTTCAGCTGGAAGGCAGAGAATCTGGCGGATGGCTGAGCTTAATGGGTACGGAGTCGATGATGGTCGTGAAGTGAGCTTCTGCATCATTAACGAAGTGAAGGTGATGCCAGAATTGTTGGAAATAAATGATGGGTACAGAGATGGCGGAGGTTAAGGCATAGAATATTGGGTGGCCTTTGAGGATATCAAAAGTGACATAGTCGACTTCGTGGCGGAGAATGGAAAGGTCAAGATGCCAGTTGTGGGGGGGCAAATTCTGTGAATTGGGCGGATGGGAGAAGGGTTTCTTCTGGCAGCTGGGCATTGTTGTTTGGGATAGGAGGATGTGGAATGGTTAGGGTAATATGAGGATCCATAAGTCTTGTAAAAATGCAACACAGTTAGTTTATCAGACTTATATAGAAATGATACATTGATATTAAGTCTAAAATAAGCGTGAATTTGAACTCATCTATTTTGTTTAAAGCATTGGGATTTTTATCAGTAGAATGTAACTTCTACTGAATAAAATCCGAAGTTGATCGTTTAGAGACCAATGTTAGAATAGATGTGTTCATTCAAACACTCATTTAAACTATAACCAATGGTGCATACGACATGGAATATTTTTCTTATTTTTGATTTTAGTGAAATGCAAAAAAATTAAAAAATTAAAAAAAACTTAAGTGTTGAAATTCGGATGAACCGAATTTCGGATGCATGATGGACCGAATTTCGGGTGCAATGATCTGAATTTCTGGTGGGAGAAAAATTCGGATGGAATGATGCATGAAATTTAAAACTAAGTATGAAACTAGATGATGGTGTGTGGGAGCTGAAATACGGATGGATCCGAATTTCGAATGATGTTAACTATTGTGAACACTGAGTATGAAACATGAATGAACAAATTTCGAATGGGAACCAAAATTTGTGTGGACTCGAATTTTGGGTGGTCCGAGACAATTACTTAGTTGAATGAAAAAGTATAAATGATATTATATGGGGACATCCGAATTTCGGGTGAACCGAAATCCAGGGTTCTTCGGATGAACCGAAATCCAGGGTTCTTCGGATGAACCGAAATCCAGGGTTCTTCGGATGAACCATATACAACATTAATTTTCTAAGTGTTGTCATATGATCCGAATTTCGGATGGATCATAAATTCGGATGGGTCCAGGAAGCGAAACACTTAAACTGAAATTTTACCTAAGGGGAAGTCATCCGAATTTCGGATGGATCCTAGTTCGAGACTTAGGCAGAACAGCAGTTAATGTGTTCATGCACATGCAAACGTGAACAGTTTAACATTTCATAAAAATGCATGAAAATGTAGATCCTAATGCTAAAAGTGATAATGAACAATGTATATAACTACACTAACATAAAATGAATAGATTACTAACCTAAAATGCAAAAAAAGAGAGTATAAAAACCCTTAAAAAATCAAAAATAAAAAACACATGAAATGAAGTTGTAATCTAAAATAAAACATGATAAAGGTGACCTCGTAGTAGATTATCATGAAAATGCAAGAAAAACGAGAGAAGATGGCTGAGAATGAAGCTTGGAGCTTGAAAATTTCTGGTAATGGCGGTGGGGAGGTTGTTCGTTGGAGAGAGAGAGAGAGAGAAGAAGAAGAAGAAGATTGCGTAAAGAGGAAGAAAAAGAAAGATCCCGCATTTTTTAATAGGAGGGTCGGGTCGGGTCGACTGAGATCCGCGCGTTGTGTCAATGAATTGGGCCACAGAATCCAGTTTCAACAATAATTATTGGGCTAAATTATCTTTTGAACTTTCAACAGAAATAAAAGAAAAGTTAAAATAAGAGCCCAATTAAAATCTTTTTGTGTTTTCTAGTTAGAAAAATTACCAAGGCATATTTAAATTTAATGAAACTTAATATTAATTTAATTATCCTACAAAAAAAACTTAACTAAATAAAAGAAAATGAAACAAGATAAAAAATATTTTTGAGTTTTCCTATTTAAACAAACAAAACAAAAATGTAACTAAGACATAAACAAAATCTTTTTGAGTTTTTGATAAATTAAAACAAGTAAGAATACTAGAATAAACATAAAATCTTTTTGTGTTTTTCTGAGAGATTACTTAGAAAGTAAAATTAAGCTAAACTTAAAATACGAGAAAATGAAAATTAAATTAATATACACTAAACATCTTGTAATTACTCCCGCTCAATTATACAATAATCCTTTTAAATCTAAGCCATAGATCCTTTTTACCCTTTTGAATTTAGACAAACCTGGATATAATCAGCGTCCCACTCAACTATGAACAATTCACATAGCAACATTCAAGATCATTAATCATAAAAAATATACATAGATAATGTAATATTGAACTTAATTTTGTAACACAACCTTTAAATTTAAATAATAGATATTTCTAAATAAAGGAATTTCAAAGACTTATAAGTTTGAAATAGAATTATTTAGAAAATATCTGGAATTTAACTAGAAGGTGGATTCAACATGCCGATATAAGATACTAAAAACTGAAAACGAGATTCGTCTAAATCCTTAGTAAAAATATCAGCAAGTTGAAATTCTGTGCCTACAGAATACAGTTCAATTTTTCCTATTTCTACGTGATCTTTAATAAAATGATACCTGATGTCTATGTGTTTTCTTCGTGAGTGCTGCACGGGATTGCAAGAGATAGCAATTGCGCTTCTATAATCACAATATATTTGGATGTTGGTGAGTAAAAGTCTATAATCACGTAACTGTGTTCTCATCCATAGCACTTGAGAGCAACAACTTGCGGCTGCTACATACTCAGCCTCTATTGTGGATGTGGAGACACAATTCTGCTTTTGGGAAGACCAACTCACCGGTTTGTCACCCAATAACTGTATTCCGCCTGAAGTGCTTTTCCTATCGACTCTACAACCTGCAAAATCAGCATCTGAAAATGCGGTAAGATCATAATTGGTTTCCTTTGGATACTAGAGACCAAGATCGGGTGTACCCTTAAGATAACCAAAAATGCATTTTATCGCAGTTAGGTGTGATTCTTTTGGGTCGGCCTGAAAGCGAGCACAAAGATATGTTGAGAACATTATATCTGGTCTACTAGACGTAAGATAAAGTAGAGATCCAATCATCCCTCTGTAAGTTGTATTGTCGACCCTTTTTCCGGCAGGATCAGTGTCTAACTTACAGTTTGAAGCCATGGGAGTTGCGATACTCGTGCAAGAGTCTAACTTATACTTCTTGAGAATGTCAAGTGTATATTTCGACTGGTTCACAAATATCCCATTTTCAAGTTGCTTGACTTGTAATCCAAGAAAAAAGTTCATTTCCCCTATCATACTTGTCTCTAACCTGGACTCCATTAGGGATGAGAAATCCTTACAAAAATTACGATCAGTAGATCCAAATATAATATCGTCGACATATATTTGGACTAACATTATGTGCCAGCCTTCCCTTTTAGTGAACAATGTTGTGTCCACCACACCTTTGCTGAAACCAGCTGAGATAAGAAAGTTTGAAAGACTATCATACCATGCTCGAGGTGTTTGTTTCAAACCATAGAGGGCTTTATCTAGCACTTAAACATGGTCTGGTTTATGTGCATCAACAAATCCTTGTGGTTATTCAACGTACACCTCTTCGTTGAGTTCACCATTTTGGAAGGCTGTCATGACGTACATTTGGTACACTTTGAAATCTTTGTGTGCCGCGTACGCCAAGAAGATTCTGATTGCTTCAATCCGTGCAACTGGAGTGAAGGTCTCGTCATAATCTATTCCTTCTTGTTGTCGGTAGCCTTTGGCGACAAATCTTGCTTCATTTCTTATCACGATGCCATTTTCATCTCATTTATTCTTAAAGATCCACTATCTTCCGATTATGGTTCGATCTTTGGGTTTGGGAACTAGCCGCCATACTCTGAGCTGTTCACACTGGTTGAGTTCTTCTTGCATTGCTACAATCCAGTCAGGGTCTTTCAAAGCTTCATCCACACGAGTAGGCTCTATCATGCTAAGGAATGACGCAAATACACATTAATTAGCAGATGCCCTTCGAGTTTGGACACCAGTAGTGATATCACCAATATATTGTTCGGTTGGGTGACTGTGGGTCTATTTCGTCTCGTGCAAAAGGGGTGAACGTGATGGAATCTCAGTGGTGAGAGTGGGGATGAATGAAGAGTTATGGCCGATGGATTCGAATGAAGGTACCACTGGTTCCGGTTCAGGTTCAACTTGATCTTCTAGAGGCATAATGTTTGGAATTATGTGTGAGGGCATTACATGAGTTGATTCAACTGGAGGTGTGTCTGTGGATGAAGTGGAAGGTGGAGGAGATAAAGTGGATGGTGTAAGGATTGATGGATCGGATGTTGTTGGTTGGGCAGTTGAATCGCTTGAGGATGTGTTAACTACAAAAGAAGAAACATTAGAAGAATTAGTACTAGAACCAAAAAAATCAACATAAAAAGGATCAAATAAGTTAACTAAGTCAGAAGAAGAAAAGGAGAAGATTGATATGAGTCTCCAGCCATTGGTGTAATGCGTGGTCCTGATTGGTCAACTTCTGGAGCCAGTTCAGCCATTAATGTGACATGCACACTCTCATGATTGTTCTAGTGTGAGTGTTGAATGCGTGATATGCCTTCGAATTGGATGAGTATCCAATGAAGATCGCTTCATCCGCCTTTTCGTTGAACTTCCCGAGGTTGTCCTTGTAGTTTAGCACATAGCACCTACAACCACACTCGTAAGTACTTAATATACGGAACTTTATTCAAAAAGAGTTGGTAAGGAGTTTTATTGATGCGCTTATGGATTATGGAGCGATTTTGCATGTAGCAAGCTGTTGACACGGCTTCGGCCCACAAGAACGGAGGTAGCTTTGAGTATGTCAGCATTGTACGTGTGGCTTCCACGAGGGTACGGTCACACCTCTCAACGATTCCATTCTGTTGAGGTGTTCTAGCAACTTATACTGATGATGAATACCTTTGGATCGAAGGAAGCTCTCAACTACCGAGTTCTTGAATTTCGTGCCATTGTTAGATCAGATAGATTGTACAGACAACTGTTGTTGGGTTTCGACACTCGTAATGAAGTCTATGATTTCTTGAGTTGTCTCATCCTTGGATCGCAAGAATTTAACCCAGGTATATCGCGAATAGTCATCAACGATTACCAACACATATCGCTTCCCGTTTATGCTTTGTGTTCGCATGGGGCCACATAAATCCATGGGAAGTAACTCCAGCACTCTCTTTGATGATAGTTCGGGTTTTGGTTTGTGAGAATATCTTTTCATCTTTCCTTTCTCACACGCTCCACACAGATGGTCCTTTTCATCGCGAAATTCTGGTAGTCCCTTAACCATTTGTTTTGAGGCTAGCTTGTTTATGTTCTCGAAGTTCAAATGGGATAACCATCGGTGCCATAACCAAGAGTCTTTTGATGAGGCTTTTGATAACAGGCAGATGCTATCCTTGACCATAAGCTTAGCTACATCTATGGTGTACAGGTTAGAGTTGCGGGAACCGGTTAAAATCTCTTTTTCATCAATACTCTTAACACTACAGTTCTTAGCCCTATATGTAACCTCTAGCCCTTTATCACAGAGTTGTCCTATGCTAAATAAGTTATGAGATAACCCCTCAACATATTCAACATCCTTGATGACTAGATTATTTAAGACTAAATCCCCGTATCCTTTGATTTGAGCATGATTACTATTTCCGAACTTGACTGTCCCACAATACGGTTTTACAATGTTAGACAGTAACTCTCTCCTCCCAGTCATGTGTTTAGAGCAACCCGAATCCATATACCAGATGGATTTTGCCTGATAAGAAAATTGCATACAATGAAAATCTATGGGCATTTAAATAAATCCCTTGAAAATTAACATGCAAACCGTGTTCTGAACCGAATTGTTCAGAAAAACATGAAGTGTTTAGACCTTGGACAAAGTACAAGTATCAAGTTTTGCTGTGGCCAATGATGCACTAATTTTTATTTTCTTTTTACGAATTCTTTTAGTAGGATAAGGCACGAATTTATTCATTTCAGGAACTTGACGTCTAAAACTAGATAGACATAATTTAAACATCCCCAAATGAATACTTTAAGCAAGAAACAAAATTTAGTACATCATTACAAACATTGTTTGCAGATATTACATGCATCCTATCTCTAGAAACAAAATCAATTAGGCATTTTAGCCTTCTTCACAAAGAAACTTGAAAAGTCTTGCATGGATGTTTATTTAACTCGTCTCACATGATCTATAGGAACAAAATGATGAGAGTCAGTACGTTTGGAAGACTTAGACTTGGAGAAATTTCCTTGGTGAGTGAGTTTCATCGAAGACTTAGAATGCTTCTGAGTCTTCTTTGAAACCTCAGCCTTTGAAGATTTAGAGCACTCACCTTCAAATATGACAGAAGGAACTTCAATCTTAGCTTTACCTTTTTCAGATAATGCAAGAGGAACTTTGGTAGGATGAGAAACTTTTGTGTCTTTTAAGTGAGAAATTACTCTTTCTGAAACCATGTCAAACTTTTCTTTGTAGATGATTGATTCTACATTTTGTTCAAAACTTTGACTTGCCAATTTTTCCTCGCTCTTGAGTAGAGCTTCTTGATAATCAAGAGCTTTCTTTTGAGCTGTCCTTAAGTCCTTTTCTAAAATACTTAGTTTATGTTGATGAATAGCTAGACAAGAAGTCCTCCTCTAGAGTAGGTACTCTATTAGGATAACTCTCATTTAGTTCTTCATAATTAAAAGAGATTTCTTTTTCTTTATTTTTAGTTCGTTTCTCATCCTCTTGGGTTATGACTTCTTTTGACGAATCGAAAAAGAAAGACTTAAACCCAACACCCATATACCTCATATCATAAAAGATAGGTAAAACTGATTGAGCCTTTTCCAAATCCTTAGGATTTTTAAAACCAATTCCTTGTTTGGAATGATAAAACCTAGTCTCTTTGGGTTGATTTAGATGAATAGTTTGTTCCGTTTGACCCCATTTTAAAAATTCATCATCTAGGGTTTTTATATGTGAGTACAAACCTATTCTCTCTTCACCTATCATTTTGTATTTTCCAGATTGTCTAAGTTTTCCATGCTTACAGACTCTAAGCGTTTTGAAAGAACGGACATTTCAGATTTTAAAGAGTTCTTTTCCTCAGTGATTTTATCCATACAAGTATCAAGGTAGGTATTCCTATCCTCAACATCTACTTTTTCAATTAACATCTTCTTTACTTAGTCATGGTTGTTTAGCCACTTCTTTTCATATTTATCAGAATCTTCTTTTAAGGATTGGGCTAGATGTTCAGCCTTGAGACACTTTTCTTTTTCAGCATTAAACCTAGCTTCTAGCTCAAGTATTTGTGTGTGCAAGTTACATTCACTGTGTACAGATATATTATTTACAAACTCATGAACGTAAAAGAAATGTACCTCGTTTGACTCTTAATCTGACGTGGAGCACTCTGAGCCCCGGACTTGGCCATCAGACAGGCTGTAGAGTCTTTCACTTTCTCCCCCTCAACAGTCGTGTCTGATTTGGAATCTGTAGGAGTCTCATAACAAGCCAGTCTAACACGGTCAACCATATAACAGTTTCTGCCCCTATCATCCTCATCGTCAGATTCTTTGTCAACCCAGTAGTCTTCTTGGGCAACAAGGGCCAACGCATCAGATCTCTTATTCAGAGCCTCAAGCTTTCTCTCATAATAACCAATATCACGCTCAAACTGGTTCTTCCATTCCCGAGCAAAGTGACCCGGTTTCCCACATTTGTAGCAGAGGCGTTCATCAGCTGCTTTGGGCGCATCAACTCTAGGCCTTTCCTCTCTTCTTTCAGCAGGCCTTTTGTCGGCTCGGCGAGGTTCCCGGCTATCACCCTGCCGATTGTAATCCCTCCTATCATCTCGTCTATCATCACGCCTTTCATAACGGCGATCATCCCGATAGTCCCTTCTGTCATCCCAATTATCTCTCCTATCATCTATTCTGTCTCTCCTGTCATCATATCGCCTATCATCCCGATCATTGCGATTCCGGTCATCATGTCCTCTATCGTTCCTATCATCTCTTCTCCAATCATCTCTCCTCTCATCTCTAGCATCTCGTCTATCATCAGAATACCGCCTTGGACCCGTATCATATCGAAGTTGATTATTGGTCTTATTTTGGTAGAACTGTTTTTGCTGAAGACGGTTTGACCATAAGGCAATTTGTTCTCATATGGTTCCCTCTTCTTCGTCAGATGGCTCATGCGGTGGTGATGCGTATTTGTATTGAGACGATGAGGAACCTTGATTGTAGTAAGGCACAGGAGATGAGTTTGGTGGTGGTTCAGTGGAGAGTGTCTTACTAGAGAGTATGGCTAAAGAGTTAATGGGTTTGGTGCTTGGGTTTGATGATAATAACAAGGATGCCAAAGTGTTTGCCATCTGTTTATGTTAATCTACATCACCTTGATATTTCTTGAGTTCCTTGAATACCACATTAATTGAGACATTTGGAATGTCCAGAACTAGTTTGGTAGCTCGACTTGCGATTTGCCATTCTGGAGCCAAAGAAGAAAGGAACTGGATATTGATGTCATCTTTATCCTTTTTTGTAATAATCGGCACAAAATCAGGTTAGCAACTATAACTTTATCAGTACTTATTAGCAAGTTATAACCTAATCAGTGGTGATGAGTAATTAATCAAAGTGATTAACAAATTTCATAAGGAAATTCATTACAATTAGAAACAGTTTCATCGATGAGATGAAACGGCAAAGTAATTAATCCGATCAATTTACGATATGATGGGTTAATTCAACTAAGTACATAATTAAATTAAGTTAAGTGACAATAATCATGCATTAACAAACTTACATAACTTTAATTATGCAAGACTAAAACAATTCATTAAACTAGTGTATTCATAAATATTATGAAATTACATAAAAAGGAATATACAAGAATACACTCTAAATACTTTTATACAAAAAAAATGAAAATACATCATAAATCCACCCAATAGGGTCGGCCAAAAGAGTACATGTATAGAGTTTGACTTCATTTTTCTATTACACAACCCATTCACCATCACAATCAAATCTTTCAAAAACCTCTCCCTTTCATTTCATCCAACCTTTCATTCAACCTCCATTTGAAAGACTCAAACTTTCACTATAAATAGAGAGCTCATTTCTCATTCTTCTTCACACCTTTGCAATAGAAAAATCTCTCTTCCTCTCCCTCTTAAAATCAGTCCAAAGGCCAAGTGCAAAGCCAAGAAATTCCAATTTTTGTTCTTCAAGTTTTCTAGAAAGTCTTTGGTGCAACAAATTCAAGTACTCAACTTCTACTCATTTCATTCTTCTAATACATCAAAGTAAGTAAATACTAACTTATTACTTCTTATATTTATGTTTATATAAGTCTTGCATAATATATATAATTACCAACAACAACAAGTTTCAATAAAACTCAAGTTTATAAATAACTAGTTTTGTTCTAAAGTTGTTTTCTTTAAATGCGTTTATAAATATATAAACACATAATGTAATCATGAATAATATGAAAACAAGTTATATATGTGTTTCATAGCCTTTTATCCATGTGGTTTTTGAATAAACAACAAGAATCACAAGTTGTTTCAAGGTTATGAAATCCAGATTTTCGGCAAAAATATTACATCAATTTTGAAAAATCATAACTAATTCAAAACTTAACGAAAAGAGTTGATTCTTGTTTTAGAAGTAAGATCTATGTCTTAACTAAATATCTGGAGGTTTTTAAAACTTAATATGAAGTTTTGAACCCCCAAATATTATTTGGGAACCGAAAAGTCTAACAGCTCAAAAATGGCCAACGAAGGGTTTTTAACGAGCCTTTTCCCTAACCTAAACACCTCGAAAAATGACCGTTCTTACCTTCAAAATTTACTTGTTTATATTAATTTTATGATTATGAAAACCAAAGCCCAAATTGTTTTGGAGCTTGGTCAAAAACAGCCACAAAGTAGGCTGACAAACCACGACAAAACCTGGTTGGATGGACTATATATAATCTATATTATTAATATTATCTATATCTATATATATATATATGTGATATATATCTATATCTATGTGTATATATATATATATCTATATATATATATATATATATATATATATATATATATATATATATATATATCTATATATGTATATACATATATATATATATATATATATATATATATATATATATATATATATATATATATATATATATATATATATATATATATATATATATATATATATATATATATATATATATATATATATATATATATATATATATATATATATATATATATATATATATATATAGATTGGGGTTCGATTGAGAACTTTTGTGCATCGAGGCACCATTGAGAACTTTTGTGCATCGAACTATCTACCAATGGTGCACAAAGGGCATTTAGGGGATATTAAATGTATGGAAATTATTTTTGAAGTTAAATGTTTTTAAGATAATTAATAGCTAAATTTGGTACGAAAATCACCATTAACTTCTTTCCTAAAATCTCTCTCTCTCTCTCTCTCTCTCTCTATCTCTCTCTCTCTCTCTCTCTCTCTCTCTCTCTCTCCTTTCTCTTAGCCCCCTCTTGAATTTATAAGAGATGAACAATATGCATGATTTATGTTTGTATGAACGATTCATGTTTGTATTATGATGTATTTTGATTTTGGAAGAGATGAACGATATGCATGATTTATTTTTGGAATAGATGAACGATATGCATGAAGAGATGAACGATATGCATGTATTTTGATGTAATTTGAATTTGTATTATTTTTGTTAATTTTGGAAGTGTAATAATTAAATAAGGATTGCATAATTCCTGTTTTACCCCTCCACGAATTTCATTATGTGCACTTGATGCATAAAACTTCTATTTAATTACCCTTTTGTCATTTGATCTAACCCACACATTCTTTTCATCCAATGGCCAATGGAGGTTCTTTTGTGCCTCGATGCACAAAAGTTCTCAATGGAACCTCCCTCTATATATATATATATATATATATATATATATATATATATATATATATACATTTCACCTTTTAAGTGGGTTTTATTTATGAACTTGTTAAGTTGGGTAATTTAAAATATAAAAACCCTCATACATGCATATTATCATTTATGGGAGTTATTAAGTCTGTCATATCATTTTGGACTCGGTTAATTACATCAAGTTCATCACAAGTCATCCACAAAAACTCCATTTTACGCTCATTTTGTCATCACTTTTTACACTGAGTTTTCATAGCCCCATTTTTAATTGTTCGTATTATTTTGGAGTGAGAATACGTGTTCAACATTTTATTTTATATGGACACAAGTACTTGAAACATTTTCGTATTACATAAGAATATTACTTCACCACCGCCCTCAATCATGAACCGTTAATTACTACGTAAGCGTGAATATTGTGGATAGATTTATTTGGGTTGACGCCCCCATCCCGGTTGGTCGTACCAATTATAAATGGATGCATAATTATTTGAAGATTTTTGGTATTATGGTGTTGGATACCACAAGGGCACTCAAAAGTTAAGTTTCGGGGTCATGAGGCTTATGGTAATACTTAAACTATATAATTCTCTTTTGTTTTAAAACTCACTGAAATCTTGTGTTTCCATACAATGTCTTACTTATCGAGTAAACCTATGAACTCACCAACTTTATGTTGACGTATTTAACATGTTTTTCTCAGGATCGTAAACGCTAAGGTATCATGTTCATGGCACGGTTACAAGATTATCAAGTTTTTCAGACTCCACGGGCATTCCAAACGTTGCGGAGATTACTTTTCATAACTTAAACTGTTTGTCATGTATTTTAATCTCCGCACTAGCGACTTTGTATTTTGTGATGCTTGTACAATGATAATTATATTTTATGTATTTTTAAAACGTCCCATTTAGAGGTCGTTCATTATGATTATGCCTTTGTTTCCGCGACGTCACGCCTCGTTGCCAAGCGGGGTTCGGGGTGTGACAGATTGGTATCAGAGACATGGTTATATATAGTGAACTACGTTGCATTAGTACCCTAGACTATAACTGTTACAAGAAACTAAAACAATTTTGTAAGTAACTTAAAACGCTATAAATGAACCATGATTACAAAAACATGTCAAGTAATACGATCATCATCTTGTCCGATTCTGAAGACGAGTATACACTGATGGAGCAAGGAGACACCAAAATCTTAATCGAATCAGAAGACCCCTCCGAAGAAGAAGAGCCAAAGTAGGAGTCTGAAGAAGAACCGATGGAAGAGGAAGAACCCTCTAGAGGATGGGGAGAACCATCCGAGGAGGATCCACCATCTCTGGTGGCCCCTTCATACATACCCTATCACCCTCAAGTCCCCTCCCATAAAACTTATCGCCCACATCCCAATGGGCCCCTCATGAAATTCACCGCATGAAAAAGGGTGATGATACACCGACGGGAGTCTATCTCAGGCTCAGTTTCCCAGCCAAGCCCGCCGCAACGGCGACGGGTAGATGCCCGGCGTTGGGGTTGGATGCCAGACACCCTCCAGGAATGGAGGCGAGAGGAGGGAATCCCCTCCCATTTTGAGATCGGAAGACCATCCTCCGAGCCGACCCCATCTCTCGCTTAGGAACCTGTAGCCCAAACTGTGCCTCTACTGTGGCAAGAGCCACCCGACACGACCTCCGGCTTAGGCAGCTTAGCCAAGAGTCGAGATCACATCAAGGATAGAACGAGAAGAAGTGCAGAATAGCAACATCTACTGGGCCAATCAACACGTGCAATCAATTCAGCAAGACGGGTTAAATGAGCTCCCGACAACGTCTAGCGGAGTGCGAGGCACGCAACGCCGCACTAGCATAATGGCTCAGCGATCTGGAGCAGGGAGAGACCCCCGAGACGTCTCACACCTAGTGCTTTTTTTAATTGTATTTGTAGTATTTGTATTTGCAGCTTAGTGTATTTTCTAGTTAAGTTAAGGCTTGAAATTTTTCGGGGAAACCCCAACCCCATGTTGTAAAAAGTTATATATTAAGCAATGTTTAATGAAAAATTAAGTTTTTTTATCAATCAATGTTGATGATATGTAGTATGACTATCTGCCTTAGAAAAATTCAAACCATAGACTTATCTTCTTACACCGTGTTAATTTTCTCTAAACTTCAAGATCATGCCACCACGAAGGATGAATACCGTGGAAATCGAGCGACTAGTAGCTCAAAGGGTAGCTGGTGTCATAGCAGCTCTAGAACATAACCGACAAAATGGATCCGGAAGCAGTGGAGTTGCTGTAGGGGCAGAAAAAACCCGCAGGGTTGTAGCATAAAAGGTTTCTTAGGTTGTCAGCCCAGGTATTTCAACGGCACAGTTGGTGCTGTTGGTCTCACCCGTTGGTTCGAGAAACTGGAGTCCGTCTTCCGAGTCAGCAACTACGCCGAATAAAATAAGGTAAAGTTTGCTGTACACACGCTACAGGATGGAGCCCTTACTTGGTGGAACTCCTATGTTCAATCAGTGGGGATTGATGTGGCTTATCAACTCCCATGGGTGGAGTTAAAACAAATGATGACAGACGATTACTACCCACGGAGCGAACACCAGAAAATGGAAGCGGAGTTTTGGAACCTGTCCATGAAAGGGACGGACATCACCGGATACACCAACCGATATCACGAGCTGAGTCTCTTATGTCCCGGGATGGTCACCCCAGGGTACAAAAGAGTAGAACGATACATCTGGGGACTCTCTCCTTAGATCCAAGGAAACGTCACCTCTTCTAACCTAACGACAATCCAAAATGCCATCTGTATGGCAAACAATCCGATGGAGCAGGTAGTACGCCAAGGGCGGGGATTGCCAAAAGTTCAGACAACACGGCAATGGGAAGACCGCTCTAGAAAGCACTCAGGGAACCAGCAAAAGAAGCAGGCAACAATCAAGGCCTATGTAGCTGGGTCTGAAACAAAGAAAAGCTACACTGGCAACAAACATTATTGCAGCAAGTGCAAATATCATCACAACCATCTATAAACAAACCCCTGTGGCAAGTGCAAAAGACAAGGTCATCTGACCAAGGACTACAGAGTTTCCAACCCTGGCACCAACAACGGAACTCAGAAACGGTGTTTTGAGTGTGGAGTTGCTGGGCATATCAGAAAGGATTGCCCGAAGTTGAAGAATGTCCGGGGAGCTCAAGGAAGAGCTTTTGTCATGGGCAGTGGGGAAGCAAGGCAGAATCCCGATGTGGTGACGGGTACGTTTCTTCTCAACAACACTTATGCTTTTATTTTGTTTGATACCGGTGCTGATAGCAGCTTTATATCCACTAAGTTTAGTAAGCAGATAAATGTCACTCTTACCCCCATTAAGTGCCACGTATGCTATAGAGGTTGCTGACGGTAAGACACTGAAAACGAATAACATAATTCGAGGATCCTTAGAACTAGTAGGTCAACCATTCGAAATAGATTTATTGCCCATCAAACTGGGAAGTTTTGACGTAGTTATAGGCATGGACTGATTATCGAAAAACCGTGCAGAAATCATGTGCTATAAGAAGACGGTGCGCATACCCTTAGCCAACAAAAAGGTCCTAACTGTCCAAGGCAAACGGAGAAACACCAAAGTAAGCATCATCTCATGTCTAAGGAACCTGAAGTGTCTACGAAAGGGTTGTCAAGAAATCCTAGTCCACATGACGGAAAAGGAGCCGCAGGAGAAGTGGCTCAAAGATATTCATGTAGTCCGTAATTACCCCCAATATATTTCCAGAAGACCTGCCTGGACTCCCACCATCAAGGCAAGTCGAATTCCAAATCGACTTAGTGCCAGGAGTGGCACCAGTGGCTCGAGCTCCATACCGTTTAGCCCCATCGGAAATGCAAGAACTATCTAATCCGTTGCAAGAGCTTTTGGATAAAGGATTATCAGACCAAGTTCCTCACCATAGGGAGCTCTGGTTTTGTTTGTAAAGAAGAAGGATGGAAGTTTCATGATGTGTATCGACTATCGGGGACTAAATAAGCTGACCATAAAGAACTGGTACCCTCTCTCAAGTATCGATGACCTATTTGACCAACTCCAAGGGTCAAGCTTCTATTCGAAGATTGATCTGAGGTCTGGTTATTACCAGGTCAAAGTTCGCGAGGAGGATATTCCCAAGACAGCTTTCAGAACCCGTTACGGCCATTATGAATTCCAAGTGATGCCATTTGGACTGACCAACGCACCAGCTATATTCATGGACCTCATGAATCGGGTGTGTAAACCATTTTTGGACAAGTTCGTGATTGTCTTCAAAGATGACATCTTAATCTATTCACGAAACAAGGAGGAGCATGAGCAACATTTGAAGCTAATTTTGGAGTTGTTGGAGAAAGAACAACTATATGCCAAACTTTCAAAGTACGAATTTTGGCTAAGAGAAGTAAAATTCCTCGGTCATGTGATCAACAGTAAAGGAATTCAAATTGACTATACAAAAATCGAAGCCATCAAGAATTGGGCAACTCCTAGGACCGCCACAGAGATACGTTAATTCATAGGTCTTGCCAGGTATTATAGGCGATTTATCAAAAATTTCTCAAAGATCAGCAGATCTCTAACAGAACTAACCTGAAAGGACATTAAGTATGATTGGGGTGATGACCAGGAGGCGGCATTCTAGTTATTGAAGCACAAGTTGTGTAGCGCGCCTATTTTGTCCCTACCTGAAGGAAGCGAGAACTTTGTAGTTTACTGCGATGCTTCACACAATGGGTTGGGTTGTGTGTTAATGCAGAAGGATAAGGTCATAGCCTACGCTTCACGACAACTGAAGGTTCACGAGATGAATTACACAACGCATGACTTAGAGCTAGGAGCTGTAGTTTTTGCCCTCAAAATTTGGAGACATTACTTGTACAGTACGAAGTGTATGTTGGGTTTTGTATACCCTTGCTAGGTTAATTTAAAACTTTGCGGAAAATTAAATAACCTAACCATGCAAGAATGTAAAACCATAAAGGATCTAACCAAACAAGCTAAGCAATGAATTATAAAATAAAGAGATGAACAATAAAAACTAACCTTGAGAAAATTCGCAATTTTCTCCACGAAGAACGCTTCCACGAAAAGCCTCTGAACCGGATGCCAAGCATCTAAAGCAAGAACGCCTCTAGTTGTTCACACCCAATGAACAAAATAGAAAACAACTATAACTTTTCTAAGCTCAGATCTCAAAGTCCAAAAACTGGTATTCCTTGTGATCGTTAGATAACTTAGAATTGAATGAGCAAGGAATGAAGCAGGCAGGGGCTCCCTATTTATAGGGTTTGAGAAACCCTAGAAAATCACCACCAAACCCATGCGGGATGGGTTCAAGGGCCGGCCCCCTTAACTAGGGTTAAGGGGTGCCCTATTGACTATCAACTAATTGAATTTTGGCCCCTGAAGTTCCTCTATTAATTCTATTAGCTTCCGGTTAATTTATTAATTATTAATAAATTAACAAACTAACCCATTAATCAAATATAATCAATTATTTAGTTTCCAATTAATTTATTAAACATAATAAATTAACAAACTAATTAACATTATATCTTTAAGTTAATTATCTTCTCTTTACTATTCATTGCATGCACCCAAAAAGGATCCAGGCTGATTATAATATAGTTAAAAATTAGTTGTGACTTGGAAACTAATTCCAAAAGTCTCCCACTTGGACACTTGGACAAGTTGGCAAATATTAGTCTAAAAACATTCTATTACCAGCCTTCCTAGCCACCCGTTACCGTTGCTGAACTCTGAGTCACATTAGAGCAAACCCTTTAGATAAGGATTAATTATTCCTTCGTTATCAGATATCTTATGAAACTAAGACATGGATTATAATCAATCTTTAGTTTCAAAATTATGTTTCTGATCTCTGATTAATTTGACTATATGAGACTGACTAATTGAACACATCAATTTAGTCTCGGTCGGGCCCGACACTCTAGAGTCAACGTTTAATCATCAGACGACCCATAGATATCGCTTTTCCACTAAGGCAAAAGGAACGAATAAACTTTGCATACACAGCGCTAGCTAACTAATAATATCATAACTAGATACACCCGTTATAACTGACAATTACATATAGTGTTTGAATGCACTAAGGTACGACAGACTAGAAAACCGCAACTTCAATGTATCTCCGTTTGAAGAATAGAGGATATTATCATCTTGGAAATACTTATGATTTAATCCATGAAGTATCTTTCCAAGTGCAAGTGCCCTATACTTAAATCTCCATTAAGTACCCCTGAATGTTGCAGCAATCTCTATGCTATGTCAAACTATTGACAATCTACTAACATTCCATGACAGTGTTAATTCAATACTAACTCCCAGTAGTACGAAAGACTGAGGAATTTGAATAAAATTAATTACTCTAGAAGTTTGTTCTAAACATGCAAAAGGAAACACAACGATAAACTAATAAAAGATGGTAGCACTTTGCAAATAAATAAATCTCCATTATTTAATCACCAAATCTATTACAATTTCAAATCATTGTTACAATGTTTCAAATTCAAACTAACTACTAAACTTTAAATTATCTTGTAATCCTATGCTAACAGCATGACTACAGTGTTTCGGTTTAGAAACTGGCTTTGTGAACGGATCAGCTGGATTCTCCTATGATCGCACTCTCTTCACAATCACATGTCCTTCTTCAACCTTGCTACGGACAAAATGGTACTTCCGATCAATGTGTTTGGACTTTCCATGATCCTTGGGTTCTTTACCCAACGAAACAGCACTTTCGTTGTCGCAGAATATCTCGATGGGGTCTTGAACCGTTGAGACAACTCCAAGATCTCCAATGAAAATTTCTCAACCAGATGGCTTCCTTTGAGGCTTCTGAGGCTGCAATATACTCTGACTTGCAAGTAGAGTGTGCCACAGTTTCCTGCTTCGAACTCTTCCACGTCACGGCTCCCCCGTTAAATAAGAACACCCAACCAAACTGTGATCGATAGTCATCTCTATCTGTTTGGAAACTCGCATCGCAATTACCGGTTACTTTGAGTCCATCCTGTCCACCGTTGACCAAGAACTTGTCCTTAGTATTTCTTAAATACTTTAGAATGTTCTTGACTGCCGTCCAATGACCTTTACCAGGGTCCTGCTGATGTCGACTCACCATGGTCAGAGTAAATGAGACATCAGGCCTTGTACATGTCATGGCATATATTATAGATCCTATGGCCAAAGCATATGGAACTCGACTCATTCTGTCTCGTTCCTCCTGTGTCTTCGGACTCATGTCTTTACTAATCTTTATGCCATGAGCAAAGGGAAGGTTCCCTTTCTTAGACTTCTCCATACTAAACCTTTTTAGTATTTTGTCCAAGTACGTATCCTGGCTTAGTCCTATTAGACGTCTCGTTCTATCTCTATAAATCTTTATACCCAAAATAAAAGTTGCATCTCCTAGATCCTTCATAGGGAAACATCTTCCCAACCAATCTTTTACACTTTGTAATGTTGGGATGTCATTTCCTATGAGTTATATGTCATCAACATACAATACCAGGAGGACTACAGTGCTCCCACTGACCTTGACATACATGCAGGACTCATCTTCGCTTCTAAAAAATCCAAACTATGTGATTTTCTCATGAAAGCAAAGATTCCAGCTTCGAGAAGCTTGCTTAAGCCCATAAATGGACTTCTGAAGCTTACACACTTTCTTAGGATACTTTGTGTCTACAAAACCTTCGGGTTGTGTCATAAATACATCCTCTGTCAGTTTCCGTTAAGGAAAGCAGTTTTGACATCCATCTGCCAAATTTCATAGTCATGAAATGCAGCTATGGCTAGCACTATCATGATAGATTTAATCTTAGCTATTGGTGAGAAGGTTTCCTCATAGTCAATCACGTAGGTTTGCGTATAGCCCTTTGCCACCAGTCTGGCTTTGTAAGTGTACACTTTCCCGTTCATATCCGTTTTCTTCTTGAATATCCACTTACAACCCACCGTCTTCATACCGGGTGTGAGATCAACCAAGTTCCAAACTTTGTTTCCATACATGGATTCAATCTCGCTATCCATAGCGTCCTTCCACTTGGCTGCCTCAGGTCCTGCCATCTCTTCCCGGTAGTTAGCTGGTTCGTCTAAGTCGACTAGTGTACTGTCACTAATCATATCATCCTGTTCAATATGGAAACCATAGTATAACTCAGGAGGATTGCTAACTCTACCAGATCTGCGCAATGGTAAGGATATGTCGTTAGGTTCAACAACCATCTCAGCCTCACGTTGATGGTCAATGTTTGCAGTTGGTTCTTCATCGATAGAATCTTGAATATCATCAAGATCGATCTTACTCCCACTGTCCTCTTTAAACATTATTTCCCTCTCGAGGAACACTCCTCTTCGAGATACAAAAACTACATTTTCATGTGGTCTCTAAAACAAATATCCAAAAGAGTCTTGTGGGTAACAGACGAACCGACACTTTTCAGATCTTTGTGCGAGCTTGTCAGGAGTTTCTCGTCTAACGAAAACCTCTAACCCCAGATTTTGATGTACCTAAGGCATGGACGTTTTCCTTCCACATCTCGTACGGTGTCTTTGAAACCTTCTTAGTGGGTACTAGATTTAGGATATGTGCCGCTGTTTCTACTACATAACCCCAAAAACTTACCGGAAGTGTTGCTCGACTCATCATAGATCAGACCATGTCTAACAATGTCCTGTTTCTCCTCTATGCAACTCCATTGAGTTGTGGTGTTCTAGGGGGAGTTAACTGAGAAACTTAACCGCAGCGTCTAAGATGATCGAGAAACTCGATACTAAGGTACTCTCCTCCCCTGTCGGAGCGAAGAACCTTTATCTTTCTGCCTAGTTGATTCTCCACTTCACTTTGATATCTTTTGAATGTCTCAAAGGTGTCGGACTTATGTTTAATCAGATAAACATATCCAAATCTACTATAGTCATCTGTAAAGGTGACATAGTACCGATTTTCCCCTTTTGTAGCACATCGGAATGGCCCACATACATCTCTATGGACCAAGTCCAATAGTCCTTCACCTCTTTCACACGTTCCTATGAATGGTGATTTTGTCATCTTGCCCAGTAAACAAGATTCGCGTACATCAATTGATTTTAGGTTGAATGATTCCAACACTCTATCCTTTTGGAGTTGGGCGATATGTTTCTTGTTAATGTGCCCAAGACGACAGTGCCACAATTTAGACTTATCAATTTCGTTAGAATCAACATTAAATAATAAATTGTTATCACACTCACCAGTTTCATATATGCCATTATAAGGATAAGCTTTGAATATAAAAATATCTTTCAAATAAACAAAAATACTTCTATTATTATTATCAAAGCTAAAAGTGTTTCCATCCTTATACAAGGCAAATAGAGAAATGATGTTCCGTATCATATCAGGTGAATAACAACACTTATTTAAACTAATTTCTACTCCTGATCTAAGCACGAGCTGGAACCTTCCGACTTTCTTCACAGATGTGATCTTTCAATTTCCCATGATTAGGTTCAGCTCCCCATGCTTCAGACTTCTACTTTTTCTTAGTCCCTATAATACAGAGCAAATGTGAGTACCACATCCTGTATCAAGAACCTGTGAATTAGAGATAGAAGTGTTATGGAGTTCGATCATGAACATACCTGAAGTGATAGCCTTTTCGACCTTACCGTCCTTAAGGTCCTTCAGATATGCTGGGCAACTTTGCTACCAGTGCCCCTTGCCATTGTAGTAAAAGCATATTACTTCCTTCTAGTCTTTTACAGGCACAATTCCGGACTCTGTTTTCCCTTGAGACCCTTTCTTAGACATTCCTTTTGGGTCCTTCCAGGACGACTTCCGTTTCTTTGAAGCCTTACCGACAATCAGCACAGGTGCCATAGGGGTCTCATCTTTTCTTAATGCCCTGTTCAGCGATTCGGAGTAGATTAGGTAGTTCCATAATGGACGTCTCATTCTGATTCATATCCATTTGATAGGAGAGTACTAACTGATTATAGATAGCGGGCAATCCAGAAAAATGATATTGGTGGAAAATTCAGAGTCGAACACCATATTGAGTGCCTCCAGCCTATCGAAGTACCCCGTCATCTCAAGGACGAAAGTACAGATAGAAGCTCCAAGTTTCGGCTTGCAGGCCATGAGGGATCTTACCACATCAAGGCTCTCTTTGCTCGCCTTAGCCTCGAACATCTCCTTAAGTTGCTGATTCATCTCAAAGGTCCATGTATTCTCAAAGGCTTTAGCAAGCTCAGGAACCATGGATGACGCCATGATGCTAGACATTTTATTCGCATCATCGTAATGCTTATGGTGTGCGTCAATTTCCTCCTGGGTGGGATTCTCACTCAGTGTGGGAATCTGTTCATCGAGAACATACTCTTTGTTCTCATACCTCAGCGTAAACCTGAGGTTTCTCATCCAGCCCACATAGTTCGGACCGGATAACTTTTCCCTACCCAGAACGGAAAGGAGTGAGAAGTTGGATGCGTGGTTGGGAGCAGGAGCGGGTGTACCACTAGAAGTAGACATCTGTGAGATAAAGTTTTAGTTATTATGAAGTATTCCTTAAACAATTTACCCAATTAGAATTAAGGCTAGGATCCATATTTTCGATTCGTTTTATGAAAAAGGTCGTCGTAATCACGCCGCGAATTTATTTTAGGTGGACAAAACTCTTGTCGATTTCAATCTCTATGAAATTTTAGATCTTTTGAGATTCATTGAATTTTATCAATGGCATGTTAATCTCGGTTATGCTCATCTACTATCCGTGACTGGGTTGCCAAGGATCACGGACAAGATGGTGAATCTAACCATGCAAAACTACGTAAGACCCGACACGGATCAGTCCGGGAATCACGAGTCCTACATCACCTCGTAATATGTCCTCACATTAGTGTGCCGGTAAACCACACACGCTCCAATAACAATACATATAAGAGATGTGCATTTTTCATGGGTTAGCATACTAATTCACGTTTGATATATCTAAAACGGGATTTTCTTTTAGTACCTTAGATTATACTTTTAATCTGAACATCATCCTATCAAAAGTCCTCAGTAGCTCCATTGAACACACAGCGAAGCGGAGGAGGCAGGTCAGCGCGAAGCTGTTAAAAACCTACTCCTTTAGGGAAGCAGAGCGACCCGCCTTATACCTCGTTTATAGTTTGTTCACTATGGGTGAGTCGATTTATCGATTGACTGACGATGTAATTAAATTTAAATTTTATATATATATATATATATATATATATATATATATATATATATATATATATATATATATATATATATATATATATATACACACACACACACACATATATATATATATAATCAATAATACATATATAAATGTCTTTTAAATCTTAGGGGTTTAATTTTAAACATTTAAAATTAAGGGGTCTATTTTAAACATTTTAAAATACAGGGTATATTTTAAACAATTTAAAATATTAGGGTTTAAATTAATATTTATATATATATATATATATATATATATATATATATATATATATATATATATATATATATATATATATATATATATATATTCGGTTTTAATAAATAGATTATATAAGAAACTTTTAATTATTAACTATATATATAAAATCTGAAACCTATATATATAACCATATAAATCCTCAAAATTTAAACCTAGGATAATACAAGTTTATCCTAATAAACTATAATTTTCTAAAACCTTTAGGATAAGCACTTAATTTAAATTAAGGCAACTTCTAGATAAATAGGATTTAGGATAAACCTAGAAAATCAAGCTTATCTCTAAGGCATGTTTATCTACAATCCTAAAAATCAAATCCTTAATTAAACTAACAAAATCCTAAAATTTAAAATAATAATTTATTTAATAATTCGGAATTATCCTTTTAAAAATCTTTTAAAAATTCCGAAAACTTTGAAAAATATTAGAAAAACAATTTTTTTTCAAAATTTAAATAATTAATTTAATTTAAAAAACTATTTTAAAATTAAACTAATTAACCGAAATTCTGAAAATTTATAAAATTTTTGGATAAATGTATTAAAATAATTTTCAGATATTATTTAAACTTTTAAATATTAATTTTAAATTTAAACAATTTAATTTAAATAACAATACTCAATTTAAAATTAAATTTTAAAAAATCCGAAAATAATTAAATACAAATTTTTGAAATTCATCTCTCAAAATTAGTGCAAAGCTCGTTAGGTTAACTTGTCTCTGATACCACTGTTGGGTTTTCTATACCCTTGCCAGGTTAATTTAAAACTTTACGGAAAATTAAATAACCTAATCATGCAAGAATGTAAAACCTTAAAAGATCTAACCAAACAAACTAAGCAACAAATTATAAAATAAAGAAATGAACAATAAAAACTAACATTGAGAAAATTCACAATTTTCTCCACGAAGAACGCTTCCACGAACAGCCTCTGAACCGGATGCCAACCATCTAAAGCAAGAACGCCTCTAGTTGTTCACACCCAATGAACAAAAGAGAAAACAACTATAACTTTTTTAAGCTCAGATCTTAGAGTCCAAAAACTGGTATCTCTTGTGATCGTCAGATAACTTAGAATTGAATAAGCGAGGAATGAAGCAGGCAGGGGCTCCATGTGGGATGGGTTCAAGGGCCGGCCCCCTTAACTAGGGTTAAGGGGTGCACTGTTGACTATCAACTAATTGCAGTTTGGCCCCTGAAGTTCCTCAATTAATTCTATTAGCTTCCCGTTAATTTATTAATTATTAATAAATTAACAAACTAACCCATTAATCATATATAATCAATTATTTAGTTTCCAATTAATTTATTACACATAATAAATTAACAAACTAATTAACATTATATCTTTATGTTAATTACCTTCTCTTTACTATTCATTGCATGCACCCAAAAAGGATCCAGCCTGATAACAACATATTTACAAATTAGTTGTGACTTGGACACTAATTCCAACAGTGTACTGTATTCACGGATCATAAGAGTCTTGAACACATCTTGAACCAGAAGGAGTTGAATATGAGGCAGCGCCGTTGGATGGAGCTATTAAGTGATTACGATTGTGAAATTCGTTATCACATGGGGAAAGCTAATGTGGTTGCAGACGCTCTGAGCCGAAAGGAACGAGCTAAGCCGTTAAGAGTACGAGCCCTAGTTATGACCATTCAACCGAACCTTCCTTCCTTAATTCATGATGCGCAATTAGAAGTTATTAAGGAGGAAAATATGAAGAACGAAGCCCTGAGGGGAATGGATAAACAATTTGAGATAAGGGCTAATGGAAATCGGTATTTCATGAATAGAGTCTGGTTACCCAGCATTGGTGGAGTAAGAAAGCTGGTTATGGATGAAGGACACAAATCAAGATACGTCGTTCACCTTAGATCTGATAAGATGTATCATGACCTCAAGGAGCTGTACTGGTGGCCTAACATGAAGGCTGACATTGCCACATATGTCAGCAAGTGCTTAACGTGCTCCAAGGTTAAGGCAGAACACCAGAAACCATCTGGATTATTGCAGCAACCATAGATTCCCCAGTGGAAGTGGGAACGGTTAACCATGGACTTATAACAAAACAGCCAAAGACATCAAGTGGGTATGATACCATTTGGGTAATAGTCGACCGCCTAACCAAGTCCACACACTTTCTACCGATTAAAGAGACCGACAAGATGAATAAGCTGGCTCAAATTTACCTCAAGGAAGTCGTCTCTAGGCATCGAGTGCCTGTCTCAATCATTTCAGATAGAGATACCAGATTTACATCCAGATTTTGGCAGTCATTACAGCAAGCTTTGGATACAAACTTGGACATGAGTACCACATATCACCCTTAGACCGATGGTAAGAGTGAAGGAACGATCCAAACCCTAGATGATATGTTAAGAGCATGTGTAATTGATTTCGGGAAAAGTTGGGATACTCATTTGCCTTTAGTGGAGTAATCGTACAACAATAGCTATCACACGAGTCTCAAGGCTGCTCCATTTGAGGCACTATACGGATAGAAGTGTCGATCACCTCTCTGGTGGCCGAAGTCGGGGATAGTCAAGTCACGGGCCCAGAAATTATACTTGAGACCACCGAAAAGATAGTGCAGATTCGGAATCGATTAAAAGCTGCTCGCGATCATCAGAAGAGTTGCAGATGTAAGGCAAAAGTCTCTGGAGTTTCAAGTAGAAGAAAGGGTATTGCTGAAATTCTCGCCATGGAAGTCGTAGTACGATTTGGAAAACGAGGAAAGTTGAACCCTCGTTACTGTTGGGTTTCCTATACCCTTGCTAGGTTAAATTAAACTTTGCGGAAAATTAAATAATCTAACTATGCAAGAATATAAAACCTTAAGGATCTAACCAAACAAGCTAAGCAACTAATTATTAAAATAAAGAGATGAATAAGAAAAACTAACCTTGAGAAAATTCTCAATTTTCTCCACGAAGAACGATTTCGCGAACAGCCTCTGAATCGAGCAACAAGCATCTAAAGCAAGATCGCCTCTAGTTGTTCACACCCAATGAACAAAAGAAGATAATTATAACTTTTCCAAGCTCAGATCTCAGAGTCCCAAAAACTGGTATCCCTTGTGATATATATATATATATATATATATATATATATATATATATATATATATATATATATATATATATATATATATATATATGTATAAATAAAATCAATAATACATATATAAATTTCTTTTAAATCTTAGGGGTTTAATTTTAAACTTTTAAAATTAAAGGGTCTATTTTAAACATTTTAAAATTCAGGGTATATTTTAAACAATTTAAAATATTAGGGTTTAAATTAATATTTATTTTTTTATATATATATTTCGGTTTCAATATTTAAATAAAATAAGAAACATTTATTTATTAAATATATATATATATATATATATATATTAAATCCGAAACCTATATATATAACCATATAAATCCTCAAAATTTAAACCTAGGATAATACAAGTTTATCCTAATAAATTATGATATTCTAAAACCTTTAGATAAGCACTCAATTTAAATTAAGGTAATTTCTAGATAAATAGGATTTAGGATAAACTTAGAAAATCAAACTTATCTCTAAGGCATGTTTATCTAAAACCCCAAAAATCAAACCCTTAATTAAATTAATAAAATCCTAAATTAATAAAATAATAATTTATTTAATATTTCAGATTTATCCATTTAAAACCTTTTAAAAATCTGAAAATTTGAAGATAAATATGAAAAACAATTTTCAAAATTTAGACAATTAATTTAATATTTAAAAACTATTTTAAAAATTAAATAATTATCAAAAAACGAATTTTACTCCAAAAATTTCGAAATTAATTTTTAATTAATTATTCGGATTTATTTAATATTTAAAAATTAATTTTAAGTTTAAACAATTTAATTTAAAATTAAAAACACCATTAAAATTAAATCAAAATTCCGAAAATTAATCAAAACAAATTTCGAAATTTAAGAACAAGATTATCATCTCAAAATTAGTGCAAAGCTCGTTAGGTTAACCGCTCTGATACCACTGTTGGGTTTCCTATACCCTTGCTAGGTTAAATTAAACTTTGCGAAAAATTAAATAACCTAACTATGCAAGAATATAAAACCTTAAGGATCTAACCAAACAAGCTAAGCAACTAATTATTAAAATAAAGAGATGAATAAGAAAAACTAACCTTGAGAAAATTCGCAATTTTCTCCACGAAGAACGATTTCACGAACAGCCTCTGAATCGAGCAACAAGCGTCTAAAGCAAGATCGCCTCTAGTTGTTCACACCCAATGAACAAAAGAAAAGATAATTATAACTTTTCTAAGCTCAGATCTCAGAGTCCCAAAAACTGGTATCCCTTGTGATCGTTAGAGAACTTAGAATCGAATGAGCAAGGAATGAAGCAGGCAGGGGCTGCCTATTCATAGGTTTTGAAAAACCTACAAATTTTTGATTCCAAATCCATGTGGGATGGATTGGTGGCCGGCCCCCCTATTAGGGTTTAGGGGGTGCCCTGTTGACTATCAACTAATTGCAGTTTAGCCCCTGTACTTCCTCAATTAATTCTATTAGCTTCCGATTAATTTATTAACTATTAATAAATTAACAAACTAACCCATTAATCAAATATAATCAATTATTTAGTTTCTAATTAATTTATTAAACATAATAAATTAACAAACTAATTATCATTATATATTTAAGTTAATCATCTTCTCTTTACAATTCATTGCATGCACCCAAAAAGGATCCAGCCTGATAACAATATGTTTACAAATAATTGTGACTTGGACACTAATTCCAACAGTTACATCGGGTCATTCAAAGTCCTGAAGAGAATTGGTCCTGTAGCCTATCGGTTAGACCTACCTCCAGCCTTTAACAACATGTACAATACCTTCCACGTGTCAAACCTGAAGAAGTGTTTGTCAGATGAAACACTTGTTATTCCTTTGGAAGAAATACAGCTCGATGATAAACTTCGTTTTGTCGAAGAACCGGTGGAAATCATGGACAGTGAGGTGAAAAGATTAAATAAAATTGGAATTCCTCTTATCAAAGTCAGATGGAATTCCAGACGTGGTCCAGAATTCACTTGGGAACGCGAAGATCAAATTAAACAAAAGTACCCTCACCTCTTCTCAACTAACAAGACCCCTGAGGATACACGATAAAAATTTCGGGACGAAATTCCCTTACAGGGGGAGACTGTAACAACCGGCACAAAATAATTTAATAAGTAATTATTAGCAAGTTATAACCTAATCAGTGGTGATTAGTAATTGATCAAAGTGATTAACAAATTTCATAAGGACATTCATTACAATTAGAAACAATTTCATTGGTGAGATGAAACGGCAAAGTAATTAATCCGATCGATTTACGATATGATGGATTAATTCAACTAAGTACATAGTTAAATTAATATTAGTGACACTAATCATGTATTAACAAACTTACATAACTTTAATTATGCAAGACTAAAACAATTCATTAAACTAGTGTATTCATAAGTATTTATGAAATTACATAAAAAGGAAAATACAATAATACATTCTAAATACTTTTATGCAAAAAGAAATAAAAATACAACATAAATACACCCTATAGGGCCGGCCAAGAGAGTACATGTATAGAGTTTGACTTCATTTTTTATTACACAACCCATTCACCATCACAATCAAATCTTTCGAACACCTCTCTCTTTCATTTCATCCAACCTTTCACTCAACCTCCAAAGACTCAAACTTTCTCTATAAATAGAGAGCTCATTTCTCATTCTTCTTCACATCTTTGCAATAGAAAAATCTCTCTTCCTCCCCCTCTTAAAATCCGGCCAAAGGCCAAGTGCAAAGCCAAGAAATTCCAATTTTTGTTCTTCAAGTTTTCAAGAAAGTCTTTGGTGCAACAAATTCAAGAACTCAACTTCTTCTCATTTTCATTCTTCTAACACATCAAAGTAAGTAAATACTAACTTATTACTTCTTATATTTATGTTTATATAAGTCTTGCATAATATATATAATCACCAACAACAACAAGTTTCATTAAAACTCAAGTTTATAAATAACTAGTTTTGTTTTAAACTTGTTTTCTTCAAATGTGTCTATACATATATAAACTCATAATGTAAGCATGAATAATATGAAAACATGTTATATATATATATATATATATATATATCTGTGTGTGCGTGCGTGCGTGTGTGTTTCATAGCCTTTTATGCATGTGGTTTTTTATTAAACGACAAGAATCACAAGTTGTTTCAAGGTTATGAAATCCGGATTTTCGGCAGAAATATTACATAACTTTGAAAAATCATAACTAATTCAAAACTTAACGAAATGAGTTGATTCTTATTTCAGAAGTTATATCTATGTTTTAACTATATATCTGGAGGTTATCATAATTTAATATGGAGTTTTGAACCCTCAAATATTATTTGGGAACCGAAAAGTCTAACAGCTCAAAAATGGCCAACATAGGGTTTTTAACGAGCCTTTTCCCTAACCTAAACACCTCGAAAAATGACCGTTCTTACCTTGAAAAATTCCTTGTATATAGAAGTTTTATGATTATGAAAAACCAAAGCCCAAATCGTTTTGGAGCTTGGTCAAAAACAGCCCCAAAGTAGGCTGAAAAACCACGACAAACCTGGAACATTTATATATTTATATATATATATACACACACACTTAGCCTTTTAAGTGGGTTTTATTTATGAAGTTGTTAAGTTGGGTGATTTAAAATATAAAAACCCTCATACATGCATATTATCATTTATGGGAGTTATTAAGTCCCCCATATCATTTAGGGCTCGGTTAAATACATCAAGTTCATCCCAAGTCATCAACGAAACCTCCATTTTATGCTCATTTTGGCATCACTTTTTACTGTGAGTTTTCATAGCCCCAATTTTAATTGTTCGTATTATTTTGGGGTGAGAATACATGTTCAACATTTTATTTTATATGGACACAAGTGCTTGGATAATTTTTCGTATTACATAAGAATATTACTTCACCACCGCCCTCAATCATGAACCGTTAATTACTCGTAAACGTTAATATTGTGGATAGATGTATTTGGGTTGACGCCCCCATCCGGGTTGGTCGCACCAATTATAAATGAATGCATAATTATTTGACAATTCTTAGTATTATGGTGTTGGATAACACAAGGGCACTCAAAAGTTAAGTTTCGAGGTCATGAGGCTTATGGTAATACTTAACTATATGATTCACTTTTGTTTTATGACTCTCTGTAATCTTGTGTTTCCATACAATGTCTTACTTATCGAGTAAACCTGTGAACTCACCAACTTTATGTTCACGTATTTAACATGTTCTTCTCAGGACGTAAACGCTAAGGTATCATCATGTTCATGGCACGTTTACAATATTATCAGTTTTCAGAGTCCACGGGCATTCCAAACGTTGCGGAGATTACTTTTCATAACTTAAACTTTTTGTCATGTATTTTAATCTCCGCACTAGTGACTTTGTATTTTGTGATGCTTGTAAAACGATATTTATATTTTATGTATTTTTAAAACGTCCCATTTAGCGGTCGTTCATTATGGTTATGTCTTTGTTTCCGCGACGTCACACCTCGTTGCCAAGCAGGGTATCGGGGTGTGACATTTTTTATGTGCAGTTTATTCAGCTCATTAAGAACTGCACAGAACCTTGTGAAGGTTCCTTGAAGAGACTCCTCATTTTGGCTCGGAAGTCAGTAAATTTGGCCTTTGCTTCCTCTATTTTGGCCCTGTCATCTAAATCTGCCCCAAGCATTTGCATTTCTAATTCATCTCACATTTCTTTAGCTTACATTTTGCTGTCAACTCCAACAAGGATATCAATGGGAAGAGCTTGATAAATGAGATATTCTGCCCTTTTATCGGCATGTTGTCTGTCCCTTTTTGCTTCAGTGGAAGGTTCACGAACTGTCTTTGATGCTGGGACTGGTGGATCAGCATCTGGCCTTGCAGGACATTCTCGGTAATAGATAGCAGGTCCTTCACTGATAGTTTGGATCAACATATTCCCATTGGGCTGCATGCTATTGAATTTTAGAAACCTTTTCTTCCACTGTTCGTACTCATCTGTGTAGACAACAAGTGGTATGTTCTCTGATCGAAGAACAAGGGCTTCTGTGGACATGATTTGTTGATTGCTGATTAAGAACTTAAGATCTTTAGAAGTGGAAACTGATTTTTCGAATGGAGTAGAACCGAATTTCGGATGAGCCAAATTCAGGTGATGAACAGTAATTCAGATGGAATATAACTCGGATGATTGTAAGTGGTGGTGAACAGTAACTCAGATGATAAAAATTTCAGATGAGTAATTCGGATGGATGAAAAATCGGATGGATGATAACTCGGATGGACTGAAACTCGGATGAATGGAATTCGGATGAACTTATAACTCAGATGAATGAAAACGCGGATGGACCGAATTTCGGGTGAAGACCAGTATCTCGGATGGGTAACTCCAAAGTGATAAAAATCAACTATGGGTATCCGAAATTCGGTTGGTGATCCGAATTTCGGGTGATCCGAGATGAATTTGGAAAAATCAAAAATTAAGAACAAGTAATCTTAGTGATCCGAAAAATGGTTTAACAGTATTTCGAATGATCCGAATTTTGGATGAGATCCGAGATTTGGTTTGAAATATGTAAAAATTTGATACGAAATGATCCGAGATTTGATCCGAGTTGTGATCCGAGATGGTCTGAATTTTAAAACAGTTGAATTAATTCCAGATTTTTCAGAATAAATAAAAATGCAGTTTAAAGACTGAAAATAATTTCTAAAAGTTTGGTTTGATGTTTAAAACAATTTTTGTGAATAACAAGTAACCAAAACACCTAAAAATCTGGAATTTTTAATTCAAAACCGAGAATAAAACTCAAGAACACAAATTAAAATTTTCAACAAATAAACAATAAAACAGATAATGATTGAACAAATAGAGCTCGAAATCAGTATAGGATTGATAGATGATAATAGGATAGATAAACACGCAAAAACAGAATATTTAGTGAGGATTTAAGATCAAACCGTGATTTTTGATGAAGAACACGAAGAACACAAATCCGAATCAGTTCAAATCCTCTTCGCAGGCTCTGATACCAATTGTTGTAATCGTCACAGTAAGATAATCAGCACACAATATTAATTTCAGCACAAAATCCAAGACAAAGAATGATTTCACTCGATTTCTGCTATGAATATTGATAGAGAATGTGGTCAATTGTGGCGGCCGTAATATTGCTCAAAATGAGAATACGCCAGATGATGTGGGAAACCCTAGGTGAGGTTTTTCTACATAATTATTACAACTATAAAAGAATTACAACCAGCCCCTTCAACTTGTAAATACAATAAAGAAATTACAATTGAAAGGAAATTACATGGAAATATAATGAACTAACTATTACAAAATAAAGTTCCACATGATCGAAATTTATAGTCTAACATAAAGTTCAACACACATTTAACCATTTAAAATCGAAACTAATCCTTGATTATACATAACTTAAAATAATGAAATAGGTGCTGTGAATTTTGGACAGCAACATATTTTCTATCTTAAATGGATACAAAGCACTTTAATCAACCTTTTTCATGTAATTTACATATATGCTTAATGTATGTGAGAAACTTGCTATATGTGTATTCTTGGACAGCTATATTGCGTGAACACAATTATTGACCAAACTTAATTGTCTTTAAAAGCTACAAAGCACTTATCCATGATCCATGATTCAAGGCCTTTTAAATTATGATGTTTATTAGGTATGTAAAGGTTATAAAGAGAAAAGCTAGATATATTGATCTGTTATACATTCTGTAATATTAAATTACAGACACTTCGTGCACACTAGACATAAATTAAGGCGTATAGCTTGGTTATGAGTCAAAGTTAAGTACCGGAATATTTTAAAGCTTATTTAAAGTGTCAAAGCCCTCGGAAACAGTGCAAAGCCATATTGAGCCAAAAAGCTATAGTAAAGCCTAGTTAAGCCGGTGCAAGCCACTTCGCTTAGTTCCAAAACTCTGATGCAAGTATCATAGTACTGTGAGTAATAGTTTATCATGTTTACATGTATGTTTATGTAATTGAGACATATTTTTCTTCTATATGCTTTCTTTGGCCTTCAATAGAGCTTATGTGAGTGAAGGTGAACACTAAGGCACAGGCGGTGCCCGGCTTATCCAGATTTCACATTTGTTCTATTAAAATGCATTAAGTTACTGATAATTGCCTATCTTTCATCATATGATTCAACAATCCTTGTTAAGCATCATTTTGGGCATTTCATAAGCATTTTACATTACTGCAAGAAAATCTGATGCTTACCACTATCCCAAGCATTTATGCGGGAAGCTAGCTAGCCCGGTATCACAGACTGATCATCTGAAGTAGTAAGTACTTGTACTAAGTTAGGGCTCCGTCTAGATTAGGTTCAGAAGAGTTGGAGGAGTTGAAAGATCTGCCGAATAGACATTCTCCCTCTTCTTAATTAGCTAAATTCCTGGGATCGCTTTTGGTTCTACACTTCCTACATTCACTCCCACCCTAGTGGTAGATATTCCTTTCTCAGCGTGCATTGTCTCAATTTGTGCAAGCAAATATCTATGTGCAAGCAAATACTTTGATGCAAGTTTTATTTTGGAGCAACCTTTTTTAAGCATATTTCTTCTAGTCACATACCATACATGCATCATAATTATCTGTTATCTCACTAAGCAATTAACTTACAATCGCTACTTAAAGTTTTACAGGAAAAGGTAAAGAACAAGCTCGATCATCTGCTTAGGTCTACATTCTGATCAGCCCTAAGGACTTTAGCTCACTATTCATCTTGTGGTATAGCCTTGTGATGCCATGGGATCTGGGTAGCCACTTTTATTAATATTGTGATGTAATAGCAACTTAATGATGTAACCATGTAGCACGTGTAGTGCATGACGCTGTTGTAATACTTTATTTAAATTATGCAAGCAATTAGCTTCATTAGACTTATTATGGTGAATGTATTTATTTCCTGGGATTTTGCATGCATGATTAAAGCACGATGTGACAAATACAGTCTTGTTATTTGTTGATAAAATTGGAGCTTGATGATATTAACTCGATCGAGGATTTGGTGTCGAACCGACTCGAGATGAAAAACTATAATTAGTTGAGCTTCTTTCTTGCTTGCTTTAATTTCATACATCCAAAACCAAAAAACTGAAGGTGTGTGCGTGTGTATGTGATTCCAACAGCTGCAACTGAGTTAATTTATGGAGTAATCACGGATTGAGCAGCAAAATCGTCACATCCCTTCGTTAACTTAATTGCAAGTCTTGAAGTAAGTTCTTAGCCTCAATCTTATGGAAATCTTGTGTTAATTGTTACTGGAAGAGTTTAATTGGGTTTATATGTGTTAATTAGCAAATTGGGGATAATTAAGGAGGAAAACAAACTGAAAATCAAGTTGGGGAGTGATTTCCCTGGGGTGGTGTAACATCCCGGATTTGAGCCTGGTACGTGGATTTAATTTATTGGTTGTTTAATTTAATATTTTTGCGTTGGTCCAATAGAGTCCCGTTTAGTGGATTATACGTGTCGGAACCGAGCAATACGTGGCGCCAGATTATTATTTTAGCGGATTAATAATAATTATGAGATCACGGCGTTAAATGGGTTAAAATGATATTAATAGTGAAAATGTGGTATCGGGTTTGGATTTATCGGGTCCGGAGTTTCTAATTATGGAAAGTATATATATAGTGGTGTTATTTGAACTTACCAGTGAGTATCTTGGAACAGCAAATCAGCAAAGAAATTCCAGGAAATTGGGTGTGGAATTGTCAGCATCATCTTCCTTTTGTTCTTGGAGTTTCAGAGGTAAACTTGATATATGTGAGTCAAATTCGTATGTATATGTTGCTGATATGGTGGGGTGATGATGGTTCGGTTTATGAGTCGATTATGTATGTGTTAGTATGTATTCCCGTTGCTGGAAACGAGTTTGGGGGTGTAAATCCCCATGGTTCCGCCATGATCAGTGAACAGAGCAAGCCTGCAACAGCGTGAGCACGGCCGCGATGGCCAAGGTGCGACCGCGATGCTCTCGGCACAGACCGTGATCCGGCTGGAGTTGGGCCGGTTTGGTTTTGGGGCTTCGGGGGTTCGTTCGGGTTGTGTTTTGGGTCGGGTTCGGTTATGATATTTGTGTTCGAGTTTGTGTTGACAGCGTACCAAGCCGTGATAGAGTTCTGGGTTGCAGGTGCTTTTGTGTATTGGTGAGTACTCGAGTTCTTTCAAAACGCGCGCATATTTTACGAGTCGTTATGTGTTTGCGATATTTGTATGAGACAGAGATGTGACACACAGGTATGATCCTATCTACCCTATACATGTTATATGTGTCTGTGTTGTAGGTGTCCGCGATGTGTGATCGCGCAGGTTGACTGTCCCTAACCAGTCACGAAGTATGAGACTCTATATATACAGCAGTTTTTATTGTCAGGTCGCTCCAGTGCCTATTGTGTAGCTAACCGCTGCTGTGTGCGGCCTGTTAGCTGGGGAACAGCGTCCCCTTGAGCTGAGTTGTGCCTCGAGTACTAAGTAACTGTGTTATGTGTTGAGTCATATGTGTTTGTGTGTGCTATGTGCTGTTATCTACAGAGTCTAACCCTCGCGTACTCACGAGCAACCTAACTTATATTTTCGAGTCTTACGCGTCTCAGGCAGCCATACAGTGGGGTCAAAGCCGCAGCAGCCGCCGAAGTAGGAGCCGGGTCGGATCAGAGCTGTGTGTGTATATAACTGTTGCATGCTGATGTCACCTTTTGAGAACTTATTGTATTCGATTAGCTTTTGTATGATAGCTAGCTTTAAGATGTGTATGTGTATCTGTATCAGACATGCGACATATTGTGACGACTTCTGTATTGAAGTTTTTAATTTACAGTGATTTCAGTTAATCCCCTGCAATGTGTACTATGAGATGTATGCGATTTTTCCAATTATGATTATGTATTGACGTGACATTTGTGTGCGAAAATAGGGTGTTTGGTATCAGAGCTTATGGTTTCAGTATTGAGTATCAGTGGATGCTTGAGCTTAGACCGTGTTCAGATTCGTGGGATTCTTCTCTGAGACTGATTCTAGCGGAATTAACTGACCTAGCTTATTGTATAATGCTGGGTGATCTATCTGTTATCTTACCATTATGATTTGTGCAGGCATTTATGGCCGATCAGGGTGAGGGTTCGGGTGCAGGTAGATTAGCTGGGGATGAGTACATTCGTAGATCTGAGCTGCGAGAGGTTTTGGCTGACTTTTACCGCGAGCAGGATCAGGCTCAGGGTGTTGTTTCTCCGCCCGTTACTGGTACCGAATCAGAGGTCGGTACATATTCTTCTACGGTGAGAGGTGGGTCCTTTAAGGAGTTCATGACAGGAGTCCCTCCTCAGTTCAGAGGCGGCGGTGAGCCGGGTGCGGCGATGGCGTGGGAAAGAGAGATTGAGGCGGCGTTCCGAGTCGCCCACGTTGATCCGCAAGATATGGTCAGTTATGCGACCTATCTGTTGAGAGGAGGGGCTTCGCAGTGGTGGAACTCCATTGAGTCTTTGATGACTTCGTCGGCAGCCTATGTTATGTCATGGGAGCAGTTTCGTGCAGTTTTTGGGTTACAGTATATTCCCCGCGATGAGAGCCAGGAGATGGAGCGTCTTTTTCTGTACCTCCAACAGGGTAGTATGACTGTTCATCAGTATGTAGATAGATTAACGAGTATTCCCAGTTTTCACCCCAGCACGTTGATACAGAGGCCCAAAAGGCAGATGCGTTTATTGACGGCCTCCGATCAGATATCCGCGAGTTTGTCAGATTGCACGACACTCCCACATTTGCGAGGGCGTTAGAGATGGCCCAGGTGAGGGAGAGAGAGATAGAGAGACAGATGGGTCTGCCCCTGGCACAGAGACAGAGGACGGGGACTTCTGAGCAGTCCCCCAGTTATTGGTGAGAGCCTCAGGATGCCCCGAGAGAGAGCCAGCCTGAGCAGCAGCGTTCACAGGCACAGGGTTCGGGGTCCCGTAGGGACAGAGACAGAGGTAGGGACCGTAGGTCGAGGAGATCCGGTCAGGACCAGAGTCAGGGGCAGACTTCACGGTTCAGTGCTCCCAGCCAGAGTCAGAGCAGCGTGGGGCAGGGGTCCCAGCCATCAGGGGGTCAGGCTGGTAGTTCATCTGGAGAGAGAGAGACTGCCAGAGATGCCGCCGTCGTCATTCCGGATCATGTATGCCTGAGCAGCCACGTTGTTATCGCTGTGGGTAGTACGGCCACACTTCTTTTACCTGTACTTCGAGGGATTCCATGTGCTTTCGTTGTGGGAGGCCATGTCACATTGCCAGAGACTACCCTGAGGCGCTGCCAGCAGTACAGGGAGCGAGTACCAGTGGGACTAGAGCTGAGCCCGCCTCATCAAGTCGCCATGATTCAGCGCCCAGAGGCCGTGGCAGGGTATTTCAGGCTACTGCAGAGGAGGCCCGAGAGTCTACAGATGTGGTTTCCGGTACATACATTCTGAATGGGCTTAGCGCTCGTCTTTTGATTGATTCCGGAGCGGATCTCTCGTACGTGTCTGTTGTATTTTGTGCGTACTTTTCTGTGCCTTCTACTATATTATCTGTTCCGTTAATTGTTGAGTGATTCGATGGGAGTACGGCGTTAGTGAGACGGGTTTTCAAAGATTGTGTTCTTGAGATAGATGCGCATCAGTTTCTAATTGATTTGCTGCCAATAGAGATCAGCAGTTTTGACGTAATACTGGGTATGGATTGGATGAGATCCAGACAGGCCGACATTCTATGCGCGAAGAAGATGATCCGTATACCCATTTCAGACCGTGAGATTGTTACTGTGTATGGCGAGAGGCGCCGAGGTGAGATTGATATAGTTTCCATGGCCAGAGCTCAGAGATACGTTGCTAAGGGATGCGAGACCTTCTTGGCTTATGTTGTTGACGCCAAAAAGGAGAAGAAGACCATAGAGGATATATCGGTGATTCAAGAGTTCCCTGAGGTATTCCCAGAGGAGTTGTCTGGGTTACCGCCAGATCGTCAGGTTGAGTTTCATATCGACCTTATCCCTGGAGCGGTGCCTTTTGCGAAGACGGCTTATAGGCTGGCACCTACTGAGATGCGGGAGATGATGTCATAGCTTCAGAGTTATAGATCATGGATTCATCCGTCCGAGTTCGTCCCCGTGAGGAGCACCTGCTCTGTTTGTGAAAAAGAAGGACGATACCATCCGGATGTGTATCGACTACAGAGTGTGACACCCTTGCCACATATAACCACAATTACATAACACCAGGATTAAACGCCAAACATAAATTACATAATGATCTGCATACTTAAATTACAGTGCGGAATCATAAAAGTACATAAATAAAATAATACAACTGTTTAAAACACCCTACGGTGCTACAAGGTTTCATGTCTAAATCTACATACTCAAACTTCATTACAATCATTCCAAACATATTACAGCATTGGTCCCATAGCATAATTACCGATTGCATAGTATCAAATCTTCCAAGACTTCACAAATGACCTAACTAGAAGGTCTGGCAGCAGATTTCCCTTTTCCTGTAAAAATACAACAACTGAGGGGTAAGCGAATGCTTAGTGAATACACAGATTTACGCATTTTATAAATCTTTATGAAGCCCCAAGAGTAAGACCGATGACGAACATCGTATACCCTCTTCGTACACCAAGTACGGAGCAAGAGCCGCAGCTCCTTCGAGCCCAAAGCTCGGCATTAAACCAACCATCTGAGACAGACATAACATCGGGGATGACATACTGCCTACCAGAACCTCGGAGGGATCAGCTCCGGGTCAAATAGCGCGGTAACATCAGAATAACAGATGCGACCCGCCGGTCCATCGATAGATGCACAACAAAGTAAGGGACATGCAACAAGCAACAATGTGCATCTAAGTCTATGCAAGTTAGTAGAATTCCAAACGATAATGAAGCAACATGTCTCAGCAGGCAATAGCTAACATAAAGCAGATATAAACATGTGAAATCGTATGTACTCACAGTGGGTGCGTTATTAAACTTTAATCAATATTATTTCTCCTCGGGCTTTCAACCGGATCCACAAAGTACCCCACTGTGGGTTAAACAACACCACAAGGGACCTATTAAGTCAATTGAAACAACACATTATGTCAATAACTTGTTTAATTTCATAAAACTTAATTTTATAAGTTTTGTCATATTTGACCCACATTTCGGATCCATGTCCGAATTCGGACCCCACCCGAATTCGGACCCCCAATTCGGACCCCATATAAATCCTAGTTCGGACCCCATGTAAGTTCGAACCCTTGTCAAATTCGGATCCCATTACAAGTTCGGACCAATACAATTTCGAATTACATATAAGTTCGGACCCAGATTAAGTTCGAATCCCTATCCGAATTTTAATACTTAGAAATATTTTCTTGTTTTCATATCTGTAGTTCGGACCTAATCCGAATTCGGACCAGATCCGAGTTCATCTCGGATCCGAATTCGGACCATTCGAGTTCTTATTTGTGCAGTTTTGTCATTTTCAGATTTAATCCCAGTCATTTTTGGTACTTTATCCAATATTCGAAATAATTTATGCCAACTTAAAAACACTATTTTCATCCATTTTAACACTAATATAAACACATTTATATACCAAAATGAACACTTTTTGTCCGTTTTTATACCTTCATCGAAAACACACACTTAAACACACACTAAAATCCAAAAATCATACTTAGAGCTTGAATCTGATGCTGAAATTTAATATATAGCTTCATATACACTAGATTTGAACTAATCCACAACTAGATCATACATGCATTAACATTTTCAACACCAAATTAGTGATTCGGAATTTAACAAAACCGAACCAAAATGCTTAAATTTGAAGAGTTCGAATAATATTTACCCTAAATCGTTGTTTGTAGAGGTTTTAGTTCCTTCCTAGAAATCTAAATCCAGAATTTCCAGCTTCAAATTCCTTCCTTTGATGATCTTGTGGCGGTTCGGGGTTTTAGTTCCTTCCTAGAAATCTAGCGGTTCGGGGCACCATTACGATGGATCAATTAGCTCGGCTCAACATTAACGACGTGGTTTCGAGGCACGGCAATCCGAAGTCGATCACGTCGAACAGAGATACGCGGTTCACTTCGAGGTTCTGGCAGAGCTTTCAGCGTGAGTTGGGGACGAGAGTTCAGTTGAGCACAGCCTACAGACCTCAGACAGACGGGCAGACAGAGTGGACGAATCAGACTCTTGAGGATATGCTACGAGCGTGCGCGATAGATTTTAGCGGTAGTTGAGACGTGCATTTACCGTTGGTTGAGTTTGCGTACAACAACAGCTACCACACCTCCATCAAGATGGCTCCGTTTGAGGCACTTTACGGGCGTAAGTGCCTAACCCCTGTGTGTTGGGGTGAGGTCGGCGAGCGACCTATCAGCGGGCCTAAGTTGTTGCAGGAGACGAGCGAGAAGGTGGCGGTTATCCGCGAGCATATGAGAGTTGCTCAAAGCCGGCAGAAGAGTTATGCCGATCGTCGTCTGACTGAGCTCGAGTTCCGCGTTGGGGACCGTGTTATGTTGAAAGTATCATCGAGGAAAAGGGTTATCAGATTCAGACATAGAGGTAAGCTGAGTCCGCGGTACATCGGTCGTTGAGATTATCGCCAGAGTCCGAGATCAGGCGTACAGACTGAGACTGCCCTCAGAGTTTGCCGGAGTGCACGACACCTTTCATGTGAGTCATTTGAGGAAGTGTTTGGCCAAAGACGATCAGTATGTGTCGTTATCTGAGATCACCGTGGATGATCATTTGCGATATGTCGAGTAGCCCGAGGCCATTACTGACCGCAAGGTGAAGAGATTGAGAAACAAAGAGATCGCGTTAGTAGTCGTTCAGCGGAGACATCATAAGGGTACTAGTGCCACCTGGGAGCCCGAGATAGAGATGAGGAGCCGGTATCCGCAGATGTTTCAGAGTCCGAGCTAGATTCCGGGACGGAATCTTATTAAGAGGGGAGGATTTGTAACATCCCGGATTTGAGCCTGGTATGTGGATTTAATTTATTGGTTGTTTAATTTAATATTTTTGCGTTGGTCCAATAGAGTCCCGTTTAGTGGATTATACGTGTCGGGACCTAGCAATACGTGGCGTCGGATTATTATTTCAGCGGACTAATAATAATTATGACATCACAGCGTTAAAATGGTTAAAATGATATTAATAGTGAAAATGTGGTATTGGGTTCGGATTTATCGGGTCCGAGGTTTCTAATTATGGAAAGTATATATATATATAGGGGTGTTATTTGAACTTAGCATATTCTTTATCCCTTTTTGCAAGATCAGAAAAACGTGTATGTGTGTGTGGGTATCTTGGAGCAGCAAATCAACAAAGAAATTCCAGGAAATCATCTTCCTTTTAATCTTGGAGTTTAGGAGGTAAGAAACTTGATTTATGTGAGTCAAATTTGTATGTATATGTTGTTGATATGGTGGGGTGATGATGGTTTGGTTTATGAGTCGATTATGTATGTGTTAGTATGTATTCCTGTTGCTGGAAACCAGTTTGGGGGTGTAAATCCCCCTGGTTCCACCATGATTAGCGAACAGAGCAAGCTTGCCACTGCGTGAGCGCGGCAGCGATCGCCAGGGTGCGACCGCGATCCGGCTGGAGTTGGGCCGGGTTGGTTTTGGGGCTTCGGGGGTTCGTTTGGGTTGTGTTTTAGGTCGGGTTCAGTTATGATATTTGTGTTTGGTTTTGTGTTGGCTATTAGTTGGGTTTGTGTTAATGTGTTGAGATCCATTATGTTTACAGGTTCGCGCCGACAGCGTACTGAGCCGTGATAGAGTTCTGGGTTGCTAGTGATTTTGTGTATTGGTGAGTACTCGAGTTCTTTCAAAACGCGCGCATATTTTACGATTCGTTATGTGTTTGTGATATGTGTATGAGACAGAGATGTGACGCACAGGTATGATCCTATCTACCCTATACGTGCTATATGTGTCTGAGTTGCAGGTGTCCGCGATGTGTGATCGCGCAGGCTAACTGTCCCTAACCAGTCACGACTTATAAGACTGTATATATACAGCAATGTTTATTGTCAGGTCGCTCCTGTGCCTATTGTGTAGTTAACCGCTGCTGTGTGCGGCCTGTTAGGTGGGGAACGGCGTCTCCTTGAGCTGTATTGTGCCTCGAGTACTGAGTAAATGTGTTATGTGTTGAGCTATATGTGTTTGTGTGTGTTATGTGCTGTTATCTGCAGAGTCTAACCCTCGCGTACTCACGAGCTTCCCAGCTTACATTTTCGAGTTTTACGCGTCTCAGGCAGCCATACAGTGGGGTCACAGCCGCAGCAGCAGCCACCGAAGTAGGAGCCAGGTCGGATCAGAGCTGTGTGTGTAGATAACTGTTGCATGCTGATGTCACCTTTTGAGAACTTGTTGTATTCGATTATCATGTGTATGATAGCTAGCTTTCACATATTATCAGACATGCGACATGTTGTGACGACTTCTGTATTAAAGTTTTTAATTAACAGTGTTTCAGTTAATCCCCTGACATGTGTACTATGAGATGTTTGTGATTCTGCCACTTATGATTATATATTGACGTGGCATTTGTGTGAGAAAATAGGGTGTTACAGCTGGACAAGAACAGAGTCGATACTGCTACTATTCATCTGTGAGCGCAGCCACGATCAACTGATCGCGGGGGCCGCAATGTTCTTGAGGCGAGCTTGGGCAGTGATGATATGAGCTCGGGCTGCGATGGGATTGCAGGCGGTTAGGGTCGAGCTAGGGTCGCGTGAGATAACTTGGTCGCGATATGGACCTCGACCGAGGTCGAGTGAGCACGACCGCGACTCCTCTGAGCGTGGCCGCCATTAGAGTACATAAACTTAGGGTTTTGGGGTATTTGGGTCACGTGTTTGGGCATTAGGGTTTGTGTGGGATACTAGGGCTTGTGTATTGAGTTATTAAGCTGTGTTAGTGATATGAGATTATTAAATTGTGTTTCCATGGTCTCATGTTGATAGCGTTAGGATACGGGCAGGGAACCGAGACTTTAGGAGTGTTATTTCCGAGCCATGTGAGTTTGAAAGCTTTTTCTGAGGTACATGTACGCTTATTTCTTATATACTTGCATGATCTTTTACTGAGCTTTATTACAAGATTCTTACGAGCTTTATTATGAGTTTTATACCGAGTTATTATCATGCATGTATAATTGAGTTTTAATTGAGAAATCTGTTTTATAATATGATATTTGGGACACATGAGCTATCGAGATATCATGATAAACCGTATGGCTGGGCAGGTATCGAGTTTCTCTCGATTCCCTTTTGAGCTCCTAAAGACTGCTTTGTGCGGTCTAGGGGTTTTGGTACGTGGATTATTCCACCGGGATGAGTACCTATTACGAGCTTTATATGTGGGATCTCATACATTGTTTAGTAGAGAATGTTGAACATTTTATTAAGAGTTTTTTAATAATCGTACTACTAATTACCCTTGCATTCTCACTAGCGTTAGCTGTCCCTTTGTATTTAAACTGTGTATCTCAGGTGATCAGACCGTTAGTAGGTCTTCTGGACCCAAGTAGGCTTCATATATTTATATGAGGAGTTGCGATACTCAGGTAGTTATGATTTTGTGGACTATATATATATACTTCGGATATGATGTCATATAAACCGGGATTGCAGTGACTTATTATATAAAATAAGTTCTAGATTATCGAGGTTTTCGTGTATTACATTGGAAAAAGTTACGGATTATTATATTATATTGCTTTTGATGTGTCATTTACGTGACATTGTGGAGTAAATCGAGGGTGTTACACATATTGTACAAATAATAATAAATATTTAAATGAAAAAGTAACGTAATATCACTTAAAACATATTCATATATTTTATTTATTTTAATAAAATGTATAAATATTATCTTTTATGTAACATTCAAAACCCAAATTATATCGTTACAATATATGAATTTAATAATAAAAATTTAGAAAATTGATAAAAGAAACGGTTACTATTCACGTATATTTAAAAAACTTAATACATATGGTTATGACAAATAACTTTAAATTTATATTTTTTTAAGTTGAGTAAATTACAAAAATGGTCCCTGTGGTTTGTCCAAAATTATGAAAACGGTCCCTCAACTTTCAAAGTTGCATAAATGGTCCCTAACTTAACGGTTTACTTTCAATTTTGGTCCCTCGTCCGTTAAGCAACCGTTAAACTTTTTAAAATGACATTTTTACCCTTTTGAGTTTGGTCCCTGATGTTTGCAATTAATTACGCATATGGTCCTTGATGGTAATTTATTAACTTTTATTTTATTATTAATTTTTCTTTATTATTTCATTACATTTTTAATAACATTATTAACTTTTTAACTTATTATAGTAATAAAATTTTATTAATATTAAGTACATAAATCGTTTGGTTTTTAGTATATATTAATCAATTTTTATTAAATTTAAGTATACAAATATTTATATTCATATGTGTATTTTATATATTACGAATAATTTTTAATTGTAAAGAATGATTTGTTATTCTAATAATAATTATTATTTATGTTGTTTTTGTTGTTGTTTGAAATTCGATTTCATCACAAATTAATGTTAAATGTAAAATATCAACGTGTTTCGTATTAAAATTTTGTAAGATTTGTACTTGGATATTGATTTTAATGATTTTGGGTATTTTCGTAAGAAAATATGAGTTTTTTTCTATATTTTGAAAGTATTTTGATTATTATCCAAATGATTTGTGTATTTGGTTTGATCTTGTTATATTTTGGGCCCTTGATGTTAAGATTTATGTGTATTCTTTGGAGTACGTGATGACACGTCATTCTATATTAATTAAGATCAAACTGAATTTTTTGGTTTTTGAAACAAAAGAACCGTTATAACAAAATTTATTAGGTGATCAATCAATTAATATTTTTTTGTGTCGAGTTATTAATCTAATGTCATATTAATTAAATACATAAATATAATATTTTATGTCCAATTTTTCTATTTCATAAACATTAATTATAAAGTATATAACTTAAAATTAAGCGGGTAAAAATCCCTGAATACCCAGCCGGAATCCCCATTACCCGTCGGGGACGGGGATGGGGATCCAAAGTAATTACCCGTCGGAGATGGGGACGGGTTTGAAAAGTAATTACCCGTCACTCATCTTATTATTCTTAAAACTAAAGCTTTATCATCTAAACAAGTTTTCACTTTCTATAGAAATACTTGTCTTTTTTCTAAAAATATATAACTTGAAAACTGAAATTGAAAAAAAGACTAATTTTCGTTAACTAAACGCAACCCTAGGATTTAAGCCTAAAATTAAGACCAAAGAGCGAGCATGTAAAAAATCAAAATTAAACTGATAATCCAAATCTGAAAATCTGAAAACCAAACATGAAAAAACTGAACGGTTCTTTTGTTTAAAAAACCAAAAATTCTGATTTGATCTTAATTAATATAGAACGACGTGTCATTACGTACTTCATAGAAAACCAATAAATCTTAACATCAAGGGTCCAAAACATAACAAGATCAAAACAATACACAAATCATTTGGAAAATAATCAAAATACTAACAAAATATAGTAAAAAAAACTCATATTTTTTTACGAAAATACCCAAAATCAATAAAATCGATATCCAAGTACAAATCTTACAAAATTTTAATACGAAACACGTTGATATTTTACATTTAACTTTAACATACCCAAAATACGCAAAATTTGTGATGAAATCGAATTTCAAACAACAACAACAACATAAATAATAATTATTATTAGAATAACAAATCATTCTTTACAATTAAAAATTATTCGTAATATATAAAATACACATATGAATATAAATATTTGTATACTTAAATTTAATAAAAATTGATTAATATATACTAAAAATCAAATGATTTATGTACTTAATATTAATAAAATTTTATTACTATAATAAGTTAAAAAGTTAATAATGTTATTAAAAATGTAATGAAATAATATAGAAAAATTAATAATAAAATAAAAGTTAATAAATTACCATCAAGGACCATATGCGTAATTAATTGCAAACATCAGGGACCAAACTCAAAAGTGTAAAAATGTCATTTTAAAAAGTTTAACGGTTGCTTAACGGACGAGGGACCAAAATTGAAAGTAAAACGTTAAGTTAGGGACCATTTATGCAACTTTTAAAGTTGAGGGACAGTTTCCATAATTTTAGACAAACCACAGGGACCATTTTTGTAATTTACTCTTTTAAGTTTATATATACATTTTAGTAAATGCTTTTTATTAAAAATATACACATATATTATGTGAAACTAATATTATACTAAGCACACTCTTATGACGTATTTTGTACATTATTTTCCGTCTTAATTTGTCTCACATTTGGGTAATTTTGCCTCGAGTTGTTTAAATACGGCATTTATTTGATTACTTTTGTATTTTGCAGTTCGGAGGTTGCCAAATTATCAAAAGAACGGATATTGGAGCAAAAACGTCAGATTTACGGTCTAAGTCGAACTTCCTTGGAACTGAGCTGATTTGAGTTGACTTTGACTCTGCTCCCGAATCGCGGTCACGAACACAGGATCGCGGTCGCGCTCATCAGCGTTGCCAAGGATCGTGCTGGCGTTCTTCATCGCAACCGCGATGGCCAAGCACGGCCGCGATCACGTTCTGATATAAAAGCTCTCAACGGCAATTTTGGATTTTTACGCGCTTATTTTTTACGAACTTTTACGCATAGTTAGTGGTACGATTAGTAGGTGTAGCGATAGATTTCGGTTTTTAGCTTAGATACGTTTAGATTAGTAAAGCATTCGGGTATTGGTGTAGAAGCAAGCAATTGGTTGCGGTTTTCTAGAGTTTTTCATCCGGTTTTGGTACACTCCTCCCTTTAAGCTTTCTGTAATGGTAATGTTTAGCTTAGATTCCGTTTATTTTATTGTTCTTAGCATGATTAGTGAGTAGTTTAGTTAAACACTTGCTTAAGTTACGTTTTTATATGGATTAGTGGAGTATTTTGATGGTTTTGGTTGAAAATTGTTTGATTCATTGATGTATTTTTTATTCATGCGATTAATATTGGTAAAAGCAGTATTATAGTTGATTTTCTAGAATTATTGTGATGATGATTATTGATTATAAATGCTGATTTTTATGAACTTAATATAATTTATGTAATTTATTAATTGGTTGTTATTTCTAGCATTATTGTGATTATGAGATAGTGACTAGTTAATAAATTGTGAAATCATTGTATGGAAATTAGTCCTTAACAATATTGTGATTATAGGATTAGTTTAATCTTTGATTTCCTTAAACTTGATTATGTTTATGCGGCTAAATTGAATATTTAGAGATATTTTCGAGCGCTTGACGTGTAGACAGATTTAATCTCTAAAAGCTAGATTTAGTTGACTTAATTAATCGTAAAAGACATTTTCTATTGACTTTAAGAAATTGGGGAATACTGGAGAACTCCATACTTGAATTATCTGATATTAGTAAAACGTGTTCATGAATCGGTTTTATCAATATTTCAAACTCTTAAACTTAAAAGATCAAAACAGTTGGATTAAATGTTAACTTACTTTTCTTTGACCAAAAACATTGCAAGTGTTTTTTCACCTTTTTACTCCATTAACTCTAAAAGACGTATCCAAGTGAGTCTTGCTTTTAATATATCTGATATTTCCCTTGTTTTTAGTTTGATAGCTTTTTATCTTTATTAATCGGCTAGTTAGTTTATATTTAGGATTAGAATCGTACTCGTCCTTTTCCATGGCTAGATATTAGCGAAAATTCTAGTATCGGTATCTTGTTTCCATTTTCCGTTTGTGATCGATAATTCCCGATGTCAGCTTCAAGCTATACTGTATACGTCTGTTACACTGTCAGTGGTATTTTGTATAACTTAGACTTTCTTCATTCTTTTGATTTTTATAGTCAAATCCGCTTAGATCACACACAAACTAATTAATAATTAGAACATTGAAGAAATTCATAATAGATAATACTTTTACACATAAAGTAAATAATAATAATTTATAAATACGAATAAGAAAAACAATCAGCAATAAAACGATCAATTTAAAGATTGTGTTTGTTTATTGCTACCAAGTACCAAGCCTACCCCATCAAGCGTTGTATGTCATCTATTTATATTTTGAATATTAATTTACTTATCATAATAATAAGGGTTTTTATCAACTTTTTTCATTTTCTTAATAAAGTTCCTAAATATTTTTTTTTCAATTGTTTAAGTTTGTAATTATGTTTTTTAATTCAAAAGTGTATATATTTGACCGGCTACCAGATTTGTCAGTAAAATACAACTGATAAATCAAAAAGTTAAAGGATTTTATCACTAAAATATGTAAAGATGCTGAGTTTTTTCCAACATCAATCAAGTGAAAAAACAATGTTACTTCTTTGATAACGGGCCAAATAGGTCAATATACACTTTTAAATAAAGCAAAAATAGTTTAGGGACGTAAACAATAACAAAAAAATTTAAAGGTTTAATCACAAAAGTGAAAATGTTGACGAGGCTTTTCCAATATTAACCTTAAAATAAAGTTTTTGATTCCGTCACCACCTGCGGATAACTTTTAGGAAATAGGAAATTTCAATAATCGGTGTTACACCATCTGAATAAATAAAGAAATAGATAACGAAAGCACTAGCATTTATGGCCATTTATAATGGTTGTTTTATTAGTTGTAATTTACCAAAGTTTTTTAATATTGTCATCTATTAATCTTTCTGCTTCAAATAATTTATTAATTTGTTTTGAATTATAATATTTTCCTAAAATAATGTAATGTATTATTTTGCACATAAATAATATACAGCTTTTTTTAAATGAATTATTAAATATGATATGTGTATCTTCCACCCTTCCATGATACATAAAGTTTATTTTATGTGCTTCAGTAAGCTTTTAATTTATTAAATAACTAATTTACCACTGATGTATCATATAAATATTTTTAGTGTAAATTATGTATATAAAAAATGTATATAACTAAAGTAAAAACACATAAATATTAATTATTTAAAATATTATAAGAATATTATTATTCTTTGTCATAAGTATTATTTTCTAACTTTATTATGTTTTATTAAACCTTTTATTTTTAATTAAATATATTTTAACTGATATAAATTGAGATTTTAGTTTATATATAATACTATACTTATATATTTTATTACAAATCAATATTTATAGATTAAAAAGTAATAAAGTGTATTTATCGTTCTAAAAATAATAAATTGTACTTATATTTATTATTTATAAATTAAAAAATAATAAAGTGTATTTATCATTTTAAAAATAATAAATTGTATTTCTCTTATTTTAATTATAGTAATAAGTTGTAATTATATTTTCTGATGAATTTATATAAATTGAGATTTTAGTGTATATATAATACAATACTTATATATTTTTATTATAATTTAATATTTATATATTAATAATAGAGTTTAGTTATCTTTTTAAAAATAAAAAATTGTATTTAATTTCTTTTTTTATAATATAAGTTGTATTTATCTTTTTTTATGAAACGTGGAGGTAACTCGTGATATTTGATGTTTTTCTTAATTACACACACATATATAAAGTTTTATTAAAAGTCAAAATATATAGAACAAATTTATGCATGAAAGTTCTCATTTAAGTTCAAAAATGTATCCATGAGAATCAAGTGTACCAAGAGTATCCTTTCAAAGCCACAAGATTAAAAAACAATGGTTGTGATCAAAGGAAATAAAATCATGCGCCCCCCCCCCCCCCCCTCCTTTTTTTTTGAGCTGGAATAAAATTTTCGTAATAACAACGACATTCACAACACTATAAAATGATCATTCACAAGACTTATAAACATGTTCATTCACAACACTTATAAAATGAACATTCACAACACTTAATTGATCATTCACAGTTGTTAATTTATCATTTACAACACAAATTTGATCATTCACAATACTTATTTAATCATTAACAACACTTATTTGACCATTCATAGTATTTATTTATTATATCATTTACAAACATTTATTTGATCATTCATGATAATTATTTGACCATTCACAATTCTTCAACACTTATTTGATCATTCACAACACTTATTTGGTCATTCACAAAAATTATTTGATCATTCACAAGAGTTATTGACTATTTATGATTCTTCTATACTTATTTGATCATTCACAACACGTATTTGATCATTCACAAGGATTATTTGACCATTCACAATACTTATTTAACCATTCACAACACTTATTTGATCATTTACAACATTTATTTGATCATTCACAGTAATTATTTGATCATTCACAATTCTTCAACACTTATTTGATCATTCAAAACAGTTATTTGACTATTTATAATTCTTTTACACGTATTTGATCATTCACAACATATATTTGAACATTCACAAGAATTATTTGACCATTCACAATACTTATTTGACCATTCACAATACTTATTTGATAATCCATAACACTTTTTTTATCATTCACAATACTTCTAAAATGATCATTCACAACACTTAATTGATCACAATACTTATTTGATCATAAACAACACATATAAAATGATCATTCACCACACTTAATTGATCATAGTATTTTGATAATTTGACAATTCGTCCCGATGTCACAATAAATTATAAAATGATCATTCACAATACTTATAAAATAATCATTCACAACACTTAATTGATCATATAAGTGTTGTGAATAATCAATAAAGTGTTGTGAATGATCATTTTATAAGTGTTGTGAATGATCAAAAAAATATTATGAATGATCAAAAAAATACTATGAATGGTCATATAATTCTTATGAATGATCAAATAATTGTTGTGAATGGTCAAATAAGTGTAGAAGAAGTGTAAATAGTCAAATAATTCTTGTGAATGATCAAATAAGTGTTATGAAGGATCAAATAAGTGTTGAAAAATGTGGTCAAATAAGTGTTGTGAATGATCAAATAAATGTTGTGAATAATCAAATAGGTATTAACAATTGTAAATAGTCAAATAATTATTGTGAATAATCAAATAAGTGTTGTTAATGATCAAATAAATTTGTAATAATCAAATAACTGTAGAAGAATTGTAAATAGCCAATAATTCTTGTGAATGATCAAATAAGTGTTGTGAATATTCAATTAAGTACTGTGAATGATCAATTAAGTGTTGTGAATGATCATTTTATAAGTGTTGTGAATGACAGATTTTATATGTTTTGTGAATAATGGTTGTTATTACGAAAATACCCTTGCATATGAGGGGTACGTTGGATATGCATCAATCTGCTTGGTACGCCGGAGAACCTTATTCAGAAAGTTCTTATCACAAAGAGTATTGAAGTAATTGATACGCAACAACATATAATAATTTTCTTTACATCCATAAATTAATTAAAAATTAAAATAAACTAAATGGTTTTATGATATTTTTCTCAATGTAAAGAAATAAATTATAAAATAAAAATTCATCATTCATTCTATTAGTCCATTTTTTTCAAGATATTCATTGGTAAAAGATAAATCATATTTTTCAAGATCAAATTTCGTCATTTCAAAATGCTTCAATCCAAATTCAAACATTTAATTCTCATTTTTTGAAATCAAGGAAATGTTATTCCAAAATAAGGAGAATCGAAATAGAAATCTGAGAGCTTGTGCTTAGAGTTACTTGTAGAGCAACGACATCTGTCTGTGGAAGAGTTAGCTAATTGGAAAGAGACAAGGAGAAAGTGGTTGGAGAAAAATAGATCGAAAAGAATATGATTAAACAAAAAGCAAGAATTAAGTGGTCTGTGGATGGTGATGAAAATACCAGTTTTTTCATACCTCCTTGAAAGTAAGGCAGGCATAGAACAACATTAAAGGGTTTATGATCAATGGTCTATAAAATGATAGCACAAAATAGGGGTGAGCTCGGTACCGTATCGTACCGAACCGGTACCGATCCCGAAAATACCGAAACCGAATTATTAGTTTTGAAAGAACCGAATACCGAACCGTATAATTTTAAATGGTGCCGGTTCGGTTCCGAATACCGAATTTTAGCTAATTTAAAAACCGAATACCGTACCGAGAGTACCGAATACCGAATTTTAGCTAATTTAAAAACCGAATACCGAACCGAATATATTAATTCGGTATCGGTCGGTACCGGTTCGGGTTTGGGAAATGGTACCCGTCGCTCACCCCTAGCACAAAATACATTAAGGAGGAGATTTTCAAGTTCTTCCAACTTCACTTCAAGGAAGAGGAATCCCAAGTGAGACCCTACATCAAAAGCTTTCGTTTCAAGAAACTTTCTCAAGGCAATCTCTTTTTGTGGTAGTTCTAAATCTCCAGGTCCAGACGGTTTTAACTTTAAGTTCATAAAGAAGTTCTAGTCTAGTATGAATATTCAAAATCTCCTTGGAATCTTGAATTGCTTTCAACAGGCTTCTGATCATAAAAATTAACTTTGAGAAGAGTAAACTCTTTGGAATTGGTGTCACTAAGACTGATCTTGCTTCCTTTGCTAGTAACCTACATTGTCGTATAGGTACTCTTCCTACATCTTACCTTGACATCCCTCTTTGTGCAAATATGACTAGGGTGGATAGTTGGTATCTCATAATCGAAAAGTTTGAAATGAAAGTCTCTGGCTAGAAGGAAAACATGATTTCCTTTGGTGGTCGTGCAAGACTTGTTGAATCGGTTCTCGATAGCTAATCTTTGTACAACTTTTCTATCTTTCGGGCCCTATCTCGCGTGATCCAAATTCTCGAGAGGGTAAGGAAAATTTTCTTTAGGGGTGGGAATGGTGGGAAAATTTTTCATCCAGGAAAATGGCTTGGGTTAAATGGGACTTGATCTTGAATATTTTTCTTTGGGTGGGCTTAATATTGGAAGTCTTCAGGCTTCTAACTTTTGGCTTTTAGGGAAATGGTGGTGGGGAGCATGAGTGGAAAAAGAGTTTTTATGGGCAAGAGTGATTTGAAGTATTTACGGGAAGGGATGGTTTACTTGGTGAGGGGGCAAATAAGAGTGCTTACTTTTGTGGGAGTGGAGTTCGGAGCAACATCTTGAAGATTAAGGAGCAGTTTGAGAGGATTAAAGTGAGCTTTAGGGATTCCTTTGGATTAAAAGTGGGTAATGGGCAGTCATGTTCGTTTTGGGATGATAAGTGGGTGGGTAATTCCAAACTTAAGAATAAATTTCCTAGGTTGTTTCGCTTAGAGTGTAATCAAAGAGCGTTGGTGTGTGATATACTTGTTTGGGGGTGGGGGGGGGGGGGGGGGGGAGGAATGAGGGTGGTTTTGAGGTGGGATTGGATGAGACTTAATAAGGAAGATTAGTGGGCGAGCTTGATGATTTGTTGGGTTTAGTTAGGTCTGTGACTCTTGATCTTTTATTTGAAGATTGATGGCGGTGGTTTCTTGATGACGCTTCCCTTGTGACTGCTGCTTCTCCAAATTCTTGGGTTAGGATCGTACCAAGAAAAGTGTGCATTTTCATATGGCGTCTTTTTCTTGGCAAGCTCCCGGTTCATTCGGTTATTAGCGATTTGGGATTCTACTTGCATTCTTCTCTTTGCCCAAACTGTGGTTCAGCTACGGAATCCCTTTCTCATTGTTTCTAGGAGTCTTAGGACTCACGAAAGCTATGGCGTCAAAACTTCAATTGGTGGGGCTTGAATTGGAATGTCGTGGGGTCTTTTTTGGATTTGTTTGTTCAAGCCAATCCTTTTTGTGGCCTGCCAGGCTGCCATTGAGAAAGAATTATTGACAGGCCGTGATTTGAATTGGTCTCTACTCTTTATGGCGTGCAACGAACATAAGAGTTTTGTGGGGAAAAGCTCGGCTTGGGATTCTTTATTCGAAGTTTAGCACTCCTCCTTTCACTGGATCTCCAAACAAGAAAAGAAGTTTCCTATGTCTTGGGCGGATTGGTTGTGCTGTCTTGTCGGGGTGTGACTTTTTACCCGACCTCAATTTATCTTTTTGTGTTCGAGCTATTGATCTTTGTGTTAGTGTAGTTACTTTTCCTTGTCTTGTCTTGGTTGGTTTTTTATACTTGTGGCTTTTGTTTGGTTCCTTTCCACTCCTTTTAAGCCTTGTAAATGGTTGGAAAGTGTTTTGACCTTTGGCCTCGTTGTTTGTTGTTGATAAAATTTTGCCGTTTAAAAAAAAAGGAATATAAATATCATTACATTAGTCTATCCCATAATTAATATAAGATTGTAAAAATATCTTTTTCTTTGTCATTTTCATTTAAATTAGTAAAATTTACACTTAAACTAGCGTTAGTCTCATATAAAGTGCAATCACTTCCATTCAAATGTTTTTAGGTAACATTATACAAAATTAGAGATTGCAACTTGACAACTAGTACTTAGCAAATAGAAATAATTAGAAAATGTTTTAAGAAGCGAAAATGCTATCATCTTTGGTTGAAGTCTTGAGTCTTGAATTCTGGACCAGAGATCGAATTATAGATTATATATGTTGTGCTCTGATCTTTTGATGGCGAAAAAAACAAAAAACTAAAACAATGAATAAAAAAAAAACAAACTAAATGATTAAGTAAGGGATTCGAACAAAAGTCAATGAAAAGAATACATTGGAGCTCGGAATTTTAGATCATTGGATAAAGACTTGAACTTGAAGCAATATTCGTGACGTCATGTATGCTGCTGATATTGACATATATCCTTAAAATATTTAATATCACACAAGAAAAAATGAAATGTTTTGAAAGATATGGAAATCAAGATTTAGAAATTTATGTTCATAGAAGTTGCCATTGATGAAATTTGAACATCGAGGGATCTAAGGCAGCACCCTTGATTCTCGTGCGTCCATGGCACACATCATTGGGTGCAAGGCCTCCCACACACGTCATATATGTGTGTGTATGTATATGTATGTGTACATATACATACATACAACCTTCATACATACATACATACACACACACACACACGTACACACACATACACACACACACATACATATGTATAAATATGTATGTATGTATGTATGAGTGTGTGTGTGTGTGTTTGTATGTGTATGTATGTATATGTATGTGTGTATATGCATGTATGTATATATGTATGTATATACGTAGACAATGTATGTTTGCATTCGACGAAAACGTTAATTAATAGAGCTACTAGGTGGCTTTCTTGATGATAAATGTGGGCCTCTAAGGATTTTAGGCCATTGACCATACCGTAGGTCATCCTGCTTTATACGAGCCAATTTTCTTGCATGAAAACCATTTTTATTGCGATTATGATCCATGTCTTGAGACTTTGGTTGTGAATATTGGTAAAATACATTTGTGATATCTAAGATTTCTTTTAACATATGTAACATGAAAGCAAACTCAAGAGATATCATTGTTTTCAACTTTGTACTAGCATCATATTTTGTGACGAATTTTAAGATATCTTTTTTTTTTGGGGGATATTTTTCAAAACTATCCAAGTTAGATTGTACATCACAAGCAGACCGTTGATGCAAGCAAGTGAAGCAACATGTGAGCTCCAACAAGCTTCAACATACCAATTTGATTAATGTGCAGGCCCGGTCCAAGCCCAGTGCAATATGGGCCTTTGCACAGGGCCTCTATTTTTTTAGGGTCTCCCAAATATGTGATGTATGTGTAATAGGCCCAATTCCAACTGAAAAAATAGGGCAGCCGCATGGATTTGGACAGATAGGAAGAGGCGCTGCAGCACACCCTTTTGAGGAAACGTGGACATGAAGACGGCCAATAAACCAACCGTTTTTTGGGAGTGGAAACGTGGAAATGGCGATAAACGTTCGATTAATCGATTTCATGGTCAAACAAATTTTCATACGGTGAGTTTATCGTTATTGATACAAGTATATAACTTTCTGAATTCTGAGTTAGATTGGTATTGTAAAATTGATTAAGAACTTTCGAAACCTTACTGCTATAGTGTTATTGTCCATTGAATATTGATTCGTGCAAGACTGCAATCGTGCAGACTGCAGGGCACCAGATAAGTGAGACAACAAGCAATTTGAGTGCTGAATATAAGAAATTAAGAATATTGATTTGCACTTTTGGTCTTTTGCAAATTAAGTACCGAATTGGCGAATTGCTTGAGCTTTATGATTCTGCCTTAGTGCTTTTCCAGTTCCAACATGGCAACATAATTCTTAAAGGTTAGTTTGACTATTTGCCTATTTCAATTCTCCAGTTTACAAATTAATTAAGAACATGAATTAATTGAATTTCTATTTGTACAGAATGTTTTTTTATTTGGGTAAAATTTTGATTTGAGTTTATTTGTATCTTGAGATTGCAGGTTTGACTATTTGAGGTTTCATCTTTGATTTATAAATCAAATTGGAAGATTCTGTCTTCATTGATCAGGTTGTTTCATTCTTTGGTTTTTATGCTATTTGCAATTGCTAAAACAAGTTTACGTTATCATTTATTTTGTATAAATGTTTTGAAGTTTTTGTAATCAAAAGGTCTCTTTGTAGTTTTTACACAGGGCCCATGAAATCCATGGCACGACCCTGTTAATGTCCTGCTTTTCCCATTTTAATTTCAAAATTCTAGTAATTCTATAAATTTAATAATTTCAGCTGCTTAACTAAACATTGTCGTTTACGAGACACGATGCAAGATAAATTTAAAATTTTTTTTTGTACAAGATGTGCCTATCTACCTGCTGCAACGAAAGCTGGTTGCAAATGAGTCATACAATCTATCTATTCTATTATATGAGTAACTAGATGCCACATGGCATCTCGATAGAGCGCCAATTGGCTTAACATGGGATTGCCACGTGTACCTAACAATTTCCTATTAATTTGCTTCTAAAATTTGTTTTTTCCAATCTATCTATAATAAATAATTTAAATAATATCTAATCAAATCTAAATCTTATCTAATATAAAACTCTAATTTGAATTTGAATGATAACTTTTCTTTTTATATATTTATATTTATTGTATTATATATATAGATATTATAAATTTGATAAAATAAAAAATTATCCTACAAGATTAATGAAATTAAATTTTTAAATGTATACCCATGTTATACATGGGTTTATAAACTAGTATTTATAATAAAAACAAGGATGCTCCTTTAGAAATAACGTTCGTAAGCCCTTCCATTCACCTTGCATATTGCTCTCTCTATTATATTATTGTCCACACATATTCTTAACCGTAAGCATATACAAAATAATAGTTGTGAATATTAAAGAATAAAAGTGATACCAAGTACTTGATGTTTGTTACTTATTACTGGAATTAATCCATGTTACTTTAAATGGTATTAAGTAGATGACATATGCTTAAATTTAAAAGGTATTTTTACTATGTTAAGATAAGGGGAAAAAACTCGTCACAATAGATTTAATGATTCAAATATAAATCATATTTTATAGATAGCATCCGTTATTATTCGTCTAAGGTTTTATGGGTCAAAATCAACAGAGTTTAGCATTTTATGAAGACTAAATTACATAAATGGTCCTGTGGTTTATATGAAATAACGGGTTTAGTCCCTGAAAGATATTTATGACACCAGAAGTCTCTAAAATCGAAAAGTTATTTTGGTCACTGAAACTAACGGCCGTTAATTTGAGCCGTTAGTTTCAGTGGCATTTTTGTCTTATTGATTTTCAAGGACCATTTATGTAATTTTCAAACTTACAGATAATTTATGAAATTTTCATACTTTTCATATATATATATATTTATCATTATTTTATTTTTTATATTTTAATTATCCAAATATAACATTTTTATTTTTTATTCCTTTTGTTTTCATCATTAATTTTTATTTGTATGTTTATTGTTATTATTAATGTTTTTTTATATAGTACTATAATTATTTATTTAAGATTATTATATGATATACTTGGTTATTTTTTTTTCAATTCTTTTTCTCATTTAAGAAAATTAAAAATAAACACTAGTTGTAGTTTTTTTCGTTCGAAAAATCTAAAATCGAAATAATTTATTTCTTTTATCCATTCAAAAAAAAATTCAAAATAACAAAATGCGTTGAAGCTTTTTTCGTTTGGAAAAAGAATATAATCAAAATGCTTCGTAGTTTCCTCATTGCAAATACTTAATAAAATTTTTTAATTCTAAATGGTTTAGAAAAAGCAAGAATTGGAATGGTTCGTTGCTTTTTAGTCAGATAAATTAAATTCCAAATGTTTGTTGTCTTTATTGAAAAATTTGAAATTGTATTATTTTTTATCTACGTTTAATTAAAAATCAGAATGGTTCTTTTGTTTGAAAAAAAATCAAAAATCATGATGGTTTTACCGTTTTTTGATCAAAAAAATTAACATCAAAATGGTTCGTCATTTTTTTTTTTATAAAAAAAAATTTTAATAGAAGATAGTTATCGCTGTTAAAAAAAAATCAAAAATTATAATGGTTCATCATTTTTTGATCAAAAAAATTTATCAAAATGGTTCATCGTTTATTTGATCCAAAAAACAATATTGGAGTGGTTCGTAAATTTTTTTATCGTTGTCTAAGCAAAAAACAATGAACTATTATAATGAACCATTTCGATTTTAATTTTTTTGATTAAAAACCGATGAACCATTATGATTTTTGATTTTTTAAACAACGATAACCATCTTGATTTTTATGAGAAACCATTTTGATTTTAATTTTTTCAATCAAAAAACGGTAAACCGTTATGATTTTTGATTTTTTCAAACAAAAGAATAATTCTGATTTTTAATTAAACGTAGATAAAAAATCAATACAATTTTAATTTTGCAATAAAAACAACAAACCATTTTGAATATAATTTATTTGACTAAAAAGCGATTAACCATTTCAATTCTTGATTTTTTCAGACCATTTAGAATTAAAAATTTTTATTAAGTATTTGCAATGAAGAAACTACGAAACATTTTGATTATATTCTTTTTCCAAACGAAAAAAGCTTCAACACGTTATTTTGAATTTTTTTGAATGGAGAAAAGAAATAAATCATTTCCATTTTAGATTTTCCGAACGAAAAAACTACAACTAGTTTTTATTTTTATATTTCTTAAATGAAAAAAAACAATAGAGAAATATTTGGATTCTCAATAAATAATTGAAAAAAAATGAACCAGATATATCATATAATAATATTAAATAAATAATTATAGTGACGTATAAAACAAAAATAACATTAATAATATCAATAAACATACAAATGAAAATTAATATTAAAACAAAAGGAATAAAAAATAAAATGTTATATTTGGATAATTAAATTATAAAAAAGAAAGAAATGATAAATATATATATATGAAAAAGTATGAAAAATTCATAAATGGTCCCTGAAAGTTTGAAAAGTACATAAATGGTCCTTGAAAGTCAAAAAGATAAAAATGCCCCTGAAACTAACGGCTCAAGTTAACGGCCGTTAGTTTTAGGGACCAAAATGTTACAACTTTTCGATTTTAGGGACTGCTGGTGTAATAAAATTCTTTCAGGGACTAAAACCGTAGAGCCGTATAAACCACAGGGACCATTCATGTAATTTAGTCTTCTATAAAACTCTAGCTCCGATCCGTTATGAACATAAAAAACATAAATTTATAAAAAATGAGTTAAAACTTTACCTCATGATTGATGAAGAACATGTGATTGCACGCTTAGACTGATTCAGGTAGTTTACAAGTGTTTTACCAATTCAAACACAGGGCTTGATCATGCACAAAACACACATTCTTGTGTGCTTTCTTTGTTAAATGGATGGAGTCATGGAGAGAAAGCGTGTTGGTAAAAGATGATGTCAAAAACTAGATAATTATCGATTAATTATCCAAGATTAATATATAATACATTTACACACACATACACCCACACATATATCCAACATCAAATACAAATCTAAATATATTTTGAGAATTGTGAGAAATACTGTTATTCATACTTTTAAATACTGACTTGCTGTTTTTTTAAATTTACAAAAAAATGATAAAATATCAAAATTAAGTGAATAATAGTGTAAAAATAGTGAATCCTAATGTCTCTCACACTTCTAAATACATATATTTAACTTCTCGTATATGCTAAACATACATACATACATATATATATACATATATATATATATATATATATATATATATATATATATATATATACACACACACACACATATATATATATATATATATATATATATATATATATATATATATATATATATACACACACATATATATATATATATATATATATATATATATATACACACACACACACACACACACATATATATATATATGGTTAGGTTCTATGGGGCACCTGTATGCATTGTGCACTTTGGGAACCTGTATGCACCGTTAGATCTTGAATTTTAATGATTCAGATTGTTGTGACAAAAGGGTAATTAACTTGAAAATGGGTGCACGGGTGCATAACTTCTGGCGCGCGGAAAGGCAAAATCGGAAGATGCTTGAATTCAGAAACTATTCTCCTCTCCCACACATTAGTCCTGCGATTTTAGCCATTTTCAATACTTGCTCTCTGCTCCGGATTTCGCTCAATATCCCTCAATCCATCTATATCCGAGAATCGCTCGTGCATAATCAAGTAAATTAAATTTTGTTCTTCAAGTACACAAATAAAATGCATACTGTTCAAGGGTTTTTGAAGAAAAAGGGGAAAGCCGTTGCACAGATCCGAACACTTTTTTTTCTCCTTTGCTACTTCGATTATCTTGGTAAATGAAAGTGAATGTTGTATATTTCATGTTCATAGAGGTGTTTGTTTTACAATGTGATTCCGTATTTCATATTTGGGGGGTTTTTTATGCCCTAGTTATATTTGTCTTCATTAGTAAGTTGATTAACTTATTCGAATGATGCATGTTTTTATGAAGCTACGGTATGCATCTGCTTTGAAGTTCATTGTGCATCGAGTTCAGGACTTAGCGGCCGTACGTTGTTTGTACTTCACAAATGCATATTTGTGAAGGTTTTTACTCGAAGGTTTTTAGCAAAGCTTACTTTGGGGATGCATAATGCATGTAGATTATGTGTAGGATTTCATTTTTTTAATTGTGCATGTAGAAAAACGTATGCATCCATGTTTGAATAGAAAGTCAACAAAAATGCAATCTATCCTAACTAAAGACTCCACATTTTAAGCAATTACCATATATATATATATATATATATATATATATATATATATATATATATATATATATATATATATATATATATATATATATATATATATATATATATATATATATATATATATACACACGGTTATTTTCATAATAAATATTTTAAATGACCCTAAATGACCGTATAAAGACATGCATGGATAGAAAGTCAAAACAAATGCAATCTAACCTAACTAAAAAATCCACAATTTTAGCAATTACCATAATATATCCGGTTATTTGAATATAGAATATTTTAAATATCTTAATCTAAGTAAATAATTGTTTAAACATCCAATTATGCCCTTATTGCATCCTTATTTAATATATTGTGCTTTTTTGGCTCCCCCAGTTCACAATGCATTGTGATGTCCCATAGAACCTCAATATATATATATATATATATATATATATATATATATATATATATATATATATATATATATATATATATATATGTATGTATGTATGTATCTATGTATGTATGTATGTATGTATGTATGTATAGTGGGGTTCAGTGGAGAACATCCATGCATCGAAGAACCTTGAAGAACCACAATGCACCACCATAAATGCATCACAATTCTCACGTGATGCATCGACTTCCACATGATGCATTATGATTTTCTAGCGATGCATTGTGGTTCTTCAAGCTTCTTGGATGCATAGAGGTTCTCCATTGAACTCAACCCTATATGTATGTATGTATGTATGTATGTATGTATGTGTATAGGGTTGAGATCATTACAGAACCTTAATTTAGTGCAAAACTATAAAACCAATTTAAACCATTGGATTATAATATAACACTAGGGATAAGATGGTAATTATGCAATTAAACTTGAATTAATAGTAGCCAACCAAGTTTGACTGCCCACTTTGACCATTTTTTACTCTTTTAATATCAAATATACATGCAGTGTTGCATATATGATATATAGTATCACTTCGACGTTGAATATGTGATATAAATTGTAATTCAACATTGAATGATCTCTATATAATATATTGAATGGTCGTCTGGGTAAAAAAAATGTACGAAAAATATAAACGTAAAATTTTTTCAAAAAAAATATATTATGACCGTTCTCATTATATCCACCAACTTTGACTACTATTTTTTACTACTAATTTTGACCACTATTTTGACTCTGTTAATATTGTATGTACATGCCAATGTTGCATCGACGTTGAATATACGATATCAAGTGTTCATTCGACATTGAATGATCTTGCCATACTATATTGCAACGTGGTCTGGGTAAATTTTTTTTACGAAAAATAAACATGTAAAATTTTTTTTTAAAAAATATATCATGACCGGTCTCGTTTTAAAGAGTATAAAATTCTCGTTTTTATGGTATAATTTTTTTGATTTAAAAATTAATCATTTTAATGTTATTTTAATTTAAGGAAAAAAAATTTTTATTTAGCCAATGTCAGTCTTTTTGTTATTTCCAATCTTTTTCTTTTTTACCTTTGAATGAATTAAAATATCACTAATACCAATCTTTTTTTCATTAAATCCAAATTTGACTCTTTTAAATCAAGACCATTAGATTAATCTAATTTTTGGACGATATTGGTTCTACAATTCTACACTACATTTAGGTTCTGCAATGATCCCATCTCTATTTATAAATGTCTAATCATATATGTTTTCTTGACTTTATTTACAAAATTAATAAAATTTTATGATTTATAAATATATGTGACTTTTCTATTTTATTAACCAAATTTTCAACTAGCACACATATTTCGAAGTAAACAAATAACTATAACAATCAATTAACAATCATAACTATCAAATATGCAGTAATTTTTCAAACAAAATAAAACCAACAATCAAATGATGATATCAACTATTAGTTCTTACAATTGACTACTATCAACTTTCAGTCTACATTAGTCTGTCCGAAATTTGTTCACATGAGTTATTCATATATTGTTGATCAAGAACAACACTTCCATGTGCTTGAGGTTCTTGTACTCCTTCATTTTCATTATCCCCTTGTACATCTGTATTTTCGTCATCCACTTGATTATACTAAAAAAACTCATCATTTAATCCTGACTTTCGTTTAAAATTATGTACCACAAAACATTAAAGGACAATGTCTCTTTGAACTTCAAGTGTAAAGGGGGTCATTCTTTTCAGGATGGGGAAACGTGCTTTTACTACGCCATACGCACGTTCAATGACATTTCTTAACTTTGCGTGAGAATGATTAAATTTTTCATATTTGGTTGCGGCATTTCTTCGTTGATAATCTCCAAGCCAATATCTAGTATTACGATACGGTGCCATAAACCCTAGAGTATTTTTATATGCGGGTTATATGCCAAAAATAACAACAAATTTTTGTACTTTTACCGTTTATACCCACATTATTTATTTTTTATCATTAATAGCAACAACTTTTGTATTTTTTTATCGATTATACCAACTTTTGACCTGTAAACCTGCTATAGCAGGTAACCATCAATTAATAGCAACAACTTTATCTTTTTACCAATAATAGCAACACCGTTTTATATTTTTACCAATAATAACAGCGACTTTTAATTTTTTACCAATAATAAAAACACATCAAATTGAATTTTCCTTTATCTTTAACTAATCATTACTTTAAAGAAACTAAACTTATGAAAATCGAAACACAATAAAATAAGTTCATAATCTGTTTTTTTATTTAAATTTTGTTGGAAATAAATCAAATGCAATGTTTGCCTACAAAAGGGATAAAAGATATGTTTTCTATAGAGATTAAAATATGAAGATTATTTTGATGCATCATATTTTCATGCATAGCCGGGTTTTAGAGGTAAGATAGAGGCGACCATTTAAGTGTAACATGACAATGTGAAACTCAAATGATTTTGTATAAGATGTCATAGAAATAAATAGGGTTAAGTACAATTTTGACCATCCAACTTTCAGATTTGTCCCATTTAGCCACTTAACTATTTTTTGTCCTGATTTAACCACTAAACTTTGTTTAATGTTCTACTTTGGGAAAAATGAATAAAACTAATGGCTAAATCGAAACAAAATATGATAGTTTAATGGTCAAATTGGGACAATTTTCAATGGCTAAATCAGTAAAAAGAAAGTTTAATGGCTAAATATGTATACGAAAAATAGTTTAGTGGCTAAATGGAGACAAAAAATAGTTTAATGGTTAAATCGGAAAAAATCTAAAAGTTGGATGGTCAAATTAACAGTTAACCCAAATAAATATAATGAACACATTATGCTACATTTGTATTCTTTTTTGGATACTTAGTTCAACAATATTTGCATTATTTATTTATTTGATAAATAAATGAATAATATTATAAATAATTATGATCTAGTCATGGATAATTAGTTTTATATTTATTTGATAAATAAAATTGTAATATTAAAAAATTGCATCTGTTTGTTTTATGAATAGTTATATATGATTTAATAATACAAATATTCTATCTCTAACAAAGTTTGGATACAAATATAAATTATGAACTTATTTGAACGTCATCTGATTTTCATAATGGTCGCCACTTGAATATTATGATGATTATTATTGTTGTTGTTATAAAATGACAAAATATGGATGCATAATTTTACTTGGTCTTTTACCAAGTTGAGAAGCAATTGAAAATAGTAGGAGTGAGTGATGTGCATAGTAATTTTTGTCTCTAAATTTGTATCTATTAAACGCATGCATCGTTGTATTGTTAAGATAGAGAATGAAGGTGAAAACACATATATGTCAAAATTTGCAAGTGTTGTTGATTTCTTGATATCTGAATTCTGTTAAATTATAACACGTTATCAGCACGAAGAGCTCTGCAATTAAATCAAGAATCGAACGAGGTATGGTTACTGAAATTATAAAATATAATCAAAAGATAATTAATATAATAATTGACACAGAAACAATCTCATGGACAATTATGGACGACTAACATTTACTTATGTTTACTAACATTTATTTATTGTTACTAACATTTTAATTATGTTTACTAATCTCATACTTATACTAACATTTAATTAATGTTACTAACATTTTACTTATGTCTACTAACATTTATTTATGTATACTAACTTTTATTTATACAACCTAATATTCTAACATTTATTTATGCTTACTAGTATTATTAATGTTACTAACATTTATTTATGCACACTAACATTTATTTACAAATAACTATGATAATTGATCCAAGCTTTTATTCTTATAGTAATTTTTTTCTTAATTTAGTTATTAGTTTACATTAAACAAGATTAATCTTATAATCATCTTATTTTTTTATAAAACTTTTAAACGGTCACATAGCCGTTTACAACGGTTATAATTTCGACCGTTCGACGGTCGATTTTTCCTATAAATACCCAAATAACTAAAACCCATCATTCCACAAAATCATTCTTCTTCTTCTCTGAAAGATTTCTTAACTGACTGAAGAATGAAAATGCCTCTCTCGTTTTTAATTTTTCTTATTGTATTGCTTTTAATACTTTTCTATTCTTTGTTACAACTTCCATTCAATGAGATGTATCCTTTTCTGGTTCTGTTTTCATTTACGATTCTCCCATTGTTGTGTGTTGCGATTCTTATTGAAATAAATTAATGCTAATTTTATATTGTTTAAAATTTTGTTGATAGTTATAAAATGGCAAACCTTGTAAAGCTTGAATTTGCTGCACTAGACGTTAACGGGAAGAACTACATGTCATGGACAATTGATGTAAATATGCATCTCGAATCAATGGGAATTTTGGATACTATAAGTGAGAACAATAATTGTTCTTCACAAGAAAAGGCAAAATCAAATGTGTTTCTACGCAAACATATTGATGATATGCTAAAATTTGAATATTTGAACGCAAATGATCCAAGCATTCTCTGGAAAGATTTGAAAGAAAGGTTTGATCATTAAAGGGAAGTTTTACTTCCAGCTGCCAGAGATGAGTGGAGAAATTTGAGGTTCCAAGACTTTAAAAAGGTTAATGAGTATACCTCAGCTTTGTTCAGGATATGTTCACAGTTAAGATTTTGTGGACAAGTTGTTACTGATGCAGACATGTTGGAGAAAACTTACTCCACGTTTCATGCGTCAAACATTACTCTGCAACAACAATATCGCATGCCGAAATTTACAAGATTTTCTGAACTCAATTCAGTCCTCCTTGTTGCTGAACAAAATAATGAGCTTCTGATGAAAAATCATCAGTCTCGTCCTACAGGATCAGTAGCGTTTCCTGAAGCAAATGCTACGAATAAAAGTGATCCTAAAGATAATACACGTGGACAAGGACGAGGGCGAGGATTTGGCCGTGGACGAGGTCGTGGTCGTGGCTATAATAAAAATCATAATTATAGGAATAATCATGGCTATGGTTACAACTATAAATATGGAAAAAGTCATTCTCGGGGCCGTGGACGTGGACGTGGACATGGTTATAACAATGCTCCACGAGATAATAAATCTCAATCACATGGAAAACCCAAGAACAATGAAGCAAAAACTAATACTTCTCAGGGTCCTGAAGATCCTTGCTTTAGATGCGGAATGATAGACCACTGGTCAAGAACTTGTCGAACAGCACCACATCTCCGTCAGCTGTATCAAGATTCTCTTAAAGGAAAAGAGAAAGAAGTAAATTTTAATGATCTCCCTAATGATTCGGTACCTGAACTAAATGCTTCAAATTTCTTTGATGATTTAGATATATAATAGTGTGACTATGTTTCATTTTCTAGATATGTTTTATTTCATATTATCATGTAATGCACTTCCTAATCTTATAATAATATAACATATTTCTACTTAACAACTTTTATCTTACATAATCATTAATTTATTATTTTTCTTATTTATTTTTAGAAGTTTAAAATGAATTTCATCGAAGAACTGCATGAAGCAAACTTTGGAGATATCTGTATACCAGACAGTGGTGCCACACACACAATTCTTAAAACGAAGAAATATTTTTCTGAACTAAAGCCAACTAAAGCAACCACACATACCATTTCAGGTCCTGTAGATCTAATTGAAGGAACCGGAAAGGCTCATTTTATATTACCAAATGGTACAAAGTTTTTAATAGATAATGCTTTATTTTCTCCAAAATCTAAAAGAAATTTGCTGAGTTTCAATGACATACACCGAAATGGATACGGTACTCAGACTGTGACAATAGAGAATAAGAAATTTATGCATATAACAGATAAAAACCATGTACTGGAAAAACTGCCAACACTCAATTCTGGTTTGCATTATACATATATAAGTATGGTTGAATCCAACATGGTAGTAAAAGAAAAATATTGTGATCCTGGAGTTTTGAGTTTGTGGCATGACAGATTAGGCCATCTAGGAACAACCATGATGCAAAGAATAATTGAAGGTACCAATGGACATCCACTGAAAAGCCTGAAGATCTCTCAAACAGGTAACTTGGCTCCATGTACATCTTGTTCTCTTGGAAAACTTATTGTGAAACATTCACCAACAAAAATTGAAAAGGAAAATCCTATGTTTCTTGAAAGAATTCAAGGTGATATATGTGGACCAATTCATCCACCATGTGGACCTTTCAAATACTTTATGGTATTAATAGATGCATCAAGTCGATGGTCTCACGTTTGTTTATTATCGACTCGTAATGTGGCATTTGCAAAATTTCTGGCTCAGATCATTAAATTAAGGGCGCATTTTCCTGATTATACCATTAAAAGGGTGAGACTTGATAATGCTGGTGAATTTACGTCTCAAGCTTTTAATGACTATTGCATGTCTGTTGGAATTAGTGTTGAACATCCAGTTGCTCATGTTCATACACAAAATGGTTTAGCTGAATCATTAATTAAACGTCTTCAGCTAATAGCTAGACCATTAATAATGAAAACAAAACTCCCTATTTCTGTTTGGGGACATGCAATTTTACATGCTGCATCACTGATTCGTCTAAGACCAAGTGCATATCATAAATTTTCTCCTCTACAACTTGCTTTTGGTCAAGAACCAAACATTTCCCATCTTCGAATTTTTGGGTGCGCAGTATATGTTCCTATTGCACCACCACAACGTACAAAATGGGTCCTCAAAGAAGATTGGGTATATATGTTGGGTATGAAACACCTTCTATTATAAGATATCTTGAACCGTTAACCGGTGATGTTTTCACAGCACGTTTTGCTGATTGCCACTTTAATGAGACAATTTTTCCAGTATTAGGGGGAGAAAAGAAAAACAAAGAAAAAGATGTTTCATGGTGTGAACCATCATTGATTCATCTTGATCCTCGGACAAAACAATGTGAACTAGAAATTGCAAATCAACTGCCTGATGCATTTACTGATTCTAAAAGAGTGACTAAATCATATGTGCCAGCAGCTAATGCACCTGCTCGAATTGAAATTCCAAGCGAGAAAATTGATAACAAAGTCACTTAAGAATCAAAGGCACGCCTGAAGCGTGGAAGACCGTTTGGTTCCAAGGATAAGAATCCTAGAAAAAGAAAGAGCTCTGAAAATACAATTGATAATGAGAAAGGTGTTCCTGGAGAAACACAAAATAATAATATCTCCAAAGAAGGAGAAATTGATGATACTAATACAGAGATTGCAATAAATTATGTCCACACAAATATTATATGGAACAAATCTGAAATGAAAGATATTGATGAAAGGTTTTCTTTTGCTATTGCATATGATATTATTAATGGAAGTGATGATCCAGAACCAAAGTCTGTTATTGAATGTCAAAATAGACATGATTGGGATAAATGGAAAGAAGCTATGCAAGCTGAATTAGATTCTTTAAACAAACGAAAGGTTTTTGGATCCATTATCCTCACGCCTGAAGCCGTGAAACCTGTAGGATACAAATGGGTATTCATACGAAAGAGAAATCAGAAAAATGAGATTATAAGATACAAAGCTAGACTTGTGGCTCAAGGTTTTTCTCAACAGCCTGGAATTGATTATGATCAAACGTATTCTCCTGTTATGGATGCAATAACGTTTAGATATATAATAGTCTTGCAGTTTCTAAAAATTTAGAAATGCGTCTAATGGATGTTGTTACAGCTTATTTATATGGATCATCAGATAGTGATATTTATATGAAAATCCCTGAAGGATTTAAAATGCCTGAAGCATTAAGCAATAAACCCAAAGAAATGTATTCAATCAAATTACAAAGATCTTTATATGGGTTGAAACAATCTGGACGCATGTGGTATAAGCGTTTGAGTGATTATTTGATATGTAAAGGATATAAGAATAATCAAATTTGTCCATGCGTGTTTATAAAGAAGACAAATGGTGGATATGTTATTATAGCTGTCTATGTTGATGATCTAAATATCATCGGCACAATAAATGAGATAAATGAAGTCATTGTGCTACTAAAGAAGGAATTTGAAATGAAAGACCTTGGTAAAACCAAATATTGTCTTGGTTTACAAATAGAGCACATGCATAATGGCATACTTGTGCATCAATCATATTATACGGAGAAGGTCTTAAAACGTTTCAATATGGATAAAGCAAAACCTTTAAGCACGCCAATGGTAGTTAGATCACTTAATATTGACAAAGACCCATTTCGTCCTCAAGAAGAAAATGAAGATTTACTCGGTCCAGAAGTGCCGTATCTTAGTGCAATTGGAGCCCTAATGTATCTTACTAACTGTACAAGACCTGACATTTTTCTTTTGCAGTAAATTTGTTGGCTAGATTTAGTCCAGCCCCCACCAAACGACATTGGATGGGAATCAAACACATTTTACGATACCTTCGAGGAACTGTTGATTTGGGATTATTTTATTCAAACAAAACAAAAGAATGTTTGATTGGTTATGTAGATGCAGGTTGTTTGTCTGATCCCCACAAAGCAAGATCTCAAACAGGATACATATTTTTGAATGGAGGCACTACAATATCTTGGCGTTCTCAGAAGCAAACACTTGTTACAACATCCTCAAATCATGCTGAAGTTATTGCACTACATGAAGCCAGCAGAGAATGTGTATGGCTAAGATCAATGACACAACTCATCTTGTCTTCTTGTGGACTTGAGAAAGGCAAAAGTCCTACATTGATTTATGAAGACAATGCAGCTTGCGTGCCACAAATGAAAGAATGGTATATCAAAAGTGACAGGACCAAACATATCCCTCCAAGATTTTTCTCTTATACACAAGATCTTATAAAGGACAATGAAATTAAAATGAAATACGTTCAATCTAGCAATAACTCATCTGATCTTTTCACGAAGGCTCTTCCCGAAGAGATTTTCAGAAAACACGTTCACAACATTGGAATGCGACATGTACAAAACATGTGATGACTTTCAGATGACAATATGAGGGGGAGTCAACCAATCGCTGTACTCTTTTTCCCTTGACTAAAGTTTTTTCCCACTGGGTTTTTCTTTAGCAAGGTTTTTAATGAGGCAGCATTTCGTGGTTGAACTCTTACTAAAATTATCATCTAATGGGGAGTGTTATAAAATGACAAAATATGGATGCATAATTTTACTTGGTCTTTTACCAAGTTGAGAAACAATTGAAAATAATAGGAGTGAGTGATGTGCATGGTAATTTTTGTCTCTAAATTTGTATCTATAAAAGGCATGCATCGTTGTATTGTTAAGATAGAGAATGAAGGTGAAAACACATATATGTCAAAATTTGCAAGTGTTGTTGATTTTTGATATCTGAATTCTGTTAAATTATAACAGTTGTATTATTATTGCATTTGTATATTGTCTTGGTTTTAAATGATAAAACGATTTAATGTATAAATCTTGTTTGTGAAAGAAAGCATAAAGTGTAATATATTTAGATTTTATGTATCCATATATACATGTTTATTCCAATATATATATATATATATATATATATATATATATATATATATATATATATATATATATATATATATTTGTATGTGTGTGTGTGTGGTTTTTTGTTTTAGAAAGAAAGACTTGAAATTGGAAACCATGGCAAAGAAATACCGAAACCGAAATAAAAACGAAAAAATCAAATTGTTTTAATTCCAAACCGAACGGTTTCTTGAATATAGAAACCGAAGTTTCGGTTTGGTTTTTGGTTTTTGCCAAAAACAGATCAATGCTCACCCTTAATCAAAATAATATTCATTATTCAATGTCTATGGAAAACATATTTTTTATACTTTTATAGGCACACATTGCATTTGATTTATCTCTAACAAAATTTAAACAAAAAAATGGATTATGAACTTATTTGATTGTCTTTCTATTTTCGTATATTTAGTTTCTTTAAAATAAAGATTAGTTAAAGATAAAACAAAATTTAATTTGATATGTTTTTATTATCGGTAAAAAGTTAAAAGTCGCTGCTATTATTGGTAAAAATATAAAATGTTATTGCTATTATTGGTAAAAAGATAAAAGTTGTTGGTATTAATGGATGGTAACATGATATAACAGGTTTCCAGGTCAAAAGTTGATATAATCGGTAAAAAAAATACAAAAGTCGTTGCTATTAATGATAAAAAAAAATAATATGGGTATAAACGGTAAAACTACAAAAAAGTTGTTGCTTTTTTTAGCATATAACCCAACTTATGCAGCATCCCAAAGATAGTATTTACCTGAAATATAAATAAAACAGTTATAGTATGGATATTTACCTGAAATATAAATAAATAATTTTAATATATAAATCAAATTGTTTATACCTCTAGGAGGAACATGGAAATTCAAATCTGGATTCAATATACTTTCAGCCAATACTTTTGCATCATGCGCAGATCCTTCCCAGCCAGCAACAAGAAACGTAAAGATCATGTTAAAGTCCCAAATGGCTAAAACATTTTGATAACAATCTATTTTTCCTCTAGGAAAATCCTTTCTGACGAATTTGGTTTAGATGAAGATATTCCAAGACCTAGGGAATTCTGGTCATCTTTGGACTTTCAGGATGGCAGAGCGAGAAAGATTAGTGGTTGGTCTAAGAAATGGGATGGGATGATAGCCACAGTATTTGGGATGTCAATGGAGGAAGCGAGAGAGTATGTCCACTTTAATAGGGGGGATTTATGTCTGCTAGCTAAGGTGCTGTGGAAGTTTGTTATTTTTAACTTGCTTCCTAGACACCAAGATACTACTGTTGTTAGATCCCAGGAGATACTATTAGTGCATGGTTTAATGACTGGATACCTGACCATATCTTTAGTGTACATAATAATGGAAAATCTGTGGGAGTGCAGTATGATGGGTCAAGGGATGAATTATCCACACTGCTGTATGCTGACTAGGTTATTTATTATTGAGAAAGTGGTGTCGGAACAACTGCCGATTAAGTACCTTAACCCCAATGAGATCTGGTTCACTAAACTTAGTATGTTAGGGCTAGTTTTCGAGAGAAACCATTTAGGTTACCAAATCCGTTGCCCTAAAACCTCGAGAGTAACCATGATCCCATTCATTGCCCCCGACTACCCAGAAGAGAGACAAAATAACAAAGGGAAAGCTAGAATGGAGGTAGATGATGAAGAGGATGAGAGGCCATGGAAAAGAATGACAACCGAAGACTTGCTGAGATCCCATATCAATATTTTTAAGGACGTCATGGGTAGCATACTGAATGCGAACAAAGATCTGGAGCAAAATATTGAGAAGTTGCAAGAGGAACAAAAGAAACATGAGAAGCTGTTCCAAGTGCATTCGGACTGGCACACGAACATCCAGATGATGGTGGGAGAGTTAGAAGAAGTGGTCATTCCTCCAAAACAATTTTAAGTTAATTATTTAAATATGTGGTGGTTTTTGCGTGATACACATTAAGTTTTATATTGTTTGTTTAATTTCTATGATGTGGTGTGATTTCCAAGTTGTAATCGTACTTTACCTTATTTAATTATTTGTTTTTAATTATTAAGTGTGGTGTGATATTTTTATTTATACTTTAATGAAAAGTTTGAATTTTACTTTATTTGAGTTAATTGCAATTTATTTTAGAGCAAGAAATGTGTACCAATTTATTTTTAATTGTTTAAGCGATTATAGTGCTCAAATGTGACGAGGACGTCACAAATGTCTAAGTTGGGGAGGGTAGTGTTCTAAAAATGTTTAATTAATTTTGTCCCCACAAAAATTTTTAGACCAAATAACAGATTTAAGCCTTCCTTTTCATTTCTCACAAACCCTAAACCCATTTTCTCTACGGTTCAAGAGCGGCTACCCATTTTTGTGCTAAAATTTACAAATCTAAGCTCCAAAAGACCCATATTACCATATATAGCAAAGATCTAGGCTAGATCACTACATTGTGGGTAGTTTCATGCATTTTGAAGGATTTTTGGGTGAAGAAGTGGGTGAAGCAAAAAAGGCTAGATTTTTACCGTTTTAAGCTTCCAATCATAAGGGTTAATGTTGTTATTGAGTAAATGCAACTTATTTTGTACTTTTTGAGCAAAATGAAAGCTTGAGCTTCATGGTCATCCATGGAGTTTTCATGGTGATTTGACTTTTTAGAGTCAAAGTATGTGAAGTTGCATGATTTTAGTGATAAGCTTGATTTGTATATGATGAGATATATGTTAGTTGATAATTATAGTTAATTTGCCATGTTTAATTTCTAAGAAATAATTTGGTTTATAAAGTTGGTTGCATAAATGTGCATATAATGTATGAATTATAAAGTTGGGTAATTAGCTAGAAAATTAATCTTATGTGCTAAATGAATTTTATTGATACATGATATATGTTTAGTGCTTAAAATAATGACAAATTATAGACTATATATATGAGATGTGTTAAATTGAGAGTAAAAATTACACATACATACATACATACATACATACATACATACATACATACATACATACATACATACATATATATATATATATATATATATATATATATATATATATATATATATATATATATATATATGCATCTTTAAATTGAGCGTAATTGTGCAAAATGTAATTATAGGTTACATTATTTAATTTATCTCATACATATTGGATTGGTTGATAAAATTGTAGATGGCACAAAGAACCCGCCAACAATCTCATCTTGTAAACGTACCCATAGATTGGACCCCTAACCTTATATTGTCCCAACACCCCGAGGAAGTTAGGACACATTTGTTTCTATATACAAAAATACTCTAATAAAGTGTTAGTCGAAAAGAGGGTTAGGAGAGCGGACTTTGTGGATTATAGTATTCCATACCTCTTTGACTTTTTTGGGGTGGGAGAGTGTGTTTGATTTGGGCGGCACCGTGATTCATCAGGCCGATGTAGTGGAGTGGATGTCTACCCTACGGAGGGAGACGGGAAACTCGAATAATGAGTTAAGGCTTCTAGGCACTGTCCATGGTAGGGACATGGCGATGGATGCACGAATCCTTCGCCAAATGTTTAATGTAGATATGGGGGTAGGCAACAAAGGGTCTACCCAACGTGGGTACGAGTACAAATCCGAGACCCAATTGGCCTTTACCGACATGACTTGGTTAGGAGAGTAAAATGGAGCAAGTAAGTACGGTTTTTATTCCATCCTTTTTGGAAACAGAATCTTCCACCTCTTATAGCCGAAATGCATTGACCCCAAGGTGCAAGGTGCTTCACAAGATCATAGTGAATAACATCTTGCCTCGTGATAGTGACTTGTCTAAGGTTAGACATAGAGATATCACAGTTCTGTACGCCCTTCTTAAGGCGAATCCCAGACTGTCCTTCGCATGGACAGTCATGAACGATATTTGGGCAATGTACGATACCCGAGATAGGGCGATCATCCCCCACGGATGGTTGATCTCTAAATTTCTCGAGAGGATGGGTGCACTTTCACCCGAGTCCCTTACATCTGCAGTTTTGGCGACGTACATTACGGCCACCATGTTCCTTACCTTGATTTTTAGGGAAGTTGATGAGGGTTTTGAGATATACGACAAAGAGACAAGCCAGTTGTATATTGAGATTGTAGGTCCCGAGAGGTTTCCCAAGTATATAGCCTTAAGCTGTAGAGGGGGGTGAATACAACAATTTAAAAACTACACACTATTTTCTCAATGTTTGTATGTAATATCAACAATTGTTAATTACAAACAAGCTTGACTGCGGAAAAGTTCAAGCTGAGATGACAGATACAACAGTATGTTAACTAGTCTAAGACAGACTTAAACTGGTTACAATGAATATACTCACTAAGAATCACTCACTGTGTTTACAAGACTCAGAAGGACAACTTGAATAAGAACAGCTTAAGCACAAAGCACTGTTTTATTCAAGCAGACTTGCATGCATGAAAAGACACACTTTAATACACGTTCTGATTTCACACTCTTGGCTCAGCACTTAGCTTTTTGCTTTTTTTTTTTAAACTTTCAATCCTTGGAAGTTTCCTTTTATACTCACTTAGAGGATCTAAGTGAAGCTTCTTCATTGGACGAAAGGAAAAAGGTGGAATGTCTTGTTGAAAAGACAACATAACTTTTCTGCACATTCTGAAAAGCAGACATGCCTTCATGTTGCAGAACTTTTGTCTTTTGTCTTTGTCTACTGTTGCATAAGCTTTAACTAAATAAGGAATGTCAACTTTGCGTCTTTCTTCCTTTGTTATGGCCTATTTTGATATAAGAAAAGATCTTTCACCCTTTTACAAATATCCTTTTGTCTTCATGTGACAGAACAGCTTGGGCAGGCTGAGCAGTTCTGTTTTCCACTTTGTCTTCGACTTTGTAAACTGATCTTGTAGCCAAAAACAATACATGAGGACTTGGAAACATATTTCATAAAGTGTTTTAGCCTGTTCACAAAGAACAGAACACTTGTAAACTGCCCAAGCTGCTCACCAGTGTAGAGCAGCGTAGATAGTTTATGTCCAGCCTGTTCAGCAGACTGAACAGCTTGGACAAACTGCCTTTGTTGCAACACATGCAACACATAGAACATCTTTAACTGATATTGCAAATTACTTTACAGGTTTCTTTAAGGCATAAACAGGCCTTAAATTATACCTTTCAAGTGCATCAATAGGTTTGATTAAGAATCTCCCCCTTAGATGCAGAACTGGTTTGACTGAGGCCTTTTTGTGCCTAACAATCTCCCCCTATTTGCAATAACCAGACTAAGCTGATTTAATCAATAATCACTATACATTTTTACAATACATCTTGCTGAGAAGGAATTACAACATTTAAGTAAAGTAAAAGATCAGTTTATATATACTGATTTTGATTACATAGCAACAACACATGTTTTTACAAGAGTACAACTAATGTACTAATGTATATTACAACTAATGTAAATAGATAAAGTTACAACACATGTAACAGAGTACAACTAATGTACAAGAGAAATTCAACACTTTGGACTGTTGATTTTGGGAGCAGATAATGGCAAGCCTGTCCAACAGATGGACAGCTTCCATTCTTCACCTACCCTGATGGTAGGTGGACTTCAAGATAGTGGTGGTGGCATTCATTCTTCAAACATTTTCTCCAGGTGCTCTCTGGTTTCATCCAATTCTTCAATTTCAACTCTAAGGAACATAAAATTTGGATGATTGAGCTCTCCTCTTTCATGGAATCCTCTCATCTGATCCCAAATAGCTGCTCTCCACTTGACGGATTGCTTAAAAGAGTTTGACAGTCTGAATGCCACAAGCTGTTTGTGGCCTACTTTGTGAAGATCAGATGCTCTTTGAAAGCATTTCTTCTCTGTCAGGGGATCCACAAAAAATACCCCCAGCTCAGGCTCTTCAATCAGCTTGCCATCTTCAAATTCTACTCCCTTAGGCAGACTGTGGTTTACTCCTTTGATTTCTATAGCGATATCACCGTGTTCAATCATAATGAGGAGTTCCTCCAGCTCAGTATCCTTCCTTGTCCTCCTGGCCTTTATTTTGGGCTGTGTCACATAGACACCCTCCCTAACTTCTTTTAAAATCAGGCCAAGATCCTTCACTCTCTCCATCAGCTTTTTGACATATGCCCTGACAGTGTTAGCCTTTTCTGACTTAGATTCGCTCAGAGCAACTGCCAACTCAACCCATTCCCTGTACCCCACCTGAGCAACATCAGTGTAGTCATAAGTGTCCAGTTCTGGGCCTGTTGCACCCATCCTGGTTATTTTCAATTTCCACTGACGACCTTTTCTTGATATGGGAACAACTTTGACAATTGCTTCTTTGGCAAGCCTTCTATCAGCTATATCCTGAAACTTTCTCCTTGCTAAGTTGTCAAAATGGAATTGGGCCCTTGCAGAGGATGCTTGTTTTGGTTTGGTCACAGAGACCAGAGCACCCTTAACCTGTTCACTTTCCTTTTCTCCTGCTGATTTCTTAGCAGCTTCCATCAGTTTCTTTTGTACATCCAGAGAGGGCATTTTGATTTTACTTGCCTCTTGAATTGCAAAAGTTCTGGCAGCTTTGGCAGAGGTCTCTTCTTTTCTTAGAGCTTCCAGGGCTTGAAGTTGTTCATCCCTGAACTCAAAATACTTGTCCAAGGGAAGACCCATTTCCTTGGCCCTGGCTTTATGAAACTTGAGGTCTGCTGCTTTCTGCTGTTGAGGACCAACTGCTGCTTTTTCTTTTCCTTTAGCTGCCGTAGTAATAGTAGCTTCAAGAGATTCTTCTTCTTCTTCTTCTTCTTCTTCTTCTTGTAAAATTAGATGCCTCCTCCTGCTGCTTGGCCTGTCCTCATGAATGAATCCCTCCCCCTTAGACTGAGCAGGGTTTGGAGATTCAGCCTGAGTAGGCTGAGCAGCTTGGGAAGCACCTTCCATTGTGCCTGTAGTTGAAGTCCCTGCTGGTTGACCAGTGGGTATTGTAGGAACTGATTTCTCCTTAGGAGAAGAAGTTTTCTCCCCCTTAGACTTAGTCTTTGAGGCAGATGACTTCTCCCTCTTTGAAGGAGATGTACTAGCACCTTCAACACCTGGTCTGCCTGAAGACACATAGTCAGCAGGCTTGCCAGCAGTTTTGGCAACAGGCTTGGGGCCAACCAGGCTAGTCACTAAGAAAACCAGGTTGTCCTTCACCTCTGCAAGTTGGAAAAGACAGGTTTGAAGAGAAGAGGTTTGGGTATCAGCAAGGGAAGTCAGCTTGATAATGTTTCCCTATCAGAAGCTGTGAACAGCAAACTTTGAAGTTGTGCAAGATGTAGTTCAAGAGAATCTTGCACATCAGCCAGGTTTGATGACACAGAATTGGATAGAGAACCAATAAGTGTATTCAAGCTGGCCAGAGTGGCAGGAAGTGTAGAATTGCAAGAAGTTAGGAGAGATGACAGCTGTTGAGAAATAGCTGTCAGTGAGGACACATAGTCCTGTTGGAGTGAAAGAATTGAGGATTGGGAGGTGGAGACAGTTTGCAGCTGTGCAGCGAGTGCAAGCAGCTGTGAGGTGTTGTCAGTTTGTGGAGTGGCTGGGATGGAATCCTTGAACAAATCAAAGAATCCCTTAAGCTGTTCAGACACAGAGTCTGAAATAAGAGAGGGTAGAGAGGATATAGAGGTTTCTAAAGAACCAACTTTGTTGGTCAGCAAGGAAAGCTGATCCTTCAAAGGCAGGTCTTTAGGGGATGGAGGTGTATGAGTGGATTGTTTGGAGTGAGTAGATGGTGATGAAGAGGATGAGGCTGGTGTATGGGGATGTGATTGAGATGGAGAGGGTATGGTAGAAAGAAGCTCCATAGCCTGGGCAAAAGTGAGGTTTCCTAGTCTGGAGGGATCAATAGGACCTTCAGCAGTGGCAGTAGCTGCATCATCAGGAGAGGGGGTAGAGGATGGTAGCCTTCCAGATACTGCTTGTTTTGCAGCACCTTCATGAAGGCCAGTGGTTGTTCCCTCTGCAGTACCTTGGTGTAAAAGTACCTCATCATGAGGAGATGGGATTTGCATTTCAACATCAGCAGTGGTGAAACCTGTTGATGGAGTTTCCATAGAAGGGACAGCCTCACCCAAGGGATGGTATGTTCCCTGAGGTTCATCAGCTTGGGTTGTTGGTCCCTCAGCAGCTGTTTGGTGTTGAACAGCTGTATCATAGGGAGTAGAAGATTGAGGCTGATCTGCCGGTTGGTCTAAACCAGCAGGGTGGACACCTCGTGCAGACTCAGGGTGTAAAGAAGTTTGAGGTGGGGACAGTGTGGACTCAGTATGGAGTGGAGAGGACTCATGTCTTTCAATATTCTCAGCCTGTTGGGAGGCTGGAATAGTTGAGGTGGCTATCTCCGTTTGTACAACTGGTTCCTGTTGGGAGGAACCAGAGGGTCTAGGCTGACTCTGGGTAGACTCATGATGGAGTGAAGTAGGCTCCAAGTGTGTTGAACCTTCTCCAAAAATAGGAGAGGCAGCAGGGGTTGCTTCTTTTTCAACTGAACCCTGTTGAGAGGGAACAGAGGGGCTAGTTTGGGTTGTGGTGGTAGCTGGTTTCTTTTTGGCGATGGATTTGCGATGATATAGTATATGATAGGATGTGGGTGAGGTGGGAGGGGAAAGAGGTTCAGATTGGACAGGTTGTGAGACAGGGTCAGGAACAGTGGGGTTGGCCTGTTCCATGGTCTCAGATGCCACAGAGGCACCAGCCACAGAGGCTTCAGGTTCAACGAATGAACCAGGGTGAAGAACCTGCTCCCCCTCAGCCACAGAGGCTAAGGGAGCAGACTTGGACTGAGCTGTTTTGGCCTTCTTGTGGACAGGCCCAGCTTCAGTGGTTGCCAGGGTCCTTTAACAAGCTTGGCCCTGGCTTTGGATTTTCCCTTGGGAGCAGTTTTAGGATCCACCCTCACATCAGAGGGTACTTCCACTAATCCTAACAGCCTCCTCATGGGTGTTGACAGAGGAGGCTCATTGGGTAGAACAGGTGTATAGAAAATTCTATTCCCTATTACAGGGAATGCATCAGTCTTAAGTAAAGGCTGAGAGTTATATAAGTGCTCACCACAATGATGCTTGAAGATGAGGCTCAGAAACCTTGGATACCGAACAGCAGCTGGACGATTTTCTTTTTGTACCAGGTTCCTCAAATTCAGAAAAATCCACTATGCCATGTCTATTGTAGTCCCATCCACCAGCTGTAGGACTATTGGGATTTCATCACGGCTCAGTTGGTCAAATGAACCAACCTTACTTCCGAAGCACATGACCACTGAGGCAAATAGATAACTGTAGGTAGGAGACAGATCCTTCCTGAACAGCGTAGCTCCGATTTTGGGTTCTGCTACACCACAGAAGCGTAGCAAATTCCCCATTTGTTCATTTTCAGGTTGAGGCTTGTCATATGGTTCATCAATTGGCTATTTAAGAACCTCCCTGAGAAGACTAGTCGTTATTTCAATGGTCTGAGTCCCATTGAGAATAGTGCCCTTAATGACTTTGGTGTTGGGGTTGTAGGCACAGGTGTACCAAAACTCATACACCATTCCTGGTACAGGACACCAGGAGTGGCAGTCATTGCGTAGTTCAACGGATGAACTCTTAGAAATTCCACCATCTGTTCATAACCCTTACCAACATAGTTTTTGGGAATGGTTAGGTTGGCAATGTAGTTGGTGGGCTTGATGGTCAGCATCGTGGTAACTGATGAGTGTTTCACAACATCATCACCAACGAATACTGGAAGAAAGGGATTGTTTCTTTGAGCCATTTGTGAAGGTTTGGGATTTTGAGAAGCAGAAGACACTTAGTCGATTTAGGGTTCTTGAGGATTTCTGGAAATAGTGAGGAAGACGAAGATGAAACAGTAGGGGGTATTTATAGGATTTGAATGTGAGTGGGTATGAGAGAGAAACATTTGGGCGGTTGATTTGAAAAGGTCGTTAACGGAAAACGGAACGGTTGTCCATGTCAGACCGTTTGTCAGACCACTTAAGCCCTTTTTAATCACTAACACACGTAACCCACATTATCCGCAGTAATTAAGTTAAATAAAAACAAAAATTAAGTAACTTAATTGTGAAGAAAGGTAGTTAAAAACTGTTGGTCTAAGCTGTTGGTCAAACTTGTGATGAGTAGGGTCATCACAAGCTGTTCATTCTTCAAACTGTTCACTCTTCACACTGTGCCTTCAACCTGTGCTCTAATGTAAGATCAGGTTGTGTTCAATAGTTGAACAGGTTACAGGACAATGTCTTGTAGATTAGTGTGATGGAGTAAGCAGGGTGAAGAATAGACCATCAGAGCAGGCTTTGATATGCAAGCTATTATTGTTCAGCCTGTTATATGCTCAAGTTGTTCAAGTTTTTCAGAAAAATGACCAAGTACAGAACATGCATAACCTGTTCAGCCTAAGCTGTTCTGAGAAACTTGAGCGGTGTGAGACATTCTTAGACCTTTGAGGACACTTAGTCACTCTTGTTTAACATGCCCAGCTTACTGACAAGGTAATTAAACCTGGTTTCATCAAGAGGTTTGGTGAAAATGTCTGCAAGCTGTTCATTAGTGGAAATAAAACTTACCTCCACATTACCTTTCTGAATGTGATCCCTGATGAAATGATGTCTGACCTCAATATGCTTTGTTGTTGAATGAAATACTAGATTGTTGGAAATAGCTATGGCACTTGTGTTATCACACAGAATAGGAGTTTTCCTATACACAAGCCCATAGTTTTCAAGCTGATGCTGCATCCACAGAATTTGCCCACAGCATCTTCCAGCAGCAATGTACTCAGCTTCAGCAGTAGAAGTAGACACTGAGTTCTGCTTCTTGCTACACCAACTTATCAACTTACCACCAAGGAGTTGACATCCACCTATTGTGCTTTTCCTATTTAGCCTGCAGCCTACAAAATCAGAATCTGAATAACCTGTTAGTTCAAGGCTTGAGTCTTTGGGATACCAAAGACCCAAACCTGGTGTGCCCTTCAGGTTTCTGAAGATTCTTTTAACAGCAGCTAGATGAGATTCCTTTGGATCAGCTTGGAACCTAGCACACAAACAGGTGGCAAACATAATATCAGGTCTACTAGCAGTTAAATATAGCAAGCTCCCAATCATACCTCTGTAAGCTGTTACTGAAACAGCTTTGCCACTGGCATCAGCATCCAATTTTACATTGGTTGCCATTGGGGTTTTAATAGGAGAACTTTGATCAAATTTAAACTTTTTCAAAAGATCTAAAGTGTACTTTCTTTGATTTATAAAAATTCCAGTTGAGGTTTGTTTAACCTGTAACCCTAAAAAGAAAGTAAGTTCTCCCATGATACTCATTTCATATTTGAATTTCATGAGTGATGAAAAATTCTTGCATAACTGCTCATTTGTAGAACCAAATATTATGTCATCCACATAAATTTGAACAAGCATAATATCAGACTTCACATTCTTTATGAATAGTGTGGTATCCACTTTACCTCTGGAATACCCATTGCTTATAAGGAATTCAGTAAGAGTGTCATACCAGGCTCTAGGGGCTTGTTTGAGACCATAGAAAGCTTTGTCCAACTTATAGACAAAGCCTGGATGTTGTTCATTTTCAAAGCCTGGAGGCTGCTTGACATAAACTTCTTCTTGCAGCTTCCCATTCAAAAATGCACTCTTCACATCCATTTGAAATACCTTAATGCTCTTATGAGCAGCGTAGGCTAGATACAAACGAATTGCTTCTAGCCTGGCCACAGGAGCAAATGTCTCATCATAGTCAATTCCTTCCTCCTGTCTATAACCCTGAGCAACCAGTCTTGCCTTATTTCTAATGATATGACCTTGCTCATCCATCTTATTCCTGAAATCCCATTTAGTGCCAATTATAGTTTTACCTTTAGGAGCAGGGACCAGCTTCCATACCTTGTTTCTCTCAAACTAATTGAGTTCTTCTTGCATGGCAGTGATCCAATTGGAATCCTTTAGTGCTTCATCCACCTTCTTTGGCTCCATTAGTGAAACAAAACTAGAGAACATACAAAAGTTCCCTAAGCTGTCCCACCTTGTTTGTACCCCTTCATAAGGAAAATCAGCATTGATTGGTTCAGGACATGTAGTTGTAATTAAGTCAGTACACTTATTCACACAGGGTGTATTGATATAATCATCATCATGTCCATCATGATTAACAGGTTCCACACTGGATGTAGTGGAAGCTTTTGAGTCCTCTTCATTGTTGGAATGCATGAGATCATCAAAGTTGAATTCTCCTGAAACTGATTCAGGAACAGCTTTGGTGGAGGCATTCCTGGACTCTTCAAAGGTGACATTGATAGATTCATCTATCACCTTTCTTTTGTTGTTGTACACTCTGTAGGCTTTGGAGATAGCAGAGTAACCAACAAACACACCTTCATCAGCTTTTGGTTCAAACTTTGCCAGATGATCCCTTTGATTCAGAATGAAGCAAGGACATCCAAACACATGGAAGTAGCTAATATTTGGCCTTCTCCCTTTGAGCAGCTCATAGGAAGTCTTGTTGAACCTTTTCACCACTAAGGATCTGTTTTGGGTGAATCAAGCAGTGTTGACAGCTTCAGCCCAGAATGATGAAGGTAAACCTGATGCACACAACATGGTTCTAGCAGCTTCAATGAGGGTTCTGTTTCTCCTTTCAGCAACTCCATTTTGTTGTGGAGTTCTTACGGCTGAAAAGTTTTGTGAGATCCCTTTTTCTTCACAGAAGTCTTCAAGAGTACTGTTTCTGAACTCAGTACCATGATCACTTCTAAGCTGCTTTACTTGAGCAGAGTTCAGCATTTCCATCTTTTTGATAAATCTTATAATTTCTCTAGCAGCCTCTCCTTAGCTCTTCAAGAAGATTACCCATGTGTACCTGGAGAACTCATCAACCATTACAAGAGTATATCTTCTTCCTCCTAGACTTGGAACACTAACAGGTCCAAACAAGTCTATGTGGATCAAGAAGAGAGGAGTATCTATAGAAAAATTATGCTTGGATTTAAAAGATGATTTCCTCTGCTTGCCTTTCTCACAAGCTGTGCAGAGTCTATCCTTAACAAAAGTCATAGAAGGCAAACCTGTCACAAACTCTTTCTTACAGAGTTTGTTGATATTCTTGAAGTTCAGATGTGACAGCCTTCTGTGCCATAGCCAGTTTAGATCTGCATTTGTTCTTGTGAGAAAACAGGTTTCAGTTGTGGGATCAGCAGATTGCATGTCCACAACATATACACCTTTCTTTCGTTGAGCACACATCACAACTTTGCCTTGGGAATCCAATATGTAACCCAGGTGCTCATCAAAGTTAACCTTGTAGCCAGCATCACACAGTTGGCTTATGCTGACAAGGTTATGTTTTAGTCCAACCACATAGGCTACTCTTTTGAACACTGCAGCACCAGCTTTAAGAGTTCCATATCCCTCAGTGGATCCCTGTACATTGTCACCAAAGGTGACTTTTGGCCATTTTTCAGGCCTGAGATCACTCAGCAGGTCCTTGCAACCTGTCATGTGCCCTGAGCAGCCACTGTCCAAGTACCAAACCTGGGATGGTTGTTTTTCCTGCAGAGTGACAAGAAGAATATTAGTCATTTTTAAGGGAACTCATCACAGAGATGAGTTCTCCTACTTCATCAACATTTGTTGATGGGCTTGTGATATCAACACTAATATTTCCTATTTGAATGGTATCAGTTTTGATTCCACTCTCATTGACTGAGATATTTCCAACATTGCTTGTTTTAGGAATGAGGGAACCATCAGAGTCAGCAGGCCTCATGTCCTCAGTTTCAGGACAGTCTTTGGCCAGATGTGTCTTCATTCCACATTTATAGCATTTTCTCCTCTTAGCATTTTTGGAAGAAGACCTTTCAGAAACAAATTCTGAATTATTTCTGTTGATTCTATCAGCAGGTTTAGCAAACTTATTACTGTTTGATGAATCAACAGCTTGAGTGGAGGGTTCAATAGCAACAGCTTTGCCTGTCTCTTCTTTCCTCTTTTTAGGAGGACAGATGTCAAAGATGGGAAGCTTAATTTGCTTTTGAACTTCCACAGGTTTGGGAAACTTATTCCCAAATTTCTCAGGCTGAGCAATGACTTTGCCTTTGCCCTTACCGAGGTGTGATTTATGTTGCCTATCAGCATAATCATTATTTTTGGTTTTAAAAGACTTATTTTCATTTAAGACCAGTTTACCACTATGATTTAAAAACTTATTTGAAATCACAGCAGGTTTGCTTTCAACATGAGACTTACCCCTGTTGCAAGCAGACTGCTTACCTTTTGAAAACTTATTTTCTAAATGTTCAACATCAAAAGGATTAGCATGTCTTTTACCATTAGCTTTGGACCCAGAGCTTGTTTTGTCAACAGGCCTGGTGTTCACAGCTGCAGTTTGGACATGTTTTCCTTTCTTTTGCTTGTGTGAATCAGCAGAGCACTTAGCAGGCTGATTTGATGGAGAACACATTCCATCATCAGCTTTTGAGCTAGGTTCACACGAGCTGTCAGTATTTTGAGGCCTGACAAACCTGTTTGTTGAGATTAGTTTACCATTCACTTTTTGAATGAAAGTGTTTGGAAGCTCACCAAGAGTGGATAAGTCCTTTTTCAGATTATTAACCTCAACAATGGAAGCTGCTGTGTCAAGATCCCCTCCAAGATAGGCTTGGATTTGTGCAGGGATCTGCTGACTTATACAATGGCTGACTTTTTGTGCAGATTGGCACCAAGAGTCAACTATCTTCTGAAGCTTGGCATGTTTTATATCTGTTTCTCTCTTTTCTTCCAGTAAAATAGAGTTAATGTGTTTTAATTCATCAATCTCAGTTTCCAACTTATGAGAACTGTAAAGTTTACTGGATTTTGTTTCAAGAGCAGCTTTAAGCATAGAGATTTCAGATAATAAAACAGTATGCTTCTCAACAGCAGCTTTCAGATCAACAAACATGTATTCAAACATTTTAACTTTTTCTTCAGAACTGTAAGCCATAAAATTTTGTACCTTATACATCATTGTAGGATTCCAGTTCTCTAAGCTGCTGAAAGCTTCAGCTTCAGCCAAGTCTTGTTTCAAGTTGCTTGTTGATGGGACATCAGTGTTGGTCATCAGACATTGATTGTCTTCTTCATCTGATGATGAATCAGACTCCTCCCAGTACAAGTCTCTGCCATGAGTTCCTTTTGCCGGTTGGAAACCACTGAGTTTTCCAACTTTCTCAGCTTAGCCATGGCCATAAGGTACTTAACCCTATAGCCATCATCCTTGTTTGTCTTGTGTGGTTTGGATGACTGACCAACAGCTTTTGACACACAGTTAGCAGCTATATGACCAGGTTTGCCACATTTGAAGCACTCAGCTTTGGACTTATCAAATGCCTTCTTTTTGACAGCACTTGAACTTCCCTGCAGCATGTTTCTTCCAAACCTTGTCTTGTTGAACCTTTTGACAAGCATGGCTATCATTTGCTCATCGTCCAGTTCAGCAAGATCTGCATTATCTTCCTCATCAGACACTTCCTCCTTATCATCAGTTTGTTGATCAGGTTGAGTGAACACATCACCCACCTGACTTACAGGCTGTCTCACACTGGCCACAAAGGCTACACCTTTCTTAGACATTTCCAAGGCATTTCTCTTCTGTTGCCTTGACTGCTCATCATTCAGTAAGGATCCATACAGGTTGACAAGATCCATACTTCTGATGGTACCTGAATTCATTAAGATTGTAGAAAAATAATTCCATTCTTCAAGCAAGATGTCTAAGAATTTGTTCACCAGAGTCAGGCTGTCCTTGGTGATCCCAACAGCTTTGAGATCATTAATAAGAGCAGTCTACCTGGTGTAGGTTTCTGTGAGAGTCTTCTTTGGTTTTGCAAAGAAGAGTTCATACTGTCTAACAAGATTGTTAATCCTGTTATCCAGTGTGATTGTGGGTCCATCATAGACTGTACACAAAGTATCCCACATATCCTTTGCAGTCTTCATCTTCTCAACCTGTTTGAACACATCATCAGGCAGAGAGATAACCAGGTTATTCCTGGGCTTTGCATCCAGAGCCACCAATCTTTTGTCTTCATCAGACCATTGAGCTTTTGCTTTCTCAAAGGTTCTGATTTCAGGAGCAGCTCCTTCAACCGCTGGAGTTATAGTAGTAACAGAGGTTGGCACATAAGGACCCTCCATTACTATCTCTGGTAGTTGTACATCCAGATTCTCTAAATAGAGCATCATTCTGCACTTCCAGCCAGAGAAGTTCTGATGATTAAACTTTGGAGGTTTGCCCATTGACCCATTGTCATAGTATGAGGAATTTGCAGCACTATTGTCCATGGAAGCTTTGGGATAATGAGAGATCTAGAGATGACACACACTCTAAACTGCTCTGATACCAGTTGTAGGTCCCGAGAGGTTTCCCAAGTATATAGCCTTAAGCTGTAGAGGGGGGTGAATACAGCAATTTAAAAACTACACACTATTTTTTCAATGTTTGTATGTATTATCAACAATTGTTAATTACAAACAAGCTTGACTGCGGAAAAGTTCAAGCTGAGATGACAGATACAACAGTATGTTAACTAGTCTAAGACAGACTTAAACTGATTACAATGAATGTACTCACTAAGAATCACTCACTGTGTTTACAAGACTCAGAAGGACAGCTTGAATAAGAACAGCTTAAGCACAAAGCACTGTTTTATTCAAGCAGACTTGCATGCATGAAAAGACATACTTTAATACACGTTCTGATTTCACACTCTTGGCTCAGCACTTAGCTTTTTGCTTTTTTTTTTTTAAACTTTCAATCCTTGGAAGTTTCCTTTTATACTCACTTAGAGGATCTAAGTGAAGCTTCTTCATTGGATGAAAGGAAAAAGGTGGAATGTCTTATTGAAAAGACAACATAACTTTTCTGCACATTCTGAAAAGCAGACATGCCTTCATGTTGCAGAACTTTTGTCTTTTCTCTTTGTCTACTGTTGCATAAGCTTTAACTAAATAAGGAATGTCAACTTTGCGTCTTTCTTCCTTTGTTAAGGCCTATTTTGATATAAGAAAAGGTCAGTCACCCCTTTTCAAATATCCTTTTGTCTTCATGTGACAGAACAGCTTGGGCAGGCTGAGCAGTTCTATTTTCCACTTTGTCTTCGACTTTGTAAACTGATCTTGTAGCAAAAAAAAAGTACATGAGGACTTGGAAACATATTCCATAAAGTGTTTTAGCCTGTTCACAAAGAACAGGTTCTGTTCACAAAGAACAGAACACTTTTAAACTGCCCAAGCTGCTCACCAGTGTAGAGCAGCGTAGATAGTTTATGTCCAGCCTGTTCAGCAGACTGAACAGCTTGGACAAACTGCCTTTGTTGCAACACATGCAACACATAGAACAGCTTTAACTGATATTGCAAATTACTTTACAGGTTTCATTAAGGCATAAACAGGCCTTAAATTATACCTTTCAAGTGCATCAACAGGTTTGATTAAGAATCTCCCCCTTAGATGCAGAATAGGTTTGACTGAGGCCTTTTTGTGCCTAACAGAGAGCTACACAGAGGATGAGAGGAGAGAGAGAGAGCAGAAGGCCGCTAATGAAGTGGAGGTTCGGCACGAGGAGCTGAACAGAGGGGCGTCTACCTCGCACAGTCGAGGCAATGCCGATGTTGATTTTGACCGCGTTATGAGGCGGTTAGATGATTTAGTGGTGGGTCAGGGTGAGTTCCAAGAGGACGTGACCCAGAGATTAGACGAGATGAATGGGACGATGACCCATATTTACGATAAGGTCGACTATTTACACGATCGGGTAGATAGGATCCAGGATGGACAGAGGGCACTAGCATATCAAAATGCCTACTACCAGCACCATAACTGGGCATACTGGGAGGGAGTTCGACATCACGAGGACTCCTTAGCTGGTTTGCCATATCAGTCCTATTCTGATCACATGATGCCTAACTACCAGTCCTACAACCCTACCGTAGACACTTGTCAGCGCTATCCGGCGCATGGCAAGCAGGATTTGCCCAATGAGCCCCCTATCCACTTATTCCCGACTCTACCACCAGACCCCGCAAATCAAGGCCCATTCAGAGATTTTTACAGCAGCGTCTTCGGCCCTCCTCCTCCATTTTGATTATCGGGTACTATCTTTCCTTGTTCTTTTCTTTCTGTATATTTTCTTTCTGTAATGCATTTAATTTATTTATTGTTAGTTTTGTTTATTTTTAGTGTTAGCCGAGTCCTTATTTAGTTTGTAATGTTTATATAGTCTGTTTTATTTTTCCTAGTTTGAGTCTTGTTTGCCGATCAGGCCGTGGAACATGATGATAAATAGAAAATACATGTACAAGGGAATTGGTTAGTGTTAATAGAATATTCTATAATTAAGAAAAGAGTCGTAATAATAGTTAACATTTTTGTTATGTAAAGCAAATTTAAGTAGGTTAAAGTATATTAGGGCTTAAATATAAGTAATGTGTCAAAAGATTTTGGAAAACTCAAGGAATAAGGGGGAGGGCTTAATCACGTTTTTAGCCTCAAAAGCGGCTCAATTATAATTTAGATGGTTCGGGAAATTAAGTCCTTGTGGTACCACTCATGCCTAATTCCCTAAAACCGTCTGGTTTAGGAGTGATTGACCTAAATCTCACTACATGAACCAACTAGATAACTTGAGTTAGAAAATTATGGATTTAAGCATGGTATTTAAAAATAAAATTTTGTCGAAAATATGCATAGAGGGAAAAGATGGTCAAAAGACCCACATGTTTTAAGTTTCGTAACCTTGAGCTAAAATGGTAATTTCCAAAAGTGAGATACTTTATATAAATTATAAAAAGAATATATTTTAACTGAAAATGTCTTTGGTTTGCATGATAAAAGTTTTAACGCATTACTGCGAAGGCTAGATTAACTTAGAAATTCTAGACACGATGCTAATATATGCCCGGTACATAGATAGTTCTGATTCCAAGAGCTAGTTCGGGGACGACCAAGAGTTAAGTTGGGGAGGTTTGATAAGACTATTATTTTATGTGTTTTTATATCGTTTTAGGATCATTTTAAGCACCGATGCATCATAACTTTGTTATTGTTACTCCAAAATTATGTTTCAGGGTCAAGACGTCAAACGGAAGCAACTCAAGAAAATTCAGCGCGATCCAAGCCGGAGGTGGCGCAGGCCTGCGCTGCCCTATGCTGCAAAACAGAAGAAATTAGAGTTAGAGATGACTTCAAGCGCAGCCCAGGCGGTACCCCCAGCGCAGGGAGGGGGCGAAGGCCTACGCCCAGGCCTATGTTGCTGCGGCGCCCAATGAATCCATGCACGTTTTTGACCCCAGAAACCCTAATCTCACCTCCTCTATAAATAGAGGCCGATGACTCTCATTTTTAGAGGTCCCGAAAGTGTTGAACGAAGTGGCGAAGACCTGCCGAAGTGAAATCATGACTCAAGTACGAATACAATGTTTGAAGCCTATGATGATGTCTCAATTCATTCCCGATGACGAGCATACGATGAGCGGCTAAACTCCATAGCCGTTTGCGGAGGATCTACGACTAAGTGTTACTTTACTTGAATTTCAATTTATGTTTTGATGTATTTGCGTTAATTGGATATTTTATGTGTATTCAAAGGATATGCATTCGGTTATGATTATGATTATATGTTTTGATTGGTAAAAGCAAGATAGTTCATAGTGGTATTATTATTTGTGCCGAGTCCATTAGCTTAAGGATTAAGACAAGTAATGAATATTGCATGTGCTATGCCGAGAGTTATTGGTTAAAACGTTTATGATTAATTTAACCGTGCAATTAATTATGTCTGTGTGATTGTTGCATGAAATTCGAGTAAGTAATAACTTATGTCGTAGTGATTTCGTAAATGGTTATCTTTATTTGTTTTGTTAACTGATCCGTTACTTGTTTGCCATTACTTTAGTTATAATTAAACGTAATCATTATTCCAAACAATTCAATCATTTTACAATTTAATCGCTTTTAATAAACTAAAAAAACTAGCTAATTAACCCTAATTACATACGCCCTCTATGCGGATTCGACCCTTACTTCCCTACGCTAATAGTTAGATTTAAGGTTATTTCTACGGGCCACAACGACGGCTCGTCAACAATCTACATAGATTACGTTCATCGGTTCGTCGAAGGTTCTGGTTCCTAATGGTTGTGTCTTTGATGGTTCAACGTGTTTATATATTATATCTGGATTTGGTTTGTATTTTTATAGATATATGATACTTTATATAGAATACATGATATTCTATACAGAATTGATTGTAGCTAGTTTTGTATCTAAGTAGAATTTTGTTATTGTTGTACTACTAATTTCTTATTGTTGTATCTATATAGAATACATGATATTCTATACAGAATAAATTGTAGCTAGTTTGTATCTATGTAAAATATTGTTATTGTCATACTAGTAAATTGTTATCGTTGTATCTATATAGAATACATGATAATTTACATAGATTATATGATAATCTGTAACATCTCACATCGGTGGAGAAGAGAAACAAATATGCCCATATAAGGGTGTGGTTGTCTCTATCCACCAAGACGCATTTTGGGGCGGCTTTATGGCTTGGCTTCCAGAAACAAAACCGTGCGGCCTTTGCCAAAGCGGATAATATCTTGTCTCGGGGTGGTCTGGGCTGTTAAAGTTGGTATCAGAGCCACGCACCGGGTCGATGTGCATAGCGCGGAAGTTGTGTTCCCATGGGGGAGGGATTGTAACATCCCACATCGGTGGAGAGGAGAAACTAATATGTCCATATAAGGGTGAGGTTGTTTCTATCCACCAAGACGCGTTTTGGGGCGGGCCTATGGCTTGGCTTCCAGAAACAAAACTATGCGGCCTTTGCCAAAGCGGATAATATCTTGTCTTGTGGTGGTCTGGGCGGTTAAATAATCAACATAGAATATGTTCGTCGGTTAATTTGTTAATTATTTTTAATTGTATTTTACAAATATTACGAGGTACTCTACATAAGTTATGAATAGTATTGTTAATTACATAGATTATGAATAATAATATGTTAAAACTGTGTTCTTACATATCATTCTATGTAACATTCTACATAGATTATGAATAGTAATTTGTTAAAACTGTGTTCTTACATATCATTCTATGTAACATTGTACATAGATTATGAATAGTAATGTTAATCTACATTAAAAGATATAGAAAAAGATACATAAAAATATATGAAATATATAAGAAACATAATATTCTACATAGATTATGAATAGTAATGTTAATTTACATAAAAAGATATTGTATTATATAACATTTTATATAGACACATAATAATTCTATATAGAATACGTTAATGTTAGGCACAAAAAGGCCTCAGTCAAACCTGTTCTGCATCTAAGCGGGAGATTCTTAATCAAACCTGTTGATGCACTTGAAAGGTATAATTTAAGGCCTGTTTATGCCTTAATGAAACCTGTAAAGTGATTTGAAATATCAGTTAAAGCTGTTCTATGTGTTGCATGTGTTGCAACAAAAGGCAGTTTGTCAAAGCTGTTCTGACTGCTGAACAGGCTGGACATAAACTGTCTACGCTGCTCTACAGCATGAGCTGGAGGATTATGGCTGCTGGAAGCTGCTGTGGGCAGATTCTATGGATGCAGCATGAGCTTGAGGATTATGGCCTTGTATATATGAAAAATCCTATTCTGTGTGATAATACAAGTGCCATAGCTATCTCCAACAATCTAGTCTTCCACTCCAGAACAAAGCATATTGAGGTCAGACATCACTTCATAAGAGATCACATCCAAAAAGGTAATGTGGATGTGAGTTTTATTTCCATAGAAGAACTGCTTGCAGACATTTTTTGACCAAACCTTTTGCTGAAAACAGATCTAGTTACCTTGTAAGCAAGTTGGGTATGTTAAATAAAAGTGACTAAGTGTCATTGATGTTCTAAATGATCACTTATTCAAGTCAGTCAAAATTTTACAGAACAGCTTGGACAGGACAGGGTTTACTTGTCTGGTACTTAGCCAGTTTTTGAAAATTTGAACAGCTTGGACATGTAACAGGCTTGACAAAATAGGTTTTAATCTCAAATCTGTTCTGTTGTTCAAACATCCAACCTGCTCACTCTCTCAATCTGTCATACAAGGCAATGCCTTGTAAACTGTTCAGCTATTGAACATGTTTCACAATGAAACATGTTCTCATATAGGTTGCACAGGTTGCATGAACAGCTTGAAGAGTGATCAGTTTGTGATGAAACCTGTTTATCACAGGTTTGAACATCAATTTTAATTATCTTTATTTACATTTAAGTTACCTAACTTTAGTATTTATTTAACTTAATTGCCTGCGGATAATGTTTGTTACGTGTGTTAGTAGTTATAAAGGTCAAGTTGGTCTGACAACCGTTCTGACAAGGTAAACCGTTCCGTTTTCCTTTAGAAACATTTCAAATCAACCACCCAAACCTTTCTCTCTCCTACTCACTCACATTCAAATCCTATAAATACCTAAACTACTGTTTCATCATCTTCTTCTTCCTACTGCTTCCATAACTTCCTGATAAACCCTAACAAACTAAGTGTCCAAATATCCTGCATCCTTACTACTTCCCCAAATGGATCACCGAAACAACCCCCTTCTCCCTGTGTTCGTTGGTAATGACATTGAGAAGCACCCATCTGTCAACATCATGCTCACAATCAAGCCCACCAACTACATTGCTAACCTGACTATTCCCAAAAGTTATGTGGGAAAAGGTTATGAACCCATGGTGGACTTCCTTCAAGCTCATCCTCTGCACTATGCAATGACAGCCTCTCCTAGAGTTATGTATCAGGAGATGGTCTACATGTTTTGGTACACTTGTTCATTTGATCCATCTACTAAAAGCATCAGGGGAACCATTCTCAATGGCACTCAAATCATTGAGATCACTACTGCTCTTCTCAGGGAAGTACTTCATCTTCCAGTGGCTGACACCTATGACAAACCTCAGCCTGAGGACGAACAGATGGGCAATCTGCTACGCTTTTTTGATGTAGCAGAACCAAAAGTGGGTGCTACTTTGTTCGAAAGAGATCTATCCCCAACCTATGTTGGGAAATAGTTTAAGTATGTTCAAACTGTTAGTTAGACTTCTCAGATTGTTAGTAGATTTTATATGTAAATCCAAAGTTCATGCTGCTAGTTGAAGAAACTCGAGCTGCCAGTGCAAAAGTTCAAGCTGCCAGAGTAAAACAACTCAAGCTGCTCAGTTCATGCTGTCAAGTGATTCAAGCTGCTCAACAGTTTCATAAACAGAAAGTGCTGATTTTCAGGAAAAGATATCTACATGAAGATTCCAGCATATCTACTATCAGAGAAGTCATTATTCGTCAAGGAAACATATCAAGAAGCAATATAAATACATAGAATAGGTCTTTCTATTGTAGAGGAGTTTTTCTGCATATTTTGAGTCTGTAATTGCTTTATTGATAGAGTTTTCATAAGCCTCTAAGGTTGTAAAACCCTAAGAACAGTCTGTGTTCTTCGTCTAATCAAACAGATTAGAGATGATTGTAATCATTGAATTAAGCAATACAAACAGTCTTGATTACTTCTTGTGTTTTATGCATTATTGATTCTGAAAGTTTTTGTTAAAATAATGAAGTGTTATTCCGCAAACTTCTTGATTAAACTTTGATTCAAAGCAAGATTATTGATTTATACTCTGATAAATCCAAATCAGTTAGTCTTGATAATTCAGTTTTAGATCCTGACAAGTGGTATCAGAGACAGGTCGTTCTTTGTTTTTCAAAGTCGAAAACTTTCTTTTAAATTTTTAATTGTTTTGCAATGGAATTTGAAAACAGCAGCAGTGGATCTGGGCAAGGACTCAAAGTGCCTATGCTCAAGCCCACTGAGTTTGAGATGTGGAAACTTAGGATTCAACAGCATATTCAATTCATTGATTATGCCATATGGGAAGCTGTTGAATTTCCTCCTATAGTTGATCCAGAACTTGATGATGAGGGAAAACCAGTCAAAACTCCTCCAAAAAATGAACAAGAAAGGAAAGCTAGAATGAATGAAGTGAAAGCACTTACACTTTTACAAATAGCCATTCCTAATGCTTATCAACATCAGTTCAAAAAGTTTTATACTGCTCATTCTCTTTGGAATGCCTTAGAGAAAAGGTTTGCTGGTAATGCTAGTACCAAGAGAAATCAAAAGGATCTCCTGAAACAGCAGTATGAGAACTTTTCTGGTGGCAAGAATGAAAACCTTACTCAAATTTTTGACAGGTTCAACAAACTGATAAGTGAACTGGAAAGTGCAAAAGTCAATCTGGATCAAGATGAAGTCAACAGAAAGTTTCTCAGATCTCTTGGAGAAGAATGGACAGTCTATGCTGCACAATGGAGAACAAAAGACACTCTTGATGAGATAGAATTGGATGATCTGTATAACAGTCTAAGAGTGTTTGAGACTGAGATTGATGCTAAAAAGAAATCCTTTTCTTATAATCACAATACTGCTCTTCTGTCTTCTGAAAAATCTAATAACTGTGATTCTTTTTCAGGTGGTGATGGCAACTCTGCTGAAACTCACTATGAGGCTTTTGTTGCCAATGATGGATTATTTGCTCTAAATGTTGAAGACTTGGAGCAAATTCATCCAGATGATCTTGAAGAGATGGATTTAAAGTGGCAACATGCAATGCTGACCATGAGGGCCAAAAGATTTCTTAAAAAAACTGGGAGGACCAACTTTCAAGCCAGAACAGAAGGCAAACCAGCTTTTGATATATCAAAAGTTGAATGCTATAAATGTCATAAGCTTGGTCACTTTGCCAGAGAATGCAGATCTCAAGGTCAACAGCCATCAAGGACTTCACAACCCATTCAAACATCATCATCAACAGCACTTGTCTCACAAGAAGACAATGTGTTTGACTGGAGTGATCAGACAGAGGAAGAATTTCAAAATCAAGCTCTAATGGCAGAAACATCAATTGTCTCCTACACTGAACTACCATCTGAGGTAAATTCTAAACTCTGCTCTCAATCATGCAAAAATATGGTTAAAAAGTACAGAGATCATAATGAGAGCATGTGCAAAACTCTAGCTAAGATGGAAGAAAGGAGATATGAATACATGCAAGCCATAGAAGATCTGGAAAAACAGATTAATGATTATAAGGATAATGAGATTCAAATGGGCAATGATAGAACCTATCATGAGTGGGAGAAAAAGGAACTAAATAAGAAAATAGAATCTCTGAATAAAAAGGTAGAAGAGACTGAACAAAAGGTGTTAGAGGCTAATAAGAAACTAGAATCTGTTAACATAGATCTAGGAAACTTTAAGTTAGCAAATCAAAAGCTAGAACACCTAATGGAAGTCCAATTTAGAGATAGAGTAAAATCTCAGGTCAATCCCAAAGAAGGAATAGGATACAGAGCTACTCCACCTCCATACAACAACAAGTACATTCATCCAATGAGTGAGGTTGCTGATAGACTTGTCAATGAACCACTAGATGAGTCTATGACTATTATAGATCCTATTCTTGATAACAGTCCTGAATCAAAGGAAGATAAGAGTCAAAATAGAGACTGTAACACAATGAGTGCATCCATAGAGGTCCAAGCTGCTAGTTAGAAAGGAAAAGAGAAGATGAGTGTCTGCAATGCTACTCCACAAGTTTCTGTACATTCTAACTGTAACACTGCATCTTCATCAAAAGGAAATAAAATAGGTAAAACTGTTTCTGTCTGCACATGCCAAAAGCATGGTGTTCAAAAGTTTCCTAAACAACAGCAGGTAAGAGGAAATCAGAGAAACAGGAACCAGAAATTGACAGAAAAGTCTGGTTCTCCCATTCAAACTGTCAAAAGGTGTTTTCACTGTGGAAGGAAGAATCACTTAGCCAAGGATTGTTTTTATAAACCAGCTGTTGTAAAACAGACTGTGCATCACACAAAAACAAATCCTATTCAGGTAAAGCACTCAAAAGTGAAACCTTCCACATCAGTTCCAAAGAAAACAGTTGATCACAGGTTTTCAAAAGTGAATAAAAAACAGTCCACACATCAAAAACAAGTTTTGGCAAAGCCTAAATCAAGTTTTAAACAAATATGGTGTGTCAAGGACCAATCTTCTGCTCAAACTGCTAATGCAAAAGATCAGACTGCTAAGTCAAAATCTGAAGCTGTTAGTACAAAAACTGAAGCTGTTAGCACTACAAACACAGCTCAAGCTGCTGAGCATCAATCTGGAACTGCTAGTGAATCATCTGAGACTGTTAGAAGAAAAGATGATCAAAATAGTTGGATACCTCATATAGTCACCAAATACTCTCCAAGGACTCCATCAGTAGATCTCACTAAATATAAGAAGTCAAAAACAGTATTTAGTTATGTCAATGTACAAGGCCAACCCAAAACCAATTTGGTTTGGGTTTACTCCACTACTGACTAAGCTGTTATTTGTGCAGGGCAACCACAGGTCTTCTCATAAAACAAGATGGCATTTGGACAGTGGATGCTCTAGGCACATGACAGGCAATTCTGAATGCTTGTCAAATTTTAAAGGTTTTGATGGAGGTTTTGTTGCATTTGGAGGCAACTCAAAAGGAGGTAAGGTTACAGGAAAAGGTACTGTTAATGCAGGCAACATGATATTCCATGATGTTTTGTATGTTGAACAGCTTAAGTACAATTTATTAAGTGTCTCTCAAATCTGTGACAAACAAAACATTGTTCTGTTCACAGATTCTGAGTGCATTGTTCTTTCAAAAGATTTCAAAGTTCCTGAAAATCTAGTTTTACTAAGAACACCATGAAAGGACAATGTCTACTGTCTGGACACAGATCTTTTATCTAAATCAAATACTTTAAGCTGTTTGATATCCAAAGCATCATCCAATGAGTCTGCTCTTTGGCATAGAAGGATGTGTCACATGAACTTCAAGTCCATGAATGCTTTAGTTAAAAAGAATCTGGTAAGAGGCTTACCACAAAAGGAGTTCATTTGTGATGATCATTGTGTAGCATGCCTTAAAGGTAAGCAACACAAAACTTCTCATAAGGCCAAGGAAGTAAATTCAATCTCATCTGTTCTTCAGTTGCTACATATGGATCTATTTGGTCCAACATCTGTTTTGAGTTTGAATAAAAGGGCCTACTGTTTAGTCATTGTTGATGATTTCACCAGATTTACTTGGGTTTACTTTCTTAGGTCCAAAGATGAAACTGCTGAACTAGTTAAGTATTTTATCCTTAAGATAGAAAACCAATCCAACTCCAAAGTTAAGGTGATAAGATCAGACAATGGAACTGAATTTAAAAATCACATTCTAAACAGTTTCTGTGAGTCCAAAGGCATTGCTAGACAATATAGTGCACCAAGAACACCACAGCAAAATGGTGTAGCTGAAAGAAAGAACAGAACATTAATTGAGGCTGCTAGAACAATGTTAGCTGATTCAAATCTGCCAATGACTTTCTGGGCAGAAGCTGTTAATACAGCCTGTTATGTTCTAAATAGGGTTCAGGTTGTTCAATCACAAGGGAAAACTCCCTATGAGTTATTCCATAACAGAAGTCCCCTAATAGCTTTCTTCAAGCCTTTTGGATGCCCATGTACTATCCTTCACACTAAGACTCACTTAAGGAAGTTTGAAAGTAAGGCTGAAGAAGGATTCTTTGTAGGATACTCAATTCAAAGCAAAGCCTATAGAGTATATAACAGTGTGTCTAAAACCATTGAAGAAAGTGCCAACGTTGAATTTAATGAAAATACTGCTAATATCAAAGGCACTGGTCCTGATTGGTTGTTTGATTTAGATTCACTAACAAATTCTCTGAGCTTTGTTGAGTATGCTGCAGAAGCTGATGCATACAGGGTTGAAGCTGCTAACACAATTTCTCATGCTGCCAATACAACTTCTCAAGCTGTTGGCACAAAGTTTCAGACTGCTGCAGATTACACAAGTTGGGATGATTACACCACTCTACCACTTCTGTCTTGTGATCCTCCAGGGGTCCTGAATGCTCAACATGATACAAATTCAGATACTGATGTGCCACTCCCAAGTCCTGAGAGAACAGCTCCAACACAAAGGGACACAGTCCCAGATTCAAGTCAAGCTGTTCCTGAAGCTGATCCTTTTACTGGTCCTGATGGAGATGATACAAATCTTGGATCCTCTTTTCAGACTGAGAGAGAGCCTACACTAAGGGTTCACAAGTATCATCCTCTCAATCAAATACTGGGTGATCCAAGCACTCCTGTACAAACAAGGAAAATGGTTCAAAATGAGACTGCTGCTGCTGAACAAACAGTTCCTGAATTCAGCCTAGCTGCCTTTGAGAATGCCTGTTTCATGTCTCAACTAGAACCTAAAAAGGCATCAGAAGCACTAAAAGATTCATCCTGGATTGAAGCTATGCAAGAAGAGCTTCTACAGTTCAAAATTCAGAATGTATGGACTCTGGTGGATCTTCCTAAAGGTAAGAGAGCAATAGGTACAAGATGGGTGTTCAGAAACAAGAAAGATGAGAGAGGGATAGTCATCAAGAACAAAGCAAGACTAGTAGCACAAGGGTACACTCAAGAAGAAGGCATAGATTATGATGATGTATTTGCTCCAGTAGCAAGAATTGAATCCATCAGACTATTTCTAGCCTATGCAAGCTTCAAAGGATTTAAAGTGTATCAAATGGATGTCAAGTCTGCTTTTCTGTATGGGACAATTGAAGAGGAGGTATATGTGTGTCAACCTCCTGGTTTTGAAGACTACAAGTATCCAGACAGGGTGTACAAGCTAGACAAGGCTCTCTATGGTCTCCACCAAGCCCCCAGAGCATGGTATGACACTCTGTCATCATACCTTCTACAGAATGGATTCAAGAGAGGCACTTTGGACAAAACACTCTTCACTAAGTCTATCAAAGATGAGATTCTGCTTGTCCAAATCTATGTTGATGACATCATCTTTGGTTCAACCAATGATTGTTTGTGCAAAGAGTTTGAGGCTTTAATGCACAAAAAGTTCCAAATGAGCTCAATGGGAGAACTCACTTTCTTTCTCGGATTACAAGTTAAGCAGAAGCCTACAGGTCTCTTCATAAGCCAATCAAAGTATGTGAAGGACATACTGGACAAATTTGGATATCAAGACACCAAAGCTGCAAGCACTCCAATGGATCCTCATAAGCAGCTTCATACAGACAAAGATGGCATAGATGTGGATATTCATTTATACAGATCTCTTATAGGATCTCTTATGTATCTAACATCTTCCAGACCTGATATCATGTTTGCTGTCTGTGTGTGTGCTAGGTTTCAATGCTCTCCAAAGGACTCTCACTTGGTTGCTGTTAAGAGAATCTTTAGATACCTTAAAGGCCAACCACACTTAGGCCTATGGTATCCTAAAGACTCTCCCCTTGTACTAACTGCTTATTCTGACAGTGACTATGGTGGATGCAACATTGACAGGAAATCCACAACTGGTGGATGTCAATACTTAGGAGCAAGATTGGTCTCTTGGCAATGCAAAAAGCAAACAACTGTGTCCACATCATCCACTGAAGCAGAATATGTAGCAGCTGCAAGCTGCTGCTCCCAGGTAATGTGGATTCAAAATCAACTAAGAGACTATGGTATGAATTTCCTATCCACTCCTATTTATATTGACAACTCAAGTGCAATCAGCATTGTGCAAAACCCAGTGAAATTCCCAAAAACCAAGCATATAGAAATCAGATTTCACTTTATCAGAGATTGTAATGAAAAGAAGTTAATCCAAGTTACCAAAATACATACAGATGATCAGTTAGCTGATCTATTTACAAAACCTTTTGATGTAGGAAGGTTGACTTTCCTAGTATCAAATATTGGTATGGTAAACATGGATTAATTGGTTTTCATTATTATCTACTCAGTATGCTTATTTAAGGAGGAGACACTGTTTCATTGAAAAGATGCATAATTTTTAACTAACAGCATGAGTATTTTCTCATGCTGCTAGTTCATTTTCTCATGCTGTTAGTTGTTTTCACTTGATCAGTCAAAGTGTGCAGGGTATTTGGGTAATTTCTCAAATGTGTGCGCAGGACCCAACCTTTTCGAAACCTTTAAAGGTCCCGATTTCGTTCAGTTGTAACTACCAGTTACATATTCATCTTCCACGGCCTCTTGCTTTCTCTCTGAACGAATCACACATTCTTCTTACAAACCCTAAACCGTCATTTCTTCATCAATGGAGTTTGTAAAAGAACACAACTGCCTCCCATACAACCTAAAACACTCTGAACTTCAACCGTTTCATGCAATGATGGATTTCCTCAGGCACTCCCATATCCATTATGCCCTATCCATTAACCCTACTATATACATCTCCCATATTGAACAGTTCTGGAATCATGCATCTGTTCAAACCATCAATGGAGTGCTTACCCTCATATCCAAGATTGATGGAACTGTCATCAATATCACTGAGGAATCCATCAGACATCACTTGCATCTTCAAGATGCCTCAGGTATAACCGACCTATCCCTTCAAGCTTTACATTTTGGTCTTCAAAATATTGGTTATAGGGGTCCTGCTGATTCTTTTACTTTTCTTAAGGCACACTTTTCTCCTAAATGGAAATACCTTGTGCATATTATTCAGCAATGTTTAAGCCCCAAAAGAACTGGTTGGTCTGAGTTTTCTTCAAATATTGCCACTGCCTTAGTGTGCTTTTCTACTGGCCAACACTTTAATTTTTCTAACATGATTTTTCAGGGGATGTTAAGGCATCATTCCCTAAAGAATGGGAAATTTCTGATGTATCCTAGGTTTTTGGCAGAAATTATTGCACGCACCTGCACAACTCCACATTTACATAAACGGATACATGTTTCCCATAGGCACTCACTGTCTTCAATCAAAAGGCTGTTAAAGCCAAGTGCCAATTTTGTAAGTATAGATGTTCCATTGCCCTCTGCAATGATGAACATCATTCCAGGAAACAGAGGAGAGGGTCCTGAGCAGACACAGCCCAACATTCCTGCTTCACCCCCAGGACCCCAACCCACTCCTCATGATACAAATATTCCATCTGATCCTTTTGTACAGCCAAAACGCCCACTAAAATACTTATATAAAAGGAAAAGGGGACCAGGAGCTCCTTCCTCCTCCTCCCCATTGACAAGAGCCATTTATCCCTGTGCAGGAGGATACTTCTGCACAGAATATCCAAAGGGAACCAATTGAGGAAACTCCCATCCTCACTCAGGAGGTGAACATCTCTTCAGAGATGGTTCATATGGATTTTATGGCTGGCACTACTGCTGTTTCTGCAAAAGAGACACAGGACAGTGCCAACATCTCTAAGACCACACCCATGGCAACAGCCAGTGTGCAAACACAAGCTGGAAGTCTCCAGAACCAAGAACAGAGGGGCCCAGAAGTCTCTACTTCTGGTATTAATGTCAGTGATAGATCACAAGCACCTCAGGTGTTTTCTGATCTTGAGACAAGTCTGCAACTCATGCTCTTGACGGATCCCAAGCTGAAACCTGTTGTAGCCATGTTGGAATATCAAATGTCCATCATTGCTGCACAGGGGGCTCAAATTTTTGCACTCAAGCAGGCAGAGGCTGCTCAGAATAAAAGAATGGATTATCTTCACAAGGGGTTCACCCTCTATGGAAATAAAATCATGAAATTAGAGCAGATGATTCAAACCCACGGGGCAAAGGTTGTAGGTCCTTCTGACCAAACCAATGCTTCCAAAAAGGGGGAGAATCAGGAGGTTCCCAAATCAGTCCAAGCAGCATCAACAGTTCCATTTTCTAGGCTAGCAGTCCCAACAGCTTCTCAAGCTGTTAGCCTAGAAACTCAAGCTGCTGCCCCAAAAGCAACTGGTGTTGTTCTAAGTGAAAGAGTTCAAGCTCCATCAAGTACAGTCCAAGCAACATCCTCTTCTGCAAAAGACAAGGGCAAGGGCATCCTTATTGAATCTCCAAAGCACAAATTCTCCTCCAAAGAAGCCCAGATTGCCTTTGATGCTGAAGTTGCCAAGAAATTGGCAGAAGAAATGGACAAAGAATTAGATCAGCAAGCTCAGCCCCCAATAGATGATGATGAGACATTAGGTGATTACCTAAAGGGGTTTGTGGTTAAACAAGGTGAAAAGAAGAGAAAGATGCCAACAGGGCACACCAAGGCTGAGCATAGAAGATTCTTAATCAATTTTGCCTTTGCAGCAGGTATTCCAAAGAAAATGGCTCAGTCCATGACTACTAAAAAGCTGCAGGAGATACATGATAAAGAAATGGAGAAAAGAAAGAAAACAAAAGTCTCCCCAGAAGTTCATCCATCCCAAGAAGTCCAACCATCAAAGAAATCAGTCCAAACTGAAGCTGCTGCCAGTGCACCTGTTCCCACTGATCAAGCTGTTGTCTCTATTCCTTCATCTGTTAAGAGGGTGCTCTTTGAGCAACAAATGCAAAAGGCCATGGAGATAGAGAAGTTGATTGATCAACATGATTTCACAAAGCCTCAAATCAACTACTGGTTTGCTAAGTCATTGGATGAAAGAGATTTAAGGGTCAAGTTTGTAATAAGAAGAGAGTCTGGACCAGAAGAAGAGTTTGATACATTCTGGCAAATGGTTCAGAAGTTGACCAGGGATGAGCTAATAAAGATGTACAACATTGGGTCTGTATCACAAGTTAGATCTGCTCTACCACAAGTGAAGCAACTTATCAGAGATCTAAGTTCAGTTGCTGACCCTGAATTTGCAAGAAAAGAAATAGAAGATGCTGAGAAGAAAGGGAAAAAGGTCAAGCAAGTTGATCTGTTTGTCAAGTCAAGGACATACAGAATTAAATTCACAGATGGATCTGGTATTTTCTTCAATCTCGAGTTTTATAGTTTTTCAAAAGATATGCTGCTCCAAATAAAATCAGTTAGAATATCTTGTGATAAAGAAGAGATGAAGAGAGAATTTTTGAAGGCTATAGATCAGAAACTTGCACAGTTATAAGTTTTTGAAAGCCTTGGTTTGTAAATAACAGTTTACTTGTTCATTTTCATTTTTGTATAGAACTTAAAGTCTTGTGTAAAGAATTTAAGTTAGGGGGAGATTGTTGGGAAATAGTTTAAGTATGTTCAAACTGTTAGTTAGACTTCTCAGATTGTTAGTAGATTTTATATGTAAATCCAAAGTTCATGCTGCTAGTTGAAGAAACTCGAGTTGCCAGTGCAAAAGTTCAAGCTGCCAGAGTAAAACAACTCAAGCTGCTCAGTTCATGCTGTCAAGTGATTCAAGCTGCTCAACAGTTTCATAAACAGAAAGTGCTGATTTTCAGGAAAAGATATCTACATGAAGATTCCAGCATATCTACTATCAGAGAAGTCATTATTCGTCAAGGAAACATATCAAGAAGCAATATAAATACATAGAATAGGTCTTTCTATTGTAGAGGAGTTTTTCTGCATATTTTGAGTCTGTAATTGCTTTATTGATAGAGTTTTCATAAGCCTCTAAGGTTGTAAAACCCTAAGAACAGTCTGTGTTCTTCGTCTAATCAAACAGATTAGAGGTGATTGTAATCATTGAATTCAGCAATACAAACAGTCTTGATTACTTCTTGTGTATTATGCATTATTGATTCTGAAAGTTTTTGTTAAAATAATTAAGTGTTATTCCGCAAACTTCTTGATTAAACTTTGATTCAAAGCAAGATTATTGATTTATACTCTGATAAATTCAAATCAGTTAGTCTTGATAATTCAGTTTTAGATCCTGACAACCTACAGTTTTCTCTTCGCCTCAGTGGTGATGAGTCTGAGCTCCAAAGTTGGTTCATTTGACCAACTCAGCAGGGATAAAATTCCTATTGTCTTATAGTTTGTGGATGGGACAACTCTGAACATGGCAAGGTGGATTTTCCTGAATTTGAGGAACCTAGTGCAACAGGAACAACGTCCAGCTGCTGTCAGATACCCAAGGTTTTTGAGCCTCATCTTCAAACACGTCTAGCATCTGTACACCTCTCAACCTTTATTGTCAACTTTAGTGTTTCCTGTAATAGGAAACAGGGTCTTCTATACCTAGTTCTTGCAAATGAACCTCCTCTGGCAACACCAATGAGGAGCTTGCTTGGTTTAGTGGAAGGACCTTCTACTCAGAAGGTGGATCCAGTCACTACTCCCAAAGGAAAGTCCAAATCAAGGCCTAAATTGATTAAAAGGGCCTTGAAAACAAGTGAAGCTGAGCCTGTCCGCAAGAAGGCTAAAACAGCTAAGTCTGCCCTATCAGCCTAAGTGGCTGAGGGGGAGCAGGGTGGTCACCCTGGTTCATCACTTGAACCTGAAGCCTTTGTGGCTGGTGCTCTGTGGCACCTGAAACTATGGAACACGAACAACCTCCTATTTCTAGCCCAGTCTCCCCACCAATCAAAACATAACACTCTATCACTTCTCCACAACATCCATCCTCCACATCCTCCCTCAAATCCTATAACAGACGAAAATCTTTAGCAAAAAAGAAACCATCCTCCCAAACTAGCCCCTCTGACCCCTCCCAATAGGAGTCAGTTGAAAAAGAAGCAACCCCTGCTGCTTTTGCTTCTCCTATTTTGGGAGTAGTGCAGCCACTATGGAGCAGACTTCACTCCATAAAGAGTCCACCAAGAGTCAGCCTGATCCCTCTGGTTCCTCTCAACAAGAACCAGTTGTACAAAAGGAGACCACCACATCAACTATCCAAGCCTCTCAACAGGCTGAAGACATTGTAAAACAGGAGCCCTCTCCACTCTACACTGAGTCCGCACAATCACCCCCTCATATTTCTTCTCCACATGCTAAGTCTGCACAAGGTGTCAAAACTGCTGATATAAACCAATCAGCAGATCAGCCTTTCACTTCTGCTCTTGGTGATGTAGCTGTTCAACACCCAACAACTGTTGAAGGACAAACAACTCAAGCTGATGACCCTCAGGGAATGGAACATCCCTCTGGTGAAGCTTCTCCCCATGTGCACATTCCATCATCAGCCTTCACCACTGATGATGTTGAAGTGCACATCCCATCTCCCCATGAAGAGGTGCCTATAAACCAAGGAACTACTGAGGGAACCATCATTGGTCTTCATGAAGATGTTACATTACCAGTAGCATCTGAAAGGCCACCAACTCCTATCCCTTCACCACATGATGCAGATATAGCCACTGCTCAAGGTCCCCTTGACCCTTCCAAGCTGGGCCATTTAACTTATGCACAAGCTATGGAATTACTATCCAAAGTCTCCCTACCTTCACCTACTAACCCCCATACTCCACAATCCTCAACCTCACACTCCTCTCCTACAACCCAATCTAAACAGTCTACCCATACACCTCCATCCCCCAAAGAGCTATCTTTGAAGGATCAACTTTCTGTGCTGACCAACAAAGTTGGTTCTTTAGAAAATTTCTATGACCTCCCTTCCTTCTATTATTTCAGATTCTGTGTCTGCTCAACTTCAGGGGTTCCTTGATTCGTTCAGGACTTCTTTTCCCACCCCTGCTCCCCATGCTGACCATTCTGCTCAGCTGCTTGCACTCACTGCACAGCTGCAACCACTCTCATCCTCCCTCTCCTCAATTCTTTCTCACCAACAGGACTCCGTGTCCACACTGTCAACTGTTTCCCAACAACTGTCAGCCCTTGCTGAAACCTGCTCAACCACTCTCCCATCCACTTTGGCCAGCCTAAATACCTTAGTGGTATGTCTGTCCAATTTTGTGTCCTCAAACTTTGATGATATGCAAGATTCCCTTGACCTGACTCTTGCACAGCTTCAGAGTTTGGTGTTCACAAAATCTGACAGGGCTGCTATCTCCCAGCTGTCTTCCCTTGAAACCTCTCATTCTTCTTCTCTTCACACTTGTGTTACCCAGTTAGCAGAGGTTAAGGACAACTTGGCTTTGTTAGTGCATAGCGTTGTTGGGTCCAAGCCTGTTCCCAAAACTGCTGCAATCCAGCCTGCTGGATCCGTTCCTTCAGGCAGACCTGTTGTTGAAGGCTCTATGCCATCTCCTTCAAAGGGTAGAAGATATCTGCCTCGAAGACCAAGTCTAAGTGGGAGAAATCTTCTTCTCCCTCTAAGGACATATCAGCATCAGTAGGGCAAGCAGCAGGTTTCACCCAAACTGGCCATGTTGCAGGTTCTTCTAAAGTTTTTGAAACTGCTCAGCCTACTCAGGTTGGATCTCCAATCCCTGCATAATCTAAGGGGGAGGAATCCATTCCTGAGGACATGCCAAGCAGGATGAGACATTTGATTTTAGAACAAACAGAAGAAGAAGAAGAAAAGGAAGAGATGGAAGCTGCTCAAACCAAAGCAGCAAAGGGTAAATGAAAAACCTTCTCAAATTTGACAATTCTCAAGCCAAAGAAATGGTCATTCCACTAAAGACTTATTATACATTCAAAGAAGAGCAGCTTAAGATTCTGGAAAGACAAAAGACAAAAGAATCCTATGCCAAAGCTGCCAAAGGCTTTGCATACAAGGAGGCAAGAAAAATTAAAATGCCCTCCTTGGATGTTCAAAGGAAACTGTTAGAGGCTGCAAAAGAGTTAGTGACTGAGAAAGAAGGAGAAAAAGAGTAGAGTGAACAGGTCTTAGTGACCAAGGCAAAGCCTGTATCCTCCTCAGCAAAAGCCCAAGTACATTTTGACAATATAGCAAGGAAGAAATTCTTTGATATGGCCAACAGAAGACTTGTCAAGGAAATCATTGTCAAAGATGTCTGTATCTCAAAGAAAGGCAAGCAGTGGAAGCTTCAGATAACCAGGCTAGAGGGTCCAGAATTGGAAGCTTATGAGTATGCTGATGTTGCTTGCATGGGGTACAGAGAATGGGTTGAATTGGTAGTTTCCCTGAGTAAATCAAAATCTGAAACTGCTAAAACTATAAGGGCATATGTCAAAACGCTGATGGAGAAAGTCAAAAACCTGGGCTTAATTCCTGAAGAACAAATCAAGGGTACCTCTCTGGTGGAACCTAAGATCAGGCCCAAGAGAAAGAGAAAGGATACAGAGCTTGAAGAGCTCCTCATGATGATTGAACAAGGCATCCTTGCTGTTGAAATCAAAGGGGTGGATTACAGTCTGCCAAGGGGAGTTGAGCCTGAGGAAGGCAAAGTCATAGAAGAACTTGAGCTAGGGGTGTTCTTTGTGGACCCCTTAATAAAGAAAATGTGTTTCCAAAGGGCATCTGATCTCAACACTTTTGCACAATCCTCAAAATGGAGAGCAGTCATCTGGGAACAGCTTAAAGGTTTCTATGAAAGGGGAGAACTTCAACATCCTGACTTCATGTTTCTTAGGCATGAAGTAGAAGAAATTGAAGAGACTATGAAGCATTTCGAACATCTGTTTGAAGACAGGTCACAGCTTGAAGGTCCATCTACTACTGAGTAGATGAAGAATGGAAGCTGTCCATAAGTTGGACAGACTTACCATTACTTGCTCCCATCATCAACAGTCCAATTTGTTGAATCTTTCCTTGTATATATTTTGTACTTTATGACATTAGTTGTAATCTATTTCAATACATCAGTTGTAATTTACCTTAGTACATCAGTTGTACTTTTGTAAAAACATGTGTTGTTTTCATCAATATCAGTATATATAAACTGATCTTTTACTTTACTTCAATGTTGTATTTCCATTTCAGAAAATGTAATGTAAAATATACAGTGATCATTGATAGAATCAGCTTAACAAGATTATTGCAAATAGGGGGAGATTGTTAGGCACAAAAGGCCTCAATCAAACCTGTTATACATCTTAGGGGGATATTATTAATCAAACCTGTTTGATGCACTTGAAGGTATAATTTAAGGCCTCTTAATGCCTTATTGAAACCTGAAACGTGATTTGCAATATAAGTCAAAGCTGCTTACCTTGTTGCATTGGTTGCAACTAAGGCAGATTGTCCAAACTGTTTTATTCTGTTGAGGCTGGACATAAACTGTCTACGCTGCTCATGTCTGTTGAGCAGCTTGGACCAAATCTAAGTGTTCTGTTCTTTGTGAACAGGTTATACACTTTATGGAACTTTTTTCCATGTCATCATGTATTGTCTTGGACAAGAAGATCATTTTACAAGTCGAAGACAAAGTGGAAACTCAGAAGCTGCTTACACTACCCAAGCTGTTCTGATACATGAAGACAAAGCATATATTTGAAATGGGTGACAAACCATTTCTTATATCAAAATGGCTCTACAAGAAGAGGAAAGTATTAAAGTTGACATTCCTCTTTATGGTAAAGCAGTATGCAACAGAGACAAAATGAAAAAGACAAAGATTCTGCAATGTAGGGACAAATGCTGTTTTGTCAGAACATGTAGAAAAGTAGTTTTGTCTTTTTGGAATGACACTCCACTATCTATGCATCCAATGAGAAAGGTTCACAAAGGATTCTCTGTGAGAGTATAAAAGGAAGCTTCTAAGGAATGTGAGATAACCAAGAGTCAGATATTCAGAACTTGCAAAGAAGTGTGTTTTCATGCATGCGAAGTCTGCTTAGAATAAAACATTTGAGTGTGTCCAAGTTGTTCTTGTTCAAGCTGTCTGTCTGTCTTCTAAAAACAGTGAGTCCATCTTAGTGAGTGAATTCATTCTAACTGATTTGAGTGTGTCTTAGATTAGTTGTCTATCTGTTGTTTCTGTCATCTCAGCTTGAACCTTTCCGCAGTTCAAGCTTGTTTGTAATTAAACTTGTTGATAATATACATACAAACATTGAGAAAGTGTGTTGAAAATTTTAAGTAGCTGGATTCACCCCCCCCCCCCCCCACAGCTTAGAGCAACATACTAGGAAAACCTTTTTGGACCTACAATCTTAGATATTGCGCTAATTTAAAATAATTTACATGTGTTATTAAAATATTTAAATGACTAAAAAAAACTAAATATTAGCTAAACAAAGTTGTGCATTACGAGGTTGTATTTTGTGGACCACAAATTTGCAATTAGGGTATATGATAATATTAGAAATTATGTGTGGAATGTATGAAAATAAGATTTTAAGGTTTTGGTGGTTAAATTATAAGAGGCAAAAACTTTAGTGGCACAATTAAATAGAAGAGAAGAAATTAAAAGACTTAATTGCAATTTTGGATAAATAAAAATCAGATTTTTAAAGAAAGAACATGAATGGTCTAGAAGGTTTGACCACTTTTGCATATATATGTTTTTCCCCTTTCTTCTTCCTCACCCCACGTTTTTTCCTGTGAAGCTATTTGAAGCCATGAAGCCATTTCAAAATCTGAGTTTTTAGGAAGAAAATGAGTCATTTTGGTAAGAAAATCTTCAACTTCATCTTCTCCATTTAATGTATCATTTTCATAATCTTTTTCTGTTTGGAAATATTCTAAGTATGTCAAGCTATTAGTTAGATTTCCCAAATTGTTAGTAGTAGTTCTGTGTAATTACAAAGTTCAAGCTGCTAGTTCAAAAGTTCAAGCTGTCAGAGTTAAAAGTAAAAGCTTCTCAACAGATTAACACCAGAAAGTGCTGAAATTCAGGAAGTGATATATATTTCAAGATTTGAATATCTTCCAAGCATATCTACTACTAGAGAAATCAGAGTTCTTCAAGGAAACAAATCAGAAGGCTATATATATAGATAGACTAGGTCTTTCAATTAAAAGTCTGTACGTGCAAGTTCTGTAATTGTGTGCTTCATTGTAACTACTTTCTGATAAAGTTTCTCAAGCCTCTAAGGTTGTAAAACCCTAAGAACAGTCTGTGTTTTTCGTCTAATCAAATAGATTAGAGGTGATTGTAATCAGTGATCATGGCAATATAAAGGATTTGATTTTGGTTATATTTATCTGTTATTTATTCTAAAAGTTTTCTTAAAACAATTAAATGTTATTCCGCAAACTTCTTAATTGGTTTCTGATTCAAAACAAGGTTATTGGTTTACACTCTGGTTTATAAAAACCAGTTAATCTTAGGTGGGTTTGATCTTAACAAGTGGTATCAGAGCCACAGGTTTTGTTTGTTATTCTTTGTTTTCAAAGTCAGAAACTTCTTTGTTTTAAAATTTTATTTTTCTGCAATGGAGTTTGAAAATAGCAGTAGTGGATCTGGGCAAGGACTCAAAGTGCCTATGCTCAAACCCACTGAGTTCGAGACGTGGAAACTCAGGATTCAACAACACATTCAATTTATTGATTATGCCCTAAGGGAAGCTGTTGAAAATCCTCCTGCAGTTTATCCTGAACTAGATGCTGAGGGCAATCCCAAAAGAACACCTCCAAAAACTGATATTGAAAGAAAGGCTAGAATGAATGAAGTGAAAGCTCTTACTCTTTTACAAATAGCAATTCCTAATGCTTATCAACATCAGTTTAAAAAGTTCTATACAACTCATTCTCTTTGGATTGCTTTAGAGAAAAGATTTGCTCGCAATGCTAGCACGAAAAGGAATCAAAAGGATCTTTTAAAACAGCAGTATGAAAACTTTTCTGGTGGCAAGAATGAAAACCTTACTCAGATTTTTGATAGGTTTAATAAGCTAATAGGTGAATTGGAGAGTGCTAAAGTCAGCTTGGATCAAGATGAAGTAAACATAAAATTCCTTAGATCTCTTGGTGAAGAATGGACAGTCTATGCTGCCCATGGAGAACCAAAGACACTCTAGATGAAATAGAGTTGGATGACCTTTACAACAGCCTGAGAGTGTTTGAATCTGAAATTGAAAATAAAAAGAAATCCTTTTCTTACAATTACAACACTGCTCTGCTGTCATCAGCATTAACTGATAAATCAAACTGTTGTGATTCTTTTTCAGGTGCTGATGGTAACTCTTCAGAAGTTCATTATGAAGCATTTGTTGCAAGTGATGGACTTTTTGCTCTTAATGCTGAAGATTTGGAACAAATTCGTCCAGATGATTTAGAAGAGATTGACTTAAAGTGGCAACATGCTATGTTGACTATGAGTGCCAATTGATTTCTGAAAAGGACTGGCAGACCAAACTTTCAATCCAGAACAGAAGGCAAGCCAGCATTTGATAAATCAAAGGTTGAGTGTTTTAAATGCCACAAGCTTGGCCACTTTGCTAGAGACTGCAGATCCCAAGCTCAGCAGCCATCAAGACCCCAGCAAACAAATCAAACTTCATCCTCACAAGCTCTTGTCTCTCAAGAAGACATTGTGTTTGACTGAAGTGACCAGACAGAAGAGGAGTTTCAAAATCAAGCTCTTATGGCAGAAACATCCACTGTCACTTCCTCTGAACTACAATCTGATGTAAATGCTAAACTCTGCTCTCAAACATGCAAAAATATGGTTAAAAAGTACAGAGATCATAATGAGAGCATGTGCAAAACTCTAGCTAAGATGGAAGAGAGGAGATATGAGTATATGCAGGCTATAGAAGATCTTGAAAAACAGATCAATGACTATAAGGATAATGTGATTCAGATGGGACATGATAGAACATATCATGAGTGGGAGAAAAAGGAACTGAATGAGAAAATAGAGACCCTAAATAAGAAACTAGATGAGGCTGAACAGAAGGTGTTAGAAGCTAACAAGAAAGTAGATTCTATAAATATAGATTTGGGTAGCTTCAAACTGGCAAATCAAAAGCTAGAACACCTAATGGAAGTCCAATTTAAAGATAGGGTAAAATCTCAACTCAATCCTTAGGAAGGTATAAGATATAAAGCTACTCCACCCCCATACAACAACAAATACATTCATCCTATGAGTGAAGTTGCTGATAGGCTTGTAAATGAACCATTAGATGAGAATATGAAATTTGTAGATCCTATCCTTGAGGACAAGCCTGAATCTAAAGAAGAATTGATTTCAAATGAAGGCTGTGAGTATAAAGAAGCTGAGAGTAACTCCAAAACAATGAGTGAACCTATAGGACCTCCTACTTCCAGTTTCATCAAAACCCACAGTGTGAAAGGAAAAGATAAGATGAGTATATGAAATATTGCTCCACATGTTTCTGTACCTTCTAACTGTAACATTGCGTCTTCTTCAAAAACTAATAAAAAGGGTAAGACTGTTCCAATATGCACATGCCAAAAGCATGGTGTCCAAAAGTTTCCCACACAGCAGCAGGTGAGGGGAAATCAAAGGAACAAGAACCAGTTATGGTCTCATAAAACTGGTTCTCCAATCAAAACAGTCAAAAGATGTTTCCATTGTGGCAGGAAAAATCATTTGGCCAGGCATTGCTTATATAAACCATTTGTTACAAAACAGACTGTGGTTCAAAAACAGGCCATTGTTCAAAACTCAAAAGTTTCAAAGGGCCAAACACCTGTCACACCAGTTCCAAAGAAGACAGTTGATCACATGTACTTAAAAGTTAACAAAAGACAGCCTACACACCAAAAACAAGTTTTAGCAAAATCCAAAGCTAACATAAAAAAGGTATGGTGTGTTAAAGGCAAAAACACAGATCAAATTGCTAATGCAAGTGCTGAGACTGTTAAGTCAAAAGTTGGAACTGGTAGTACAAATTCTGAAGCTGTTAGCACTCAAAACCCAGTTCATACTGCTAAGTCTAAAACTGGAACTGGTAGTGGATCTTCTGAGACTGTTAAAGAAAAGTTTGGAAAGAATAACTGGACACCTCATGTCATAACTAAATACTCCTCATAGAATCCACCTATAGATCTCCCTAAGTTTAAAAACACACAAACAGTATTTAGTTATGTCAATGCACAAGGACAACCCAAAACCAATTTGGTTTGGGTTTACTCCACTACTGACAAAGCTTTTTCTGTGCAGGGCAACCACAGGACCCAACATAAGACAAGATGACATATGGACAGTGGATGCTCTAGGCACATGACAGGCAAATCTGAATGCCTGTCAAATTTCAAAAGCTTTGAAGGAGGGTTTGTTGCATTTGGAGGCAATTCCAAGGGAGGCAAGGTAACAGGTAAGGGTACTGTCAAAGTAGGCAACATGTTATTCAATGATGTTTTGTATGTTGAACAGCTGAAGTATAATTTACTAAGTGTGTCTCAAATCTGTGACAAACAAAATATTGTTTTGTTCACAGATTCTGAGTGCATTGTCCTTTCAAAAGATTTTAAAATACCTGAAAATCTTGTTTTACTCAGAACACCAAGAAAGGACAATGTGTACTGTTTGGACATAGATCTTTTATCCAAATCAAATACTTTAAGCTGTTTGATATCCAAAGCATCATCAAATGAGTCTGCTCTTTGGCACAGAAGGATGTGTCACATGAACTTCAAATCTATGAAAGTTTTAGTCAAGAAGAACTTGGTAAGAGGTTTACCACAAAAGGAGTTCATATGTAATGATCATTGTGTACCATGTCTCAAAGGCAAGCAACACAAATCTTCTCATAAGGCCAAATAAGTAAATTCAATCTAAAATGCTCTTCATCTTATTCATATGGATCTTTTTGGTCCAACATATGTTTTGAGTTTGAATAAAAGAGCTTACTGTTTAGTCATTGTTGATGATTTCACCAGATTTACATGGGTTTACTTTCTTAGGACTAAGGATGAAACTGCTGAGCTAGTCAAATCCTTTATTCTTAAGATTAAAAACCAATCAAATTTAATAGTTAAGGTGATCAGGTCAGACAATGTAACTGAGTTTAAGAATCATATCCTAAACAGCTTCTGTGAATCTAAAGGCATTGCAAGGCAATTTAGTGCACCTTCAACACCACAACAAAATGGTGTAGCTGAAAGAAGATAGAACTTTAATAGAGGCTGCTAGAACCATGCTAGCTGATTCCAAACTGCGAATGACCTTCTGGGAAGAGGCAGTAAATACAGTCTGGTATGTGCTAAATAGGGTTCAAATTGTTCAATCACAAGGGAAAACTCCATATGAGTTATTCCATCACAAGATTCCCTTAGTAGCCTTCGTAAAACCTTTTGGCTGTTCATGCACTATCCTACATACTAAAACTCACTTAGGAAAGTTTGAAAGTAAGGCTGAAGAAGGTTTCTTTGTAGGTTACTCTATTCAAAGCAAAGCCTATAGGGTGTATAACAATGTATCTCAAAACATTGAAGAAAGTGCCAATGTTGAGTTTAATGAACATACTGCAAATATCAAAGGCACTGGTCCTGATTGGTTGTTTGATTTAGATTCACTAACAAATTCTCTAAGCTTTGTTGAGTATACTGCAGGGCCTGCTGAAAATAGTGTTGAAACTGTCAGCCCAAATTCTCATGCTGGTAACACAAATATTCAAGCTGTTGGCACAAAGTTTCAAACAATTGCAGATTATGCTACATGGGATGAGTATACTGTACTGCCACTTCTATCTTGTGACCCACCAGGGGTCCTGATTGATCAAAAAGACACAAATACAGAGTGTGAAGTGCCAATTCCAAGCCCTGAAGTAACAACTCCATCCAATAGGGAAGCAGTCCCATTTTCTGATCAAACTGTTACTAAAGCAGAATCCTCAAGTGGTGCTGAAGGTGATGATACAAATCTGGGAAGGTCATTTCAGACAGAAAGAGAACCCACACACAGGGTTCACAAGTATCATCCTCTCAACCAGATAATGGGAGACCCACGCACTCCTGTGTAGACAAGGACAATGGTTCACAAGGAGTCCACTGATGCTGAATCAGCAGTCCCTGAATTCAGTCTAGCTGCCTTTGAACATGCATGCTTCGTGTCATAATTGGAGCCAAAGAAGGCATCTGAGGCTCTAAAAGATCCATCTTGGATTGAGGCAATGCAAGAAGAACTTTTGCAATTCAAGATTCAGAATGTATGGAGTCTAGTTGACTTGCCTAAAGGTTAGAGGGCAATTGGTACAAGAGGGTTTTCAGAAACAAGAAGGATGAGAAAGGTGTAGTGATCAAGAACAAAGCAAGGTTGGTAGCTCAAGGATATACTCAAGAAGAAGGAATAGATTATGATGATGTCTTTGCTCCAGTAACAAGGATAGAAGCCATCAGACTGTTCCTAGCTTATGCCAGCTTCAAAGGGTTCAAAGTGTACCAAATGGATTTGAAATCTGCATTTTTGTATGGTACAACCGAAGAAGAGGTTTATGTGTGTCAACCCCCTGGATTTGAGGACTATAAGTATCCAGACAGAGTCTACAAGTTAGACAAAGCCCTCTATGGACTCTGTTAGATTAATTATTTCGATCCTAGGAGTTATTTTTTAATATTTATTAACATTGTAATGTGTCTTGTATTTATTTCTATGTAATTTCTTTCTTATGTAATAGTGTAGGGGCCATTGTTGCCAAGTCTTGTAAGTTAATTAAATGAGCCTATAAAGGCTCCTAGGGTTGCTTTTTGAATATACACGGTTGACCTACATTTGAATCTTCTCTTGGAGCCGCCACTGTTCTTCCATATTCACCAACATTCATATTGTCTTCTTTCTTATTAAAAACACATTTATTGAGCTTGTTTCTTCATGTGTTTGATGAGAAAAACGTCAAGGTGCTGAATATATACGGGATTTCATAATAACAATTGGTATCAGAGCTCAGAGGGGTGGATTTCAACTGATTATTTACGGAATCTGCTGGGTTGTGCATGTTCTTCGAAGTTCTTCAATATTCAACCGGTTAGATCTTCATTTTCCATGGTTTTTCGAGTTTCTTCTGTTATAATGGTTCTATAAACATCACATTATCATTATATACTGATTTTAAACTCATCTACTTCCATATCTTTGTTCAAATCATCAAGAATCGACCATTTTGAAGCTTGAAAATATGGGTTTTTTAAGTGGGTTTTTCATGTGTTCATGCTAGTTTTAAGTGTTTTCTAGGTTGTTTTAAACTACCAAAAGTGTTTAAAATAGTTTTTAAATCATTTAGAACTGTTTTTTAGGCATCAAAACTGATAAAAATCGATTTTTGTCTATTCTGCCTTAGAAAATCGTAAAAACCTGCTGTATTTCGGATTATATACTGTAGCATTTCGGACCATATAGGCACCAAATTCGGACCCCACAACCATCCTAATTCGGACCACACTTAGGTGTATTTCGGACACCCTCTAAGCCTATTTCGGACCTTAATTCGGTCCTATCCGAACTTCGGACCATCCGAAGTTCAGGAAAGGCTTTCCATTTTTTACTTAATTGGGACTTGTTCTTAAATTTTTTTTTAATTTCGGACCACACCATTTCGGACCATCCGAATTCGGTCTTCAGTCCCTATTTCGGAAACATCAAATTTCGGCCATTTCACTGTTCATCCGAATTCGGTTCATCCGATTTCGGTCCATAGGTCCATCCGAACTTAGGTCATCCGAAAAGCTCATCCGAATTACGACACATATCCGAATTTGGACCTTCATCCGGATTACTATACATCCGAAATTGGCCCATCCGAAGTCCAGTCATCCGAATTCTACCCATCCGACTCACTATTCATCCGAAATCACTTCATCCGAATTCGGTTCCTCCATCCGAATCACTGTTCATCCGAATCACTGTTCATCCGAACTCAACACCCGAATTCAGAACACCCTGTTTTCAGTACAACCCATCTGTACTCAGTTTCCACCTCTAAGATCTCCACAATCTCAATCAGCACCTATACTCATAATGTCTCGTGAAGCTCTTGTACTCGGATCTGAGAACAGACCACCTGTTCTCTATCCTGATGAATACGAACAATGGAAAGCCCGGTTCCTGAAATTCGTCGGAATGCAACCTCTCGGGAATATGATGCTTCAATCAATATCCGAAGGGCCCGTCATCTACTACAGAGAAATTGCTGCCAGACCCGAGGCTGATCCTCCTGTCCTAGCCTCCAAAGTCGAAAGAGAGCCGGCAAATGACGCCGAAAGGGATCGCCAGCATGCTGATAAGAGGGCAGAATATCTGATCTATCAAGCCCTCCCCACTGATATTCTGGTAGGTGTAGACAGTAAAATGTCTGCAAAAGAAATGTGGGACGAGCTGGAAATCCAAATGCTGGGGGCAGATCTTGATGACCGTGCCAAAATTGAAGAGGCAAAGGCAAAGTTTTCAGAATTCCGCGCCAAAGACGGGGAATCTCTGCAATCCACGTTTACCAGGTTTGTCGGTATTAGTAATGCTTAAAAGAAGGGTTGTCGTGATTTAAATCTGAAAAGAAAAAAAAAAAAAAAAAGGATTGGTATTTATTTGAGGGGGAGTAGAGTTAGGATTTTAAATTTATAATTCTGTGTTTCTCTTTATTTCTTTTGTAGTTAAATTTTAAATTTTAGGTTGGTCTTAATTTTTAATTTAATCTTAAGTTTTCATTTAATAGGTTAGAAAATCACAAAAAGATTTTATCTTTCAAATTTATCAAAAAGCCAAAAAGATTTTAGTTTACTTCATTTCATTTTATTTTGATTTCGGAAAATGAAAGAAAATTCCAAAAATATTCTATTTTGAAGTCTCATAGAAAATCTCAAAAAGATGCAATACAAATTGGGCCAAAATTTCTTTTTAATTTTGTTAAAAGTCCATGTAATTTAATTTTGTGTGTGTGTTGAGTCAAAACCGGCGGCCCATATACATGATTAAGCGCGGATCCTCTTGACCCGTACCCGACCCGCGCGGATTTATATAGGGGTGGTCAAATGGTCAATTTCTTCATCTTCAAGATATTTCCATCTTTCTTTCTTCTTTCTTCTCCTTCCCTCCCGTCGACACCACCGCCCCAAACCACCATTGTTACCACTTCAAGCTTTTGGAACATCATAATCTTTCGTTTTTCTTGCATTTTCCTTCTTCGGCACTACCAGGTAACATATTTCTTTCTTTATTTTCGTTTTTAACTTCGTATATTGCTTGTTTAATTTTCAAAACTTTTATAGTTTTTATTTTCGGTTTTTATACATTTAGGGTACTGAAATGTGTTATTTTTCTTTAGCTGTAGTTAGATAAAATGTTGAGTAACTTGTTTTAGACTAGGATCTGAAATTTCATGCATTTTTGTTAAACATTTAACTGTTCACGTTTATTTTTGCATGAACATTAACTGCACTCATGCAGTTTCGGGTGTCCGAATTCGGACCACCACCCGAATTCGGATGTCCGACTTAGACTAACTTCAAAAATTTTCAAAAGTACAAACCCAAATTCGGATCACTGTTGATCCGAATTCGGACCATCAAAGCAGGGTCAAAATCTTCAAAACTTGAATATAGTCTAAGTCTATTCACCTCTGTTCATCCGAATTCGGATGATATCCGAATTCTGTTCCCATCCGAATTCTGGGTACCATCCGACTTCGGACCACTTTCATTCATTCCATTCACATTTCGGACCATCATCCGAACTCGGTTCCTGTTTTCAACTCATCCGAATTCGAACCCCCCAAACATCATTCATGCAACATCCGATTTCGGACTGATCCGAATTCGGTGACACTGTTCATCCGAATTCGGACCATCCGAAATCCACACTTAGGATTTTTTTTATTTTTCATTTTTTCCATTTCTGCATTTTCATATAAATTAAAAATCACAAAAAAATAGTTCCATCCAAGTGCACCATTGATTAGAGTTAGGATCAGTGTTTGAGTGAAACGGTCTTATCTAACATCGGTCTCTTAACGATTGACTTTGGACTTTGTTAGTAGAATTTTATTCTACTAATAAAGACCCGATGATAAACAGATCAGACAATTTCTATTTCACACTCATCTAGACTTCACATCAATGCTTTATCATATCGAGTCTTATGATTCTAACTGTGTTGCACTTTGCAGGAAAATGGACCCCACAATCGTTCTTACCATTCCCCATCCGCCAATCCCGAATAATAACGCTCAGTTACCCGAAGAAGCCATCTTGCCGAGCGCCGAGTTTGTCGAGTTTATCCCCCATAACTGGCAACTCGACGTCTCTATCCTTCCAAAAGAATCCCAAACCCTAGCTTTTGACATTCTCACCCGCCATCCCATATATTATGCCCTTTCCACAGCCATCGCCGTTCCCCAGATTTACCTACAACAATTCTGGAACAGGCTACAATTCTTAACCGACCCCGAACCTCACTTCACCTCCACCATTGACTGCGTTCCAGTCAAAGTCACAACCACAGCCATTCGTCACATCCTTCGTTTTCCCATCCAAGACTACATTCCCTCCATTGACTCGTTCGATCCAAACCCATCCGTCTCAGAAGCCCTTTCTGAAATTCAAAACCTAGGGTATGACGGATCCCTTACCAAACCATCCGACTTTCGCACCAAGAACCTTCAGTCCCACTGGAGAATTCTCTTCGATGTACTCAACAAGTGCCTGACAGCCAAACATTCTGGTCATGACTCAGCATCGGCCCAGGTTTTAGCCATGTTCGCTGGCTTTGCCTACGACCGACACGTGGACTATGCGGCTTTTATCTTTGAAGAATTAAGAAGAGTCCACGTGGAAAGGAGCACGAAGAAAGGACGCAAGTATGTCCCCTATCAACGATTCCTTCAGCTCATCATACAATACGCCATGGATCAGGACGAAGACATTCATGAGCGTCCAGAAGCTGATGTCTATCCAACCGTCGCTATCCAGAAACTGACTTTGCCAAAAGGGGCACCAACGGTACAGGTAATGAAGATTCCATTATCAACTCTGACAAGGTCGAGGGGTACAGATCGGGTAAGGGACTATATGAGAGAAAATTATCCGGATGAGTCTCAGTCTGAATCGACTGAGACTAACCAGTCCGACGGTGAGCAACATGAGAGTGAGAACGAGGGAGAAAGGATGGAAGTACAACAATCACTGGGTCATGGTGAGAGGGAGGCTGAGAGTGTAAGGGAGGGAGCCGTAGGTGAGACGGCAGAGACGGCGGATTCTGAACGAACCGTCTCTGTTGTAAGGCCGAGGGATACGCAATCTGAGGGTGAACCAAGCCCTATCAGCCGGACACCACTTCAAAAGACCGTTAGTCCAGCGGTCGCCACAACCCTAACCATCCACTTGGTTTCCCCTCAAAGGGAAACCACTTCATTACACGGGGATCTTCAACATACGCCATCGCCCTCTCATTCGGAGAGTGGCGGTGTTGAAAGAGGTCACACTCCTCCCCACGTGACCGAACTTCCTTCGCCCACGATTCCATCCCCACAAACAGACACTGTGCACGATGCTTTTGTGGCATCCCCAAGAGCTGCCTCCGTGGCAGCTCCCGAAACTTCCAGATCTGAGCATCCCGTAGTGGAGCCAGAGATGACGGAAGGAAGACCGGGAGTGGCTCAATCTACGCCGTCCACTTCCGGCCATCTCCCCATCAATTTGGAGATGTTAACGGCAGCCTTACGTGGTGCCGGCGTTATCACCCGGGCTGACCTTGACGCCCAAAGGGAGGCAGCCGAGGAACGACATACCGCCCTTCTTTCTCTTATAAAGGGTAAGGGTGTCGCCTCCGAAGCCGGCCCCTCACAAGGATCCCACTCAGTCCAACTACAAATGGCGGAGCTCTCTGACAAACTGGACGCACTCAATCGCCTAATCCTTCAGGTCCAGGAGCAGCTAAATTCCAGGATGGATCGCCTCGAGTCAGCAGTTATTGATCTCCAATGCCGCGCTCAGGCCGAAACCCTCAAAAGAAAACATGACGACCAGGACGACCCTGATCGTCATGAGGGGGAGAAGCGCAGAAAAGTACAATTTGAGGAGCCCATGCTGGGTACAGGGGGAGCAGAGACCGCCGAGGGGTCTGAATTTCAGGGGTCGGGGGAAAAGTCACAGGAAGCTCAGGAGTACATGCTAATTGAAGACGAGCCGATGGTCGAGGGTCCAGCTCCACTGGATCCAATGACAGCCATGGTAGAATTTGAGGAGCCACACGAGAAGGTTGAAATCATATTAGTTTCTGATTCAGATTCTGATACCGAGGACAACCAACCACTTTTAACTCCTAAGCCTGAACCTGACTCTCCAACCAAAAATTCCTCATCCTCTTCCTTCGATTTCCTGAATTCACCACCCAGAGCCCAACAGGAAGACATACTCTCATCCATCCAAGCTCCCCCATCACTAAAAGAATCCCACATTACAGTCAGCCCACCAAGATCCCAAAGCCCTCCACCAGTCCAACAAACCCAACGCTCAGGTCCCTCCCAAACAAAAAGGGTTGACTGCTTCGATGAAACTCCCGAGGGTCCTGGAGTGCACAGAAAAGACGACCTATTCTGGGTAGACCACTACACGAAAGGAAAAGTTCACACACTGCCGCAGAGCGAAAAAGATCAAATGCGTCAAGAACGGCGGGGGATTATCATAAAGCTTCTTGAAGCTAAAAAGGACGAAATCGAAGAACCCCCCGTTCAAGGCTTGAAAGAATTCCTGCAGAACTTTCCCCCGGAGCAATTTCAGAATCCATATCTAGAAGAAAGATTCAAGATGGTATTCAGAAAGAAACCTGGAGCCTTCAGCAGACGTCTACTCATGGAACTTACAAATGTCTCCAAAGCTGAACAGGCCGAATACTACCAATTGATGCTCCGGGAACAAAGGTCTAAGGTGTCAAAGTCAAAGATTAAAAAACTCAAATCAATTACCATGTGCAAAAGAGCCAAAGTATTCTATCCCTCCTATCAAGTGGAAAGAGAAGATGGTACGGGAGATGACATCTTTGAGTATGACCTTGACTACATAAGAGCGGATGACGTTGAGTTCCTTCACAACAGTCTGAAAAATCGAATCAGAAAACGTCTATCCCACATGACAGCTGTAGGTGCCTTAGTTCGAAGCATGAATCGCCGATCGATCATAATGTGCTTAAGAGATTTTCAGATGGCGATCGAGAGTGCTATGGTTAAGGTGGGCCTACGAGCACCAGAACAAGATAGTTTTCTTTTAGCCCACCACCCGGCCTACAGAGTTATACTTAAAGGAGATCCGGGTGTTATTTTTGTGAACCACAAGGGCTACAAAAGGTATATGCGCTTTGAGGATCTACCTTGCTATTCCGATGGTACACTTCGACTGGTTCGAGCTGCTCTCACAAAGAAAGTACAAGATTATGATGCTCAACCAGATCCTGAACAGAGATGCTCACCTACGGAGATACAAAATACACTCAGCGGCATAGACTACCTGAACGAGCGGCTACATACAAGACAAGTAACCAGACGTTTCGATGTCATACTTGGTCTTCGTGAATCAACAGATCATGCGCGAGTTCCAGGACCTCCTAAGTGATCGAAAAGGGGGAGATTGTTAGATTAATTATTTCGATCCTAGGAGTTATTTTGTAATATTTATTAACATTGTAATGTGTCTTGTATTTATTTCTATGTAATTTCTTTCTTATGTAATAGTGTATGGGCCATTGTTGCCAAGTCTTGTAAGTTAATTAAATGAGCCTATAAAGGCTCCTAGGGTTGCTTTTTGACAATATACGGTTGACCTACATTTGAATCTTCTCTTGGAGCCGCCACTGTTCTTCCATATTCACCAACATTCATATTGTCTTCTTTCTTATTAAAAACACATTTATTGAGCTTGTTTCTTCATGTG
>JAANYP010002509.1:0-12265 GCA_020465985.1 Centrapalus pauciflorus
AAATAAATTAATTATCATGTTTTTAGTTTTCCCTAAATGCCCTTTGTGCACCCTTGGTGGATTATCCAATGCACAAAAGTGCCTCGAGGTGCCCCGATGCATAAAAGTTCTCAATTGAACCTCAATCTATATATGTATATATATCAATGTGGATATAGATACAAATACTAGATGAAAGACCATTACAACTTATTATTTGCTAACATATGCCTACTTAGAAAAAAATATTACCTGTTTATAAACTTATAAAAATAAATATTTTACAAACTATACTTAAAAAGTTAATCATATTTTTGTAAATTTATTATTTTAATAATACAACCTCATTAAAATCATATTTTTGTAAATTTCACACTTTAAAATGTATTGATTAAATACATATGAATTTAGAAATATAGTATTTTAATAATTCTTAACATAGTAAGTATTAAACATATGACAAATAACAATACTATTTTCCTATTTTTTTTATATTTAATATTTGTATGGTTTATTTGTATGTATAGATACATTTAAACACCTAATAATTTAATAAAATTTATCCCTGTAAGTGGGTTCATAAGGTAGTTTATATATAACTCAGTTAACGGTTTCGTATAACTTTACATTATGTATACATGATTAGTAACTTTAAATAAGTCATTAGGAAACTTATTTAACTTTGTTACTCTATAAACCCATATTATTAAGTAGGTGGTTATATATATATATTAAGTGTGTTTACTTCTTATACAAATATATTTGTTTAGATTAGGGATGACAAATTGTATAAATAAACTGTTGCCGACCAAAAATGCCAGGACCGGATTCGACCAGTCTGTTATTAATACATTGGTTTCATATTGGTTTCTTTAAAAAATATGTTATCGGCTTTCGGTCTTTCGCGTTCGGTCCGCGGGTTTCGTCATTTACCCCCACCGAAACTGAAAATTAAACTTTTTGTTATCAATTTTGAGGTAGATGTTAAACTGTTATGTTGTTAGTCATAACGCAACGCACCATAGGTAATCGTCATTAAAAGAAGTTTTTAACTTTTCTTTTCTGTAAACATTTTTATTTAACATGCTGGATATACTATGTGAATTTGACATATTGTATTTTCACTTTTAATGTCATTATACACACACACACACACACATATATATATATACATATATATATATATATATATATATATATATATATATATATATATATATATATATATATATATATATATATATATATATATATATAGACACACACACACACATATATATATATATATATATGTATATGTGTGTGTGTATATGTATTATGCATTTTGAAATTAAAAAAAAAAAGATAAGACAATTATTTAATTTTGATATGCACATAATTAAGTCTATCCATTATTTCATTTCATCTGATATATTATTTGTATTTATCTACTTTTTAGGTAATATAAACTTCAACGGTAAGACGTCTTAAATTTCATAATTTTAGGAATTTCATTAATAATATGAAGTTAAGATCTATAATTATATAAAACAACGTTGTGTTGTATGTAAAAGTATATAATCTTAAATCTGTTGCCACTTAAGATTTGTAACACATATCATATTTGAATTCAATTCAATGTTGCTTTTGTTCAGTGTAGTTGGCCATATAATGTTGTTGTATGTTTCGGCTGTTTGCTTTACTTTGTTATTTGTCCACGGTGTTGTTGTTAATATGTATTGTCATTTTATTATATGTTATTGGCTTTAAATACTTTACTTATTATGTACTTTCTTCTAATGTAGTTTGTTGCACTGATCATTGATTGTAATGAACGTTTGAATGTAATGAACAACAGTAATACGATATCGCCAACAAGAATGCCAAATGCAATATCGCAATTGGATACGTCTACTCTACTTTCAGCGAACCAATGTCGTAACCAACCAAGCAACAATCGTGGCCCACTGATTGATGTAACCAACAATACTGATTTTGTCGGTCACATTTACGATTCAGTGTCGTCTACTGTTGATGAAGAACTATTATCGGCTTCTTCATTACCTAATGGTAGAAGACGAGTGGGTCGCCCGTCTTTAAGAACACGGTCTGCTTTTAATGGTCATCGTGCAACAGTTCACCATCAACGACATTTGGGTACTTTGTCTTCGACCTCAGCGGTACAAGGCCCGCGTCGTCCTGGTCGACCTCGACGTACGCAGCCCGTTGATAATGCTTCTCGCGATGTTGTGCCGCGTGTACATCGGAGTGTTTCGAAACATACAGATGCTTTGCTTACAACCAATGATCATGCGACTCCATCAAGTTAGCCGTTTTGTCTTACCGATATCTTGTGTGTCTCATGTTAACGTATTACGTATTTATTGTTTTCCTTTTTTTTCGATAATGTGTACTCGTAGATGTCGACTCTGGCAGTTGTCATGAGACCGCTTCAACTTTCTCAATGCCGCGTGTGGTACTTTCTGCTCGTACTGTTGTGGATGCCGATGGTAATCCGGTGAATGTTACAAGTTCACATCCTCGTGATAATGTGTTCTCCAATATGTCTGTCTCTTCCAATGTTTCTCATTTGGCTGGCATGACTGTGTTAGAGCCATATGAGAACACTTTTGCTGCGAATTCTTCCTACAATAATAGTAATACTATCACCACTGTTGTAGGCTGTACGTCTGAAGGTCGTAAGTGCTTTTACCCATGGCTTTTTTAAATTATTCTGTAAGTGGTTACATTATTTCCCTTATTGATGTTGTAGATGTTTGGTACGTTTGTTTAGGTTCTACATCCTTGTATTGGGATTCTGGGTATGCAGCGTACATATGTATGTATTGTAATGCTATGTTATGGTATGGTGAACGGACCCTTAAGAGTGTCAACCCAAGAAGCCCAAAATTTTCTTTATGTTGTAGCGAAGGCAAGGTTCAGTTGCCATATTTGTATGTTGGACCACCTTTGTTGGAGGAGTTGATGCACTATGGCGGTGTGCGTCGTGCAAATGTGTTTCGTACTAACATAAAGGTATTGAATGCAATGTTTGCGTTCACATCAACTGGTGGAATCGTAGATCGAGATATCAATGACGGCAGGGCCCCTTATACATTTAGATTGAATGGTCATAACCATCATCGAATTGGGTCTTTGTTGCCAACACACCCAGATGGACGACCTCGCTTTGCGCAGTTGTATATATATGATACAGAACATGAGGTTGACAATCGTTTATATGCATTGAATCAACGTTTATCTAACACTGTTGACGATACTATATTGCGTAGTTTGGTTCACGACCTAATGTCGATGCTTAATGGATGCAATGCGTTGGTTAAGGCATTTCGAATGGTTAAGGATAGGTTTGATGATATGATGGTGCATCCGGTTACTCTACGTTTAATTGGGTCTCGCCAGAGGGATAGAAGGCAATACAATTTACCGACTGCGTCCGGAGTGGCTGCATTGATCCCAGGTGATGGTAACTCTACTGACCAACGTGATGTGATTGTTGAGGAGCGTAGCGGTGTTGTTAAACGAATCTCAGAATTACACCCAAGCTTTATGGCAATGCAATATCCTTTGCTTTTCCCTTATGGTGAAGATGGGTATAGTCTTGATATACATTTAAATGTTCCTCAAGGGACGAAGCGAAAATTTGTGTCTTTGAGGGAGTATTATTGTTTTCGATTACAACATAGAGCTAATGAAGGAAGGACACTGCATAAAGGGGGTCGATTATTTCATACTTTTGTAGTTGATGCATATGCTGCTGTTCTTGAGCATGAGTTAGATTGGTATAAGCGAAACCAAAATACAATCCGATCTGAGCTTTATAATGGGTTGCATGATCATATTACTAGCGGTGAAACAAATTGTGAGTTTGTCGGAAGAAGGGTTATTTTGCCGTCTTCATTCACTGGGGGTCCTAGACACATGGTCCAACAATACCAAGATGCCATGGCCATTTGTCGGTGGGCTGGACCTCCTGATTTGCTTGTCACGATGACATGTAACCCACAATGGCCTGAAATCAAGCGACATGTTAACTCATCTATTCCTGGCCAACCAACTAGCGATCGACCGGACATCATTGCACGTATGTTCAAGATCAAACTTGATGAGTTGATGCGGGATATAAAACAGAACCACCATTTTGGTCGGGTCAAAGCAGGTGTTTGTGTTAACATATTTTCTACGTTTGTTATTTTGTTGATTATATGACATTGATTGTTACGTTTTTCGTGTGTAGTTATGTATACTATTGAGTTTCAGAAAAGAGGTTTGCCGCATTGTCATTGTCTTGTATTCCTACAATCGGAGGATAAGATATTGTCGCCTGAAAAGATCGATGAATTCATATCTGCTGAACTACCGTCTGAAGTGGATGACCCGGTTGCATTTGATGTTGTACGTACCCACGTGATGCATGGGCCATCGGAGGATAAGATATTGTCGCCTGAAAAGATCGATGAATTCATATCTGCTGAACTACCGTCTGAAGTGGATGACCCGGTTGCATTTGATGTTGTACGTACCCACATGATGCATGGGCCATGTGGTTTGCATGAGCTGCATTTGATGTTGTACGTACCCACATGTTGTACGAAAAGCTACCCAAAATCTTTTTGCTCTGAAACTGTTATTCAACGAGACGGTTGGCCGTGCTACAAAAGATCAGATAATGCTCGTAATGCACAGGTTGGTCGACAGGAAATTAGGCTTGATAATCATTGGGTTGTGCCACACAATGTTGCTTTGCTTGTAAAATATGGGTGCCACATCAATGTTGAGTGGTGTAGCCATGGCACGTTAGTTAAATATTTGTTCAACTATCTTAATAAGGGACCTGATCGTGTGACTGTAGTTGTACAGCGTGATAATAGTAGAACACATTTCCAGTCTCTTGTCCATTCTGAAAATGAAATTGATGCTTATCTCAATTGCCGCTACATTTCTGCTTCCGAAGCATGTTGGAAGTTGTTAGGGTTTAAAATGCATTATCGTTCTGTTGCTGTTGTACGGTTGCCTTTCCATGAAGAGGGTTGTAACAGGGTATTCTTTGGTGATGGTGACAATGTGAGTGAGGTTGCTCAACGAGATGATGCAGCGAAGTCAAAATTTACAGAATGGATGACAGCGAATCGCCCTTATCTTGCTGCTCGCAATCTTACGTATGCAGAATTTCCTACCTATTTTACATGGCATGCAGATGATAAATCATGGTTGCCACGTAAAGTGGCACGACAATTGGCCGCATCTATTATGTTAGTCCGTCCATGGGTCAGAGGTATTATTTGCGAATGTTGTTGAATGTTGTACGTGGCCCCACATGTTTTCAAGACATACGAACAGTCAATGGTGTTGAGTACCCAAGTTACATGTCTGCCTGTAGGGCGTTGAATTTGTTAGGGGATGATACTGAATGGGTCGATTCAATACGTCAAGCTTCGCAATGGCCGTTAGGTTATCAACTTCGTGAATTGTTTGTCACAATATTGTTGTTTTGTGAAGTTTCGAACCATGAGCGGCTATTTACAGAATGTTTACCTTATTTGTCAGAAGATGTGGTATATACCCAACGTAGATTATTACAAAACAACGATGTGGTGTTTACGGATAATGAGATTCAAAATTACACATTGATAGAAATTCAAAGGATATTAAATGCTAGCAATAGATCGTTGGCAGAATTTCCAACCCTTCCACAAATTGATTTTGCCTTATTAAGGGGAATAACGAATTCTTTGTTTGCTACTGAGAGAATATATGATTTAGGTTATGAAAGATCTCGGTTTCAGGAGTTGTACCGTGGTTTAAATTATCAACAGAAAGACGTGTTTGAATATGTAATGACGAAAATGGATAACCCTAACGGAGGAGTTATATTTGTGTATGGCAGTGGTGGGACAGGTAAAACACATCTATGGACCACGTTAATTGCGCGGATACGATCTGTTGGAAAAGTTGTATTGTCTGTTGCCTCATCCGGAATTGCATCGTTATTGTTGCCTGGGGGTCGTACTGCACATTCATGATTTCGTATTCCTGTTGATGTTGATAATGAATCGTGTTGTGCAATTGATGTTGTGTCAGAACTCGCCGATTTGATTAGAGACGCAGATCTGATAATTTGGGATGAGGCCCCGTTGCAGCATCGACATGTGTTTGAGGCTGTTGATAGAACATTACGCGATTTGTGTAAATATGAACGATCGGGGTCTGAAAATCAAGTGTTTGGTGGAAAAGTTGTGGTGCTAGGTGGTGACTTTCGACAAGTGTTGCCTGTTATTCCTAATGCAAGCCGAAGTGAAGTAGTTTCATCGGTTATTAACAAATCATCAAGTATCTGGGCTGTTTGTAAATTATTTGTTTTGTCAATTAATATGCGTCTTCGTGATTCGACACTCTCTGTTTCTGATATGAATCAGATGATCGAATTTAACAATTGGCTTTTACAACTTGGTGATGGAAAACTTCCAACAATTGCAGTAGCTGATGAGGATGAGCCTGAGTGGGTGTGTATTCCAGATGATCTTTTGATACCTGTGTGTGACAATCCAATTCAGTCCATTGTAGCATCTACATACCCAGATTTGTCAAGCCGAATAACTGATTTTGAGTATTTACAAGAACGATGTATCTTGTGTCCGACCAACGATGCTATTGATGAAATTAACTCACACATTCTTCGAAATATGGTTGGTGACATGCATATTTTGTTGAGTTCCGATGACATATGTCCAACCACAAGCAACTTAGAAGAAATGCGTGTCATGTATCCGCTTGAATTCCTCAACACATTGAAGTTTTCAGGGATACCAAACCACAATATTGAGTTAAAGGTCGGGTCACCGGTCAGTTATATGTCGTTGCATCGCGAGTTACGTCGCGTAACGGCCTACGTTTGTATATTGACAATGAAGGCAAATGTGATGACAATTTAACGAAAAACGTTGTTTACAAAGAAGTATTTTATAATCTTCCGGAAGGTATTGCTCATGTTAGTGTGCATAGTGTTTTGTTAAAAATAATAATTTCTTTGCCTTACGCGTCATATCGCTTTTATTGATTATGGTTTGGTATTGCATGTATAGTTAACGTGGAGTGAGGATGCGACAGAGTGGTTCATATATTTCTGACTTGGTTCCGTTGGTAACTGATAAGTGGTCAATCACCGTCATGGTTTCACGTTTATGGACTGCATGCAACCCTCGCAATGATCAGAAACTGTCTTTGAACCTAATATTAGTTGATGAACGGGTACTTTTTCATTCTACTTAAGGTATGCATAACTCTTGTATTTTCGTCTATTAACAATCATTGGTGGTTTTCAGCGGTCAATGATTCACGCATTGGTTCCCAAGTATATAATTGAGAAGTTCACAGCTTCTATTGTTGAGGGCCGTGTTTACAAGATCAGTCGTTTTGGTGTTAACTATTATACGTGCAAATATAGGCCTTTACATCGTGAATCTTTCGTTCAGTTTGGTGCGTCTACTTCAGTGTCGTTACAAGGGGGTGTTGCTAATAATGTGTTTCAACAATATGTTTTTGAGTTTGTGACATTCGATGGTATCAAAGACCGTGTTAATGATGATACCTATTTAACAAGTGTGCTTATGTTTCAGTGTATTTTATGTATCAGTCAATCCCTTTGAAAACCTTTTATCGATCAGTTGTTTTTTTATTAGATGTCATCGGGGTTGTTCGTGTATGGAATCCATTAGAAAGAAAATCTGCAACGAGAACAAGTCTTGCATCTGCTCTTCGTAAGATTGTTATTGCTGATAGGAGGTATGGTAATTGTTTGATGTAACTACATCATTGTTCGTTGCACATCATGTCAATTTGTGATGTTTAACTGATGCTTGATTCAGTGACACGTGGACGTATCATTATGGGGGTCCTCGGCATTGAAATACACCGATGATACGGTCCGTGCAAATCAACATGCCAATGTTGTTGTTGTTGTTACGTGTTGCACCGTTCGCACTTATAAAAGTACATTTTTTTGCTATTCCTATTTTCATACTTTTTTGGTTCATTAATTATATGTAACATCAGTGACTTCTTAATTGTTTATTTAAGAGGTGCCACACTTAAGCACAACATCAGCAACCCATTTATATGTAGGCCTTCAAATTCCAGAAGTTATATCTTTTGATGAATGGTAAGTGTGTACCCTCTACGATTCTTTGTGTTATAAAACTTATTCAACATATCTGGATGTTTATGTTACGCACATATGTTGTTCTAGCCCTGTCCGTCCAATTACATTTGGGTCCCCCGTCTCATTAGCTGATAGCATGTGTATACCTTTTGAAGATGTGTATGCGCGTTTGGACATGGGAGTTAATGAGGTATTATTCTACTACATTTTGGTATAGTGAGGAAATCTACAGTGTATTAACTATGTTATCCAATATAGGGGACGATTTTTACTGTTGCTGGAACATTGATTGACATTGATTTATCAAATGATTGGAAGTTCATCCAGTATAATACGTGTTATAAGAAGGTTGTATTACGTGGACGTCGTTATTTGTCAGGATCTATAACTTATGAAAATTATGAATAACCAAGATTAACTGATTTGAATTTATCAGAGTATAAATCAATAATCTTGCTTTGAATCAAAGTTTAATTAAGAAGTTTGCGGAATAACACTTAATTATTTTGACAAAAACTTTCAGAATCAATAATAGCATAAAACATAAGAAGTAATCAAGACTGTTTGTATTGCTGAATTCACTGATTACAATCACCTCTAATCTGTTTTGATTAGACGAAGAACACAAACTGTTCTTAGGGTTTTACAACCTTAGAGGCTTAAGAAAACTTGAACAATAAAGCAATTACAGACTCAAAATATGCAGAAAACTCTTATTCTATGCGTATATCTTCTATACAATCTTCTGTCTATTTATATTGCTTTATGGACGTGTTTCCTTGAAGGACTATGACTTCTCTGATAGTAGATATGCTGGAATCTTCTTGTAGATATCTTCCCTGAAAATCAGCACATTCTGTTTATGAAACTGTTGAGCAGCTTGAATGACTTGGCAGCATGAACTGAGCAGCTTGAGTTATTTTGCTCTGGCAGCTTGAACTTTTATACTGGCAGCTCGAGTTTCTTCAACTAGCAGCATGAACTTTGTACTTACACAGAAATTCTACTAACAGTATGAGAAGTCTAACTAACAGCTTGAGTATACTTAAACTATTTCCCAACAATCTCCCCCTAACTTAAATTCTTTATACAAGACTTTAAGTTCTATACAAATAAGGAAATGAAAAAGTAAACTGTTATTTACAAACCAAGGCTTTCAAAAACTTACAATTGTGCAAGCTTCTGATCTATAGCCTTCAAAAATTCTCTCTTCATCTCTTCTTTATCACAAGATATCCTAACTGATTTTATTTGAAGCAGCATATCTTTTGAAAAATTATAAAACTTGAGATTGAAGAAAATACCAAATCCATCTTTGAATGTGATTCTGTAGGTTCTGGATTTGACAAAAATACGAACTTCCTTGATCTGCTTCCCTTTCTTCTCAGCATCTTCCACTTCTTTTCTTGCAAATTCAGCATCAGCAACTGAACTTAGATCTCTGATGAGTTGTTTTACTTGTGGAAGATCAGATCTGACTTGAGAAACAGACCCTATGTGGTACATCTTTATTAGTTCATCCCTGGTCAGCTTATGGACCATCTGCCAGAATGTATCATACTCCTCTTCTGGTCCAGATTCTCTCCTTATCACAAACTTGACCCTTATATTTCTTTCATCCAGAGACCTGGCAAACCAGTAGTTGATTTCTGGCTTTGTGAAGTCATGTTGATCAATCAACTTTTCTATTTCCATAGCTTTTTGCAAATGGTGCTGAAAGATCACCCTCTTAACAGATGATGGAACAGAAACAGTAGGTTGATCAGTGGGAGCAGGTGCACTGGCAGCTTCAGTTTGGACTGGTTTTGTTGATGGTTGGACTGATTGGGACAGTTGAACTTTTGGTACTGGCTGAACTGCTGAAGAGACTCTTGTTTTCTTTCTTTTCTCCATTTCTTTATCATGTATTTCCTGCAGCCTTTCAGTACTCATGGACTGAGCAATTTTCTTTGGAATGTCTGCTGCAACGGCAAAATTGATCAAGAATCTTCTATTTTCAGCCTTGGTATGCCCAGTTGGCATCTTCCTCTTCCTTTCACCTTGCTTGACCACAAACCCTCTTAGGTAATCTCCTAAGGTTTCATCATCTTGCATTGGGGCATGGGTTTGCTGGTCTAAGGCCTGATCTTGTTCTTCTGCTAACTTTCTGGCAATCTCAGCATCAAAGGCAATCTGGGCTTCTCTGGTAGAAAATTTGTGCTTTGGAGACTCAATCAGAATACCCTTGCCCTTATCTTTTGTAGCAGAAGATGTAGGTTGGACTGAACTGGATGGAGCTTGAATGCCTTCTCTTATAACAACTCCAGTTGCTCTTGTAGAAGCAGCTTGAGTTTCTAGGCTAACAGCTTGAGAAGCTGTTGGGACTGCTAGCCTAGAAGATGGAGCTGTTGATGCTGCTTGGACTGTTGGTGTTGGAGCTGCTTGGACTGGTTCAGGAACTTCCTGATTCTCCCCCTTTTTGGAAGCATTGGTTTGGTCAGAAGGACCTACAACCTTTGCCACATGGGTTTGAATCAACTGCTCTAGTTTGATGAGCTTATTTCCACAAAGAGTAAACCCTTTGTGTAGATTAGCCAGTTTCTGATTGTGAGCAGCTTCTGCCTGTTTGAGTGCATAAATTTGTGCCCCCTGTGCAGCAATGATGGACATTTGGTATTCCAACATTGTTACAACAGATTTCAGCTTTGGATCCGTTAAGAGCATCAGTTGCAGGCTAGTCTCAAGATCAGATAACACCAGGGGTGTTTGTGGTCTATCACTGACATTAACACCAGAAGTAGAAACCTCTGGGCCCCTCTTTTCTTGGTACTGGGGACTTCCAGCTCGTGTTTGCACACTTGCTGTTGCCATGGGTGTGGTCTTAGAGATGTTGGCCCTGTCCTGTGCCTCTTGTGCAGAGACATCAGTAGTGCCAGCCACAGAACCCATATGAACAGTCTCAGAAGAGATGTTCACCTCCTGATTGAGGTTGGGAGTGTCCTCAATTGGTTCCCTTTGGATATTCTGTGCAGAAGGATCCTCCTGCACAGGGATATATGGCTCTTGTCTAAGGGAGGAGGAGGAAGGAGCTCCTCGTCCCCTTTTCCTTTTATATAAGTATTGTAGTGGGCGTGTGGGCTGTACAAAAGGATCAGTGGGAATATCTGTATCATGAGGAGTGGGTTGGGGTCCTGGGTTTGAAGCAGTAATGTTAGGCTGTGTCTGCTCAGGCCCCTCTCCTCTGTTTCTTGTGATGATGTTCATCATTGCAGAGGGCAATGGAGCATTAATGCTAACAAAATTGGCACTTGGCTTTATCAGCCTTTTGATTGAAGATAGTGAGTGCCTATGGGAAACATATATCCTCTTATGTAAATTTGAAGCAGTGCAGGTGTGTGCAATTCTTTTTGCCAAAAATCGAGGATACATCAAAAATTTCCCATGCTTCAAGGAATGATGCCTTAACATTCCTTGAAAGATCATATTTGAAAAATTGAACTGTTGGCCAGTAGAAAAGCACACTAAGGCAGTGGCAATATTTGAAGAAAATTCGGACCAACCAGTTCTTTTGGGGCTTAAACATTGCTGAAGAATATGCACAAGGTATTTCCATTTAGGAGAAAAATGTGCTTTCAAGAAAGTAAAAGAATCAGCAGGACCCCTATATCCAATATTTTGAAGACCAAAGTGTAAAGCAGTAAGAGATAGGTCTTTTATACCTGTGGCATCTTGAAGATGCAGATGATGTCTGATGGACTCCTCGGTGATATTGATGGTAGTACCATCGATTTCGGAAGTCAGGGTAGGCACTCCATTGATGGTTTGAACATAGGCATGATTCCAGAATTGCTCAATATGAGATATGTATATAGTGGGGTCAATATTGAGTGCATAGTGTATATGGGAGTGCCTGAGGAAGTCCATCATCTCATGGAACGGTTCAAGGTCAGTGTGTTTCAGGGTGTATGGGAGGCAATTGTGCTCTTTTACGAACTCCATTGGTCAAGAAACGACGGTTTGGGGGTTAGGGTTTGAAAAGAATGTGTGTATCGTTCAGAGAGAAAGCAGAAGGCCGTGGAAGAAGAATATGTAACTGGTAGTTACAACTGAACGAAACTGGGACCTTTAAAGGTTTCGAAAAGGTTAGGT
>JAANYP010002509.1:13273-31153 GCA_020465985.1 Centrapalus pauciflorus
AGTATACAACAGAGTGTCTAAAACAATTGAAGAAAGTGCCAATGGTGAATTTAATGAAAATACTGCTAACATCAAAGGCACTGGTCCTGATTGGTTATTTGATTTAGATTCTCTAATAAATTCTCTGAGCTTTGCTGAGTTTACTGGAGAAGCTGATGCATACAGGGTTGAAGCTGCTAACACACATTCTCATGCTGCCAATACAATTTCTCATGCTGTTGGCACAAAGTTTCAGACTGCTGCAGATTCAACAAGTTGGGATGACTTCACCACTCTACCACTTCTGTCATGTGATCCTCCAGGGGTCCTGAGCACTCAACATGATGCAAATCCAGACACTGAAGTGCCATTTCCAAGTCCTGACAGCACAGCTCAAACACAAAAGAAAACAACTCCAGTTTCTAGGCTAGCAGTCCCAACAGCTTCTCAAGCTGTTAGCCTAGAAACTCAAACTGTTCCAGAAACTGAACCATTCACTGGTTCTGATGGAGATGACACAAACCTTGGAACATCCTTCCAAACAGAGAGAGAGCCCACACTAAGAGTTCATAAGTATCACCCTCTCAATCAAATACTGGGTGATCCAAGCTCTCCTGTTCAAACAAGGAAGATGGTCCACAATGAGACTGCTGTTGCTGAACAAGCAGTTCCAGAATTCAGCCTAGCTGCTTTTGAACATGCCTGTTTCATGTCTCAACTAGAACCCAAAAAGGCATCAGAAGCACTAAAAGATTCATCCTGGATTGAAGCTATGCAAGAAGAGCTTTTACAGTTTAAAATTCAGAATGTATGGACTCTGGTGGATCTTCCTAAAGGTAAGAGAGCAATAGGTACAAGATGGGTGTTCAGAAACAAGAAAGATGAGAGAGGGATAGTCATCAAGAACAAAGCAAGGCTAGTAGCACAAGGGTACACTCAAGAAGAAGGCATAGATTATGATGATGTCTTTGCTCCAGTAGCAAGAATTGAAGCCATCAGACTATTTCTAGCATATGCAAGTTTCAAAGGCTTTAAAGTGTATCAAATGGATGTTAAGTCTGCTTTCTTGTATGGGACAATTGAAGAGGAAGTGTATGTGTGTCAACCTCCTGGTTTTGAAGACTACAAGTATCCAGACAGGGTGTACAAGCTAGACAAAGCTCTCTATGGTCTTCACCAAGCCCCCAGAGCATGGTATGACACACTGTCATTATATCTTCTACAGAATGGATTCAAGAGAGGCACTCTGGACAAAACACTTTTCACTAAATCCATCAAAGCTGAGATTCTTCTTGTCCAGATCTATGTTGATGACATCATCTTTGGCTCAACTAATGATAGGTTGTGCAAAGATTTTGAGGCCCTAATGCACAAAAAGTTTCAAATGAGTTCAATGGGGGAACTCACATTCTTTCTCGGGCTGCAGGTTAAACAGAAGCCTACTGGTCTATTCATAAGTCAATCAAAGTATGTCAAAGACATACTGGAAAAGTTTGGCTATCAAGACACAAAGGTTGCAAGCACTCCAATGGATCCTCATAAACAGCTTCATACAGACAAAGATGGCATAGATGTGGACATTCATCTATACAGATCCCTTATAGGATCTCTCATGTATCTAACATCTTCTAGACCTGATATAATGTTTGTTGTTTGTGTGTGTGCCAGGTTTCAATGTTCACCAAAGGATTCTCACTTGGTTGCTGTTAAGAGAATTTTCAGATACCTTAAAGGCCAACCACATTTAGGCCTCTGGTATCCCAAAGACTCTCCTTTTGAACCAACTGCATATTCTGACAGTGACTATGGTGGTTGCAACATTGACAGAAAATCCACAACTGGTGGATGTCAATACTTAGGAGCAAGACTGGTCTCTTGGCAATGCAAGAAACAAACAACTGTCTCCACATCATCCACTGAAGCAGAATACGTAGCAGCTGCAAGCTGCTGCTCCCAGGTAATGTAGATTCAAAATCAGCTAAGAGACTATGGTATGAATTTCTTATCCACTCCTATTTATATTGACAATTCAAGTGCCATTAGCATTGTGCAAAACCCAGTGAAATTCCCAAAAACCAAGCATATAGAAATCAGATTTCACTTCATCAGAGATTGTAATGAAAAGAAGTTAATCCAAGTTACCAAAATACATACTGATGATCAGCTAGCTGATCTATTTACAAAACCTTTTGATGTAGGAAGGTTCACTTTCCTAATATCAAACATTGGTATGGTAAACATGGATTAATTGATTTTTATTATTATCAACTCAATATGCTAATTTAAGGGGGAGACATTGTTCCATTGAAAATCTGCACAAATTTACACTAACAGCATGAGTCTTTTCTCATGCTGCTAGTTCATTTTCTCGGACTGCTAGTTATTTTCACTTGATCTGTCAAAGTGTGCAGGGTATTTAGGTAATTTCCCAAATGTGTGCGCGGGACCTAACCTTTTCGAAACCTTTAAAGGTCCCAGTTTCGTTCAGTTGTAACTACCAGTTACATATTCATCTTCCACGGCCTTCTGCTTTCTCTCTGAACGATACACACATTCTCTTCAAACCCTAAACCCTAAACCGTCGTTTCTTGATCAATGGAGTTCGTAAAAGAACACAACTGCCTCCCATACACCCTGAAACACACTGACCTTGAACCGTTCCATGAGATGATGGACTTCCTCAGGCACTCCCATATACACTATGCACTCAATATTGACCCCACTATATACATATGTCATATTGAGCAATTCTGGAATCATGCCTATGTTCAAACCATCAATGGAGTGCCTACCCTGACTTCCAAAATCGATGGTACTACCATCAATATCACCGAGGAGTCCATCAGACATCATCTGCATCTTCAAGATGCCACAGGTATAAAAGACCTATCTCTTACTGCTTTACACTTTGGTCTTCAAAATATTGGATATAGGGGTCCTGCTGATTCTTTTACTTTCTTGAAAGCAAATTTTTCTCCTAAATGGAAATACCTTGTGCATATTATTCAGCAATGTTTAAGCCCCAAAAGAACTGGTTGGTCCGAATTTTCTTCAAATATTGCCACTGCCTTAGTGTGCTTTTCTACTGGCCAACAGTTCAATTTTTCAAATATGATCTTTCAAGGAATGTTAAGGCATCATTCCTTGAAGCATTGGAAATTTTTGATGTATCCTCGATTTTTGGCAAAAATAATTGCACACACCTGCACTGCTTCAAATTTACATAAGAGGATATATGTTTCCCATAGGCACTCACTATCTTCAATCAAAAGGCTGATAAAGCCAAGTGCCAATTTTGTTAGCATTGATGCTCCATTGCCCTCTGCAATGATGAACATCATCACAAGAAACAGAGGAGAGGGGCCTGAGCAGACACAGCCTAACATTACTGCTTCAACCCCAGGACCCCAACCCACTCCTCATGATACAGATATTCCCACTGATCCTTTTGTACAGCCCACACGCCCACTACAATACTTATATAAAAGGAAAAGGGGACGAGGAGCTCCTTCCTCCTCCTCCCTTAGACAAGAGCCATATATCCCTGTGCAGGAGGATCCTTCTGCACAGAATATCCAAAGGGAACCAATTGAGGACACTCCCAACCTCAATCAGGAGGTGAACATCTCTTCTGAGACTGTTCATATGGGTTCTGTGGCTGGCACTACTGATGTCTCTGCACAAGAGGCACAGGACAGGGCCAACATCTCTAAGACCACACCCATGGCAACAGCAAGTGTGCAAACACGAGCTGGAAGTCCCCAGTACCAAGAAAAGAGGGGCCCAGAGGTTCCTACTTCTGGTGTTAATGTCAGTGATAGACCACAAACACCCCTGGTGTTATCTGATCTTGAGACTAGTCTGCAACTGATGCTCTTAACGGATCCAAAGCTGAAACCTGTTGTAACAATGTTGGAATACCAAATGTCCATCATTGCTGCACAGGGGGCACAAATTCATGCACTCAAACAGGTAGAAGCTGCTCACAATCAGAAACTGGCTAATCTACACAAAGGGTTTACTCTTTATGGAAATAAGCTCATCAAACTAGAGCAGTTGATTCAAACCCATGTGGCAAAGGTTGTAGGTCCTTCTGACCAAACCAATGCTTCCAAAAAGGGGGAGAATCAGGAAGTTCCTGAACCAGTCCAAGCAGCTCCAACACCAACAGTCCAAGCAGCATCAACAGCTCCATCTTCTAGGCTAGCAGTCCCAACAGCTTCTCAAGCTGTTAGCCTAGAAACTCAAGCTGCTTCTACAAGAGCAACTGGAGTTGTTATAAGAGAAGGTATTCAAGCTCCATCCAGTTCAGTCCAAGCTACATCTTCTGCTACAAAAGATAAGGGCAAGGGTATTCTCATTGAGTCTCCAAAGCACAAGTTTTCTTCCAGAAAAGCCCAGATTGCCTTTGATGCTGAGATTGCCAGAAAATTAGCAGAAGAACAAGATCAGGCCTTAGACCAGCAAACCCATGCCCCAATGCAAGATGCTGAAACCTTAGGAGATTACCTAAGAGGGTTTGTGGTCAAGCAAGGTGAAAGGAAGAGGAAGATGCCAACTGGGCATACCAAGGCTGAAAATAGAAGATTCTTGATCAATTTTGCCGTTGCAGCAGACATTCCAAAGAAAATTGCTCAGTCCATGAGTACTGAAAGGCTGCAGGAAATACATGATAAAGAAATGGAGAAAAGAAAGAAAACAAGAGTCTCTTCAGCAGTTCAGCCAGTACCAAAAGTTCAACCGTCCCAATCAGTCCAACCATCAACAAAACCAGTCCAAACTGAAGCTGCCAGTGCACCTGCTCCCACTGATCAACCTACTGTTTCTGTTCCATCATCTGTTAAGAGGGTGATCTTTCAGCACCATTTGCAAAAAGCTATGGAAATAGAAAAGTTGATTGATCAACATGACTTCACAAAGCCAGAAATCAACTACTGGTTTGCCAGGTCTCTGGATGAAAGAAATATAAGGGTCAAGTTTGTGATAAGGAGAGAATCTGGACCAGAAGAGGAGTATGATACATTCTGGCAGATGGTTCCATAAGCTGACCAGGGATGAACTAATAAAGATGTACCACATAGGGTCTGTTTCTCAAGTCAGATCTGATCTTCCACAAGTAAAACAACTCATCAGAGATCTAAGTTCAGTTGCTGATGCTGAATTTGCAAGAAAAGAAGTGGAAGATGCTGAGAAGAAAGGGAAGCAGATCAAGGAAGTACATATTTTTGTCAAATCCAGAACCTACAGAATTCAATTCAAAGATGGATTTGGTATTTTCTTCAATCTCGAGTTTTATAATTTTTCAAAAGATATGCTGCTTCAAATAAAATCAGTTAGGATATCTTGTGATAAAGAAGAGATGAAGAGAGAATTTTTGAAGGCTATAGATCAGAAGCTTGCACAATTGTAAGTTTTTGAAAGCCTTGGTTTGTAAATAACAGTTTACTTTTTCATTTCCTTATTTGTATAGAACTTAAAGTCTTGTATAAAGAATTTAAGTTAGGGGGAGATTGTTGGGAAATAGTTTAAGTATACTCAAGCTGTTAGTTAGACTTCTCATACTGTTAGTAGAATTTCTGTGTAAGTACAAAGTTCATGCTGCTAGTTGAAGAAACTCGAGCTGCCAGTATAAAAGTTCAAGCTGCCAGAGCAAAATAACTCAAGCTGCTCAGTTCATGCTGCCAAGTCATTCAAGCTGCTCAACAGTTTCATAAACAGAATATGCTGATTTTCAGGGAAGATATCTACAAGAAGATTCCAGCATATCTACTATCAGAAAAGTCATAGTCCTTCAAGGAAACACGTCCATAAAGCAATATAAATAGACAGAAGATTGTATAGAAGATATACGCATAGAATAAGAGTTTTCTGCATATTTTGAGTCTGTAATTGCTTTATTGTTCAAGTTTTCTTAAGCCTCTAAGGTTGTAAAACCCTAAGAACAGTTTGTGTTCTTCGTCTAATCAAAACAGATTAGAGGTGATTGTAATCAGTGAATTCAGCAATACAAACAGTCTTGATTACTTCTTATGTTTTATGCTATTATTGATTCTGAAAGTTTTTGTCAAAATAATTAAGTGTTATTCCGCAAACTTCTTAATTAAACTTTGATTCAAAGCAAGATTATTGATTTATACTCTGATAAATTCAAATCAGTTAATCTTGGTTATTCATAATTTTCATAAGTTATAGATCCTGACAAAGAAATCTGCCTCAAAGACAAAGTCTAAGGGAGAGAAATGTTCATCTCCCTCTAAGTAGAAATCAGCCTTAGTCGGGCAAGCAGCAGGTCCTTCACAAACTGGTACTGTGGCAGGCTCTTCCAAAGTCTCTGAAACTGCTGAGCCTACTCAAGGTGAATTTCCAGGCCCTGCACCATCTAAGGGGGAGGAATCCATTCCTGAGGATAGGCCTAGCAAAAGGAGACACCTAATTTTGGAACAATCTGAGGAAGAAGAAGATGAGGAGGAAACTGAAGCTGCTTTCGTTAAGGCATCAAAGGGGAAAGGGAAAGCCTCATTGGATACCGACTATCTCAAAGCTGGTCAGCTAAAATTTGACAAATCTCAGGCCAAAGAGATGGGTGTCTCTTTGGAAACTTATTATTAGTGGAAACAAGAGCAGCTTGGGATTCTTGAAGGACAGAAGAAGGAAGAAGCTTCTACTAAAGCTACTAAAGCCCTTGCATACAAGGAGGCAAGAAAAATCAAATTGCCCTCATTGAATGTTCAAAGGAAATTGTTAGAGGCTGCAAAGGAGTCAGTAACTGAGAGAGAAGGTGAAAAGGAACAGAGTGCACAGGTTTTGGTGACCAAATCAAAGGCTGTATCCTCATCAGCTAAAGCCCAAGTTCACTTTGATAATATGAAAAGGAAAAAATTCTTTGATGTTGCAAACAGAAGACTTGCCAAAGAAACAATTGTCAAGGCTGTCCCCATATCTAGGAAAGGTAAGCAGTGGAGACTTCAAATTATAAGGCATGGTGCTGATGGCCCTGAATTAGAAGCCTACGAGTCTACTGATATTGCCTGCATGGGGTATAGGGAATGGGTTGAATTGGTTGTCGCCATGAGCAGATCAAAATCTATTACTGCTAAAGTTGTCAGGGCATATGTCAAGACACTTATGGAAAAGGTGAAAGACCTGGTCTTGATCCCTGAAGAACAAATCAAGGATACCTCACTTGTGGAACCCAAGATTAAGCCCAGGAGGAAGAGAAAGGATACAGAGCTTGAAGAGCTTATCATTATGATTGAACAGGGGATGCATGCTCTTGAGATAAAAGGATTAATCCCTATTCTACCAAAAGGGGTTGAGCCTGAGGAAAGCAAATTCATAGAACAGTCTGAGCTAGGGGTGTTCTTTGTGGACCCCTTATCAAAGAAAATGTGTTTCCAAAGGGCATGTGATCTTCATAAGGCTGGTCTCAAGCAGGTCATAGCCTTCAGACTCTCCAATGCTTTTCAACACATCAAAGATGGAGAGCAATCATCTGGGAACAACTCAGAGGCTTCCATGAAAGAGGAGAACTTCAACATCCTAACTTCATGTTCCTTAGGCACGAAGTTGAAGAAATTGATGAGACTATGGAGCACTACCAACACCTGTTTGAGCTGAAACAACATCTTGAAGGTCCATCTACTACTGAGTAGATGAAGAATGGAAGTTGTCTATAAGTTGGACAGGCTTGCAATTATTTGCTCCCAACATCAACAGTCCAAAGTTGTTGAAATTTTATTCTTGTACATATGTTGTACTATATTACATCAGTTGTAACCTATCTTATTACATTAGTTGTAATTTACCTTAGTACATCAGTTGTACTTCTGTAAAAGCATGTGTTGTTTAAATCAATGTCAGTGTATATATAAACTGATCTTTTACATTACTTCAATATTGTATTTCAATTTCAGCAAATGTAATGTAAAATGTATAGTGATCATTGATATAATCAGCTTAGACTGATTATTACAAATAGGGGGAGATTGTTAGGCACAAAAAGGCCTCAGTCAAACCTATTATACATCTTAGGGGGAGATTATTAATCAAACATGTTTGATGCACTTGAAGGTATAATTTAAGGCCATGTTTATGCCTTATTCAAACCTGAAAAGTGATTTGCAATATAAGTCAAAGCTGCTCACCATGTTACATCAGTTGTAAATTAGGCAGATTGCCTAAACTGTCCTATTCTGTTGGACAGGCCGGACATAAACTGTCTACGCTGCTCATGCCTGTTGAGCAGCTTGGACCAAAACTAAGTGTTCTGTTCTTTGTGAACATGTTATACACTTTATGGAATTTGTTTCCAAGTCAACATGTATTGTCTTGGACTAAAAGATTAGTTTGCAAGTTGAAGACAAAGTGGAAAATCAGAAGCTGCTTACACTGCCTAAGTTGTTGAGATAATGCTAGAATTACTTTTACTTCTATTAAAAGTTACATATTTCAATACTGAAACAGTCTCTTTGAAACCAATCATATCATAATTCTCATGAGCAGATTGTATCCTATTTTTCTTAACTACAACCTTTTAGGTTAAAATAACAACACAATTTACCATGCAGTTTCTCTTAATAAAAGCTAATGCTACTTGCTTTATGATAACCAAGACTAATTGTTATCAATCCCTCAAACATATCATATATGATACTAATACAATTAGTTCCTATTCTTTAATCTATTATGGTCAAACTTAAACTTTAATACAACTTCTATAATCATTCATAAATTCCAAGATATCTATAGCATCTTTTCCCATTCAAAGCTTCCGAATCCACCTTGGCTATTCATTAAATGCCTATATATATGCTCGATTGTTCTCATTCACAAACATATGTATACTTACATTAGTAATAGTATTTAATATTACTCAAATTAATGTTAACTTCAAAATCATAGGAATTCAATAAGATAAACCATGTAGAAACTTTTGAATTACTCTTCTAGTTCCTCAATCAGGGTTTAAAAGTCATAACAGTAGTGTCTGTGATCTCATCTCCTTTGTTGAACTTTTATTCATAATTTCATCATGCGAAGTTAGAACATGCTAATTCCTTAGTGGCAGTCTGCAATTTCTGCTAAAATGGCCCCATTTTCCACAATTATAACAAGCATCGACCTTCCTTGAACATTCATCATCCTCATGTCCCAATTGGTTGCAACATCGACAACGTATTTTAAAGATATTACACTTTCCACCGTGTCTTTCACCACATCTTTTACATCTATTACGTTTATTTGTCCTAGATATTGAATACGGTCCGTTATGTACATATCCTCCATAATTTTTTATCCTTCTGATAGCTCTTTCTTCATGATCAGCGTGAGGTACAATATCAGGCTCACCATATTACCGACAAAACAACAATTTGAATTATTCCCAACTAAATGAAGTAATCAACTCGGACCCCAATACTTTTTCCCAATAATTCCACCATTTTTTGGCTTCTCCAATCAATTGATCTTTAGCTAAATATACCTTATGCACATCCTTGCAATTCACCTCCGTAAAAATATGTTCCATAATTATAATCCATTCTTTCGATTTCGTAATTCTCAATGATCCTGAAAATGTTAGTGGTTGCAAGTCCTTGAATGATTTAGATACATGATCCATATGATTTCTATCTATTCTGCTTTCACACTCAATCTTTTCCTTGCCCTTGCTTTTACGTTCCGCTTTATTTCCAATGTCTATGTCATCCATATTAGAATTTCCTTCATGGTCCCTCTTTTCTTTTCTTTGTTTAACTTCAGCTTCATCACAAGCCTGAATTTGTGTCATCATCATCTGGGATTGCTCAGCCATTAACTTGGCATGCTTTTCATTATTTTTCTCCATCGTACAATGCATTCTTCGTATTATCTCTTGTGAAGTTATTCCTTCTCTAGACATATTCTGAAATTTAAACATATAACTTGTTTGGTAATCATGTCATTTACTTAACTACACCACCCGTTGTCCCGTATGAATGTCAATTTCCTATAATTACTGGATCATATCCTATCTTAGTTCAGATCATTACTTATGCTCACTAACATGTCATCACCTATGTTTGAGACCAAGACCTCACGGACACTTGAATCTCAAATTACTGCTCTGATACCATATGTTGTGACACCCTTGCCACAATAACCACAATTACATCACCCAGGATTAAACACTACAGATAATAATCACTGATCTGAAATACTTAGTACATTACAAGAAATTGAAAATACGTAATTAAGTCAAACACCCTATGGTGCTACAAGGTTCCAATCTAGTTTCTACATACTCAATATTTATTACAACCATCCCAAATAGTACAATGATGTCCTCATATATCAGTTACCGATTGATTAGTAGAGATCCTCAAATACTTCAAGATATGACCTAGCTAGAAGGTCTAGCAGCGGATTTACCCTTTCCTAAAAAATGTAAACAACTAAGGGATAAGCAAACCGTAGCGAGTACAGAGATTATACATTATACAAGTCGCATCACACATGAGTAACACCGTTGACAGACGCCGTGCACCCCTTCGTACCCGAAGTACGCAAATACATATGAGCTGCAGCTCCATCGAGCCATTTGCTCGGCACAAACACATCATTTGAGGCAAGTTTATCATCGGGGATGTTACACTGCTCTTCGGGACCTCGAAGTGATCGGCTTCAGGTCATATAGCCTCAGTAACACCAGATTAACAGTTATAGCTCGCAAGCCCATCATGTTGATGCACAACAAAGAAAACGGAACATCTAAAACATGTATGCAAGCAACAATGTGCACCAAAATAAACGCAAGCTAGTAGAATGTCAAACGAAAAGAAACAACATGCCTCAGAGGACAACAGCTAACATAAAACAAAAGTAGATATATACAATCATAAGTACTCACAGTGGGTGCGTTTAATAACTTCAAATATATTTTATTTCTCCTCGGGCTTTCAACCGGAATCATAATTTACCCCACTGTGTGTTAAACAACATCACAAGGGACCTGTCACATTATTCATAGCAAATCCCATCAATGTCTGTTTAATAATAATTTTCATCAAGTTTTACAAGTTTAAGTGTTCAACTTCGGATCCATCATCCGAAATTCATATTTAGAACCCAATGTTCGGATCTTTACTATGTTCGAAGAACCCATCATTAAATGTCGTATTATAATGCTAAAGTTATCTCAAAATTCTGATTTTTAGACTAGAAGTTCGGATGGTTTGAACCAAAATCGAAATTCGCATGAGCTGAGGCCGGCTCGCCGAGTCGCCCTGCTCGACTCGACGAGTCGAGGTCCGAAAGTCGGATCCTCGGCTGATATTAGTTTAGATCCTAGACATAACCCAATTTCTTGACCCATCCGAAATTCGGGTTTCCCACCCGAAGTTGGGTCACATCCGAATTTGATCCCATCCGAAATTCAGATCTCAACACTTAGAATATTTCTTACGAACTTGATGTTCTTGGAGACTCGCCGAGTTATCCCATCCGAATCGACGAGTCGACTTGCAGTTCAGCAGGTCGCAACCTACGGGTTTTGTTCAAAAATTTACCAAACTCGATTTTAGTTACATGCAATCCAAACTAATGATATATTAGCACATATGGAGTGTTTCTAGACCATTTTCCCCATCATTAACACTCAATTTGAAAAAACGTTAAGAACACCAAAGTTACTAAAATACCATATTTCTTACCTTTTAGGTTGAATTCGTGGATGATTCTTGTTTCTGATGCTTCTAGGTACGTTAATTGATGTTTTCCGACTATAAAAACATTTCATGCAATAACAAATTCTCTATATAAAATTCTAAATTTTTTGCATTTTAAATTCATCCATGAAAACCCAACTTAACAATCACTCCTCTTAGCTTGAATCTGACTTGAATCTTGTTATAGCAGCTTTAATCCACGAATTTTTTCAACAATTTTCAACTTCCAGCAGATTCTTGAGAGAGAGAGAGAGAGTTTGGGTGTGTGTTTTGAACGTGAGGAGTTGCAAATGTGAGGTTGAAAGACTCAAAGAGTCTTTTATTCTCACCTTTAATTTATTTACATAAGTGGTCCCTCCACTTGTGCATCTTCTTAATTGGAGTTTCAATCTTTATATGTTCACCACCCACATTTAAATTTCATCATACTTATTCATCAGATTGAAACTCTAAAACTCCATAATTATTTAACATAACCATCGACTTTTAAATTCCGATTAAATAAAATTCATAAATAATCCAACTTGGATACAATAAATACATAATTAAACTAAACAACCCCAAATTACAAGAATCGAAATATTAGGATGTTACATTCCAATTCCATTGTGTCCTCAACACTCTCATCAGACCTTAGTGAGGTCCTGTGAGGTGCTTTCGTTTGAGGGAAAGGAAAAATGTACCTTTGCATTTCCACAATTAAGGGCACTTTATTGGCATTCGGTGATATGGCATTGAAGATGTTTTTTGCCAATGTGCGATTACTAAAAGGATTCTAGCGATTCGTCATGGTATACATCTCCTAGTGAGTGTTGGAACATTAGTGATAAAAAACCGATCAGTAAGGTACCACCATGAGTCTGATGGGATTCTTCTCCTTCCTTACTAGTTTATTGAAGATGATCCAAACAAAATCAACCTTAATGTCAAAGAACATCACGCATCTAAGACTCATTATTGATGCGATCATTAGATCTAGACCCCTTAATGATCATTAGATCACGCATCTAAGACTCACTAAATATATTTTTTCAGTGACCTTTTTCAAAACTTAGCTCATTATGAGCATTCCCAACTAGCCAACGAGAAAAGTAAAATTTTTCTCAGCTAATGGCTTTGTGAAAAGATCAAAAAGTTGGTGTTAATAGGAACGTAATGAAGTTCCACATCTTCTTTAAGAACATGATCTCAAATGAAATGATACCTTATGTCAATATGCTTTGTCTTGGAAGCATGTAGGTCCCGAGAGGTTCCCAAAGTATATAGCTTTAAGCTGTAGAGGGGGGGGGGGTGAATACAGCTATTTAAAAACTACACACTATTTTCTCAATGTTTGTATGTATTTCAACAATTTGTTAATTACAAACAAGCTTGAATGCGGAATAGTTCAAGCTGAGATGACAGATACAACAGTATGTTCACTAGTCTAAGACAAACTCAAACAAGTATACAATGAATACACTCACTAAGAAGCACTCACTGTGTTTACAAGACTTAAGGGAACAGCTTATGTAAAACAGCTTAGACACACAAATACTGATTTACACAGAAGGCTTGCATGCATGAAAATCACACTTGCACGTTCACTCTTGGTTTCAGCACTTAGCTTTCTTCACTCTTCTTTCTGTCCTTAGAAGCTTCCTTTTATACTCACTCAGAGGATCTAAGAGAAACATCTTCATTGGACGGAATGAAAAAGGAGAAGTCTTGTTGAAAAGACAACATAACCTTTTCTGCACTTTTCTGAAAAGCAGACTTGTCTTCACATGTGCAGAACTTTTGTCTTTTTACTTTGTCTACTGTTGCATTGCCTTTAACTAATTTAGGAATGTCAAATTTGCGTCTTTCTTCCTTGTAAAGGCCTATTTTGATATAAGAAAAAGGTCTGTCACCCTTTTTCAAATAACCTTTTGTCTTCATGTTACAGAACAGCGTGGGCAGGCTGAGCAGTTCTGTTTTCCACTTTGTCTTCGACTTTGTAAACTGATCTTGTAGCCAAAAACAATACATGATGACTTGGAAACATATTCCATAAAGTGTTTACCCTGTTCACAAAGAACAGGTTCTGTTCACAAAGAACAGAACACTTGAAAAATGCCCAAGCTGCTCACCAGTGTAGAGCAGCGTAGACAGTTTATGTCCAGCCTGTTCAGCAGACAGAGCAGCTTGGACAAACTGTCTTAGTTGCAACACTTGCAACACATAGAACAGCTTTTGACTGATATTGCAAATCATTTTCAGGTTTCAATAAGGCATATAACAGGCCTTAATTTCAACCTTCAAATGCATCAACAGGTTTAATTAGAAATCTCCCCCTCAGATGTAGAACAGGTTTGACAGAGGCCTTTTTGTGCCTAACAATCTCCCCTATTTGCAATAACCAGTCTAAGCTGGTTTTGTCAAAAATCACTATACATTCTTACAATACATTTGTTGAAATACAATTACAACATCAACATAAAGTAAAAGATCAGTTTATATATACACTGATTTTTGATTACATTTGAACAACACATGTTCTTACAAAAGTACAACTAATGTACTGATGTATATTACAACTAATGTAAAGAAAATTACAACATATGTAAAATAGAGTACAACTAATGTACATTGGACTGTTTTTGTTGGGAGCGAATAATGGTAAGCCTGTCCAACTGATGGACAGCTTCCATTCTTCACCTACCCATATGGTAGATGGACTTCACTGGACTAGAGGTGGCATTCCTTGTTTGAATCTTCTTTCAAGTTCTTCCCTCGTTTCTTCCATTTCTTCAATTTCAACTCTGAGAAACATGAAGTTAGAATCTTGAAGCTCACCTTTGTTGTAGAATCCTTTCAGCTCATCCCAGATGGCTGCTCTCCATAAGCTGGACTATCTGAAGGAGGAGGCAATTCTGAAGGCTGCAAGCTGCTTAAGACCAACTTTATGTAGGTCTGAAGCTCTTTGAAAGCATTTCTTTTGAGAAAAGGGATCTACAAAAAATGCCCCTAACTCAGGCTCTTCAATCACTTTGCCATCTTCAAATTCTACTCCTTTAGGCAGGCTGTGGTCAACTCCTTTAATTTCCACAGCATAATCTCCTTGTTCAATCATAATAAGGAGTTCTTCCAGCTCTGTATCCTTCTTTGTCCTTCTGGCCTTTATTTTGGGGTATGTCACAGAGACACCCTCTCTTACTTCTTTTGGAATCAGGCCCAGCTCACTTACTCTCTCCATCAGCTTCTTGATGTATGCCCTGATATTCTTAGCCGTTTCTGACTTAGACTGGCTCAGGGCAACTGCCAGTTCCACCCATTCCCTGTATCCCATCTGTGCAACATCAGTGTGATCGTAGGATTCCATTTCAGGGCCTGTTGCACCCATCCTGGTGATCTGAAGCTTCCACTGTGTGCCTTTTCTTGAAATGGGAACAGCTTTGACAATCGCTTCCTTGGAAAGCCTTCTAGTAGCAACATCATGAAATTTCTTTCTAGCCAAGTTGTCAAAGTGGAATTTGGCTCTGGCCGAGGGTACTTGAGTCTTGGTCACAGAGACCTGAGCACCCTGTGCTTTTTCTCCCTCCTTTTCTCCTGCTGATTCCTTAGCAGCTTCCATTAATTTCTTTTGCACATCCAAGGAAGACATTTTTGCTTTTCTTGCCTCTTGAAGCGCAAAAGATTTAGCAGCTTTGGCAGATTGTTCTTCTTTTCTTAATATTTCCAGGGCTTGAAGCTGTTCTTCTCTGAACTCAAAGTATTTGTGCATTGGAAGACCCATCTCCTTTGCCCTGGCTTTGTGAAACTTAAGATCAGCTGCTTTCTGCTGTTGTTGATCAATGGCTGCTTTTTCTTTTCCTTTAGCTGCTGTAGCAACTTCAGGAATTTCCTCTTCTTCTTCTTCTAAGATCAGATGCCTTCTTCTACTGCTTGGCCTGTCCTCAGAAATGAATACCTCCCCCTTAGACTGAGCAGGGTTTGGAGATTCAACCTGAGTAGGCTGAACAGCTTGGGAGGCACCTTCCAATGTACCTGTAGATGTCCCTGCTGGTTGACCAGTGGGAGTTGTAGGTACTGCTTTCTCCTTAGGAGAAGAAGTTTTCTCCCCCTTAGACTTAGTCTTCGAGGCAGATGACTTCTCCCCCTTTGAAGGAGATGGAACAGCACCTTCAACACCTGGTCTGCCTGAAGACACAAAGTCAGCAGGCTTACCAGCAGTTTTGGCAGCAGGTTTGGGGCCAACCAGGCTTGTCACTAAGAAAGCCAGGTTGTCCTTAACCTCTGCAAGCTTGGAAAGACAGGCTTGAAGAGAAGAGGCTTGGGAATCAGCAAGAGTGGTCAGCTTAACAACGTTTTCTCTATCAGAAGCTGTGAACAACAGGCTTTGAAGCTGTGCAAGATGGACTTCAAGAGTATCTTGCACATCAGCAAGGTCTGAGGACACAGAATTTGATAGAGAGCCAATAAGAGTGTTCAGGCTGGCCAATGTGTTAGGAAGGGTAGTGTGGCAAGAATTGAGGAGAGATGACAGCTGTTGGGAAATGACTGCTATAGAGGACACAGAGTCCTGTTGTAAGGAGAGGATAGAGGAGAGAGAGTTGGATACAGTTTGCAGCTGTGCAGTGAGTGCAATCAGCTGTGAAGAGTTGTCGGTTTGGGGAGTGACTGGGAAGGATTCTTTGAACATATCAAAGAAGCCTTTGAGCTGCTCAGACACAGAGTCTGAGATGATGGATGGTAGGGGATGTGCATGGTGTTTTCCAAAGAACCAACTTTGTTGGGTCAGCAAAGAAAGCTGATCCTTCAAAGCAGGTCTTTGGGAGATGGTGGCGTGTATGGGGTGGATTGTTTTGAGTGGGTAGAGGGAGAGGACGATGATGAGGGCAGGTGTTTGAGGAGTTGATTCCCAGTTTCTGAGCCTCATTTTCAGACAAGTTTGTGGTGATGCAATTATCACAACTCTCAGCCTTTACTTAAGTCAGCTGCATTCCCTGTCATAGGAATAGAGTTTCTATACCCCAGTTTCTACAAGGAGCCTCCTCTATCCACACCAATGAGGAGGTTGTTAGGTTTGGGAAGGACCCTCTGCTGTGAGGGTGGATCCAGAGCTGCTGGCTCCCACTAGAAAATCCAAAGCCAGGTCCAAACTTGTATAGGGGACCCTAGCAACTGCTGAAGCTGGGCCTGTGAAAAGAAGGCAAAAAAAGCTCAGTCTGAGTCTTGTGTTCCTGTTAGCCTCTGTGGCTGAGGAGGAGCAGGCTCCTCACCTGGGCATTTGTTGAGCCCGTAAGCTTGTTGGCTGGTGCCTTGTGGCACAAGAGACTGATGAACAGGCCAGCCCCACTGTTCCTAACCCCGTCTCCACACCCCTGCCAAACAGATCCCTCCCTCTCCACAATCACCCACTTCATCCATTCACTACCAAGCACAATCTCTCTCTCCAAAAGAAACCAGCCCAAAGAACCACTCCTCTGTTCCCTCTCAACAGGGTTCAGTTGTAAAGAAGCAATCCCTGTCTGCCTCTCCTATTTTGGGAGAAGGTTCAGCTCATTTGGAGCTGCTCACTCCAATCTGAGTCTACCCAGAGTCCAGCCTAGACCCTCTGGTTCCTCCAACAGGAACCAGTTGTACAAACGGAGATACCCACATCAACTATCCCCAACCCTCCCAACAGGCTTGAGGTGATTTGAAAGAAAGGGTTTCTCCCACTCCATATGTGTCCACCACTGTCCCCCACTCATATCTCCTCACACACCCTGATGTCTGCACGAGGTGTCCACGCGCTGATATAGACCAATCAGTAGTCTCAGACTCAAACTTCTGCTCCCCATTGATACAGCTGTTCTACACCAAACAGACTGCTGAGGGACCACAATCCCAAGCAGATGAACCTCAGGGGATCATACCATCCCCTGGTGAGGGCTTTCCTCTCTGCAAAACTCCATCAGGCAGGTTTCACCCACTGCTGAGTTTGAAAGCATATCCCATCTCCCATGATGAGGTGCCTTTGACCAAGGCACTGCAGAGGGAACCACCACTGGTCTTCATGAGGGTGTTGCAAACACAAGCAGCATCTGAAAGGCCCCAAACATCATCCCCCTCCCTGGGTAGCAGCTAAAGCCGCTGTCTGAAGGACTCTTGATCCCTCCAACCTGGGCCATCTTACTTTTGCCCAGGCTATGGAGCTTCTGTCCAAGTCCCTCTTTCCCTCTCCATCAACATC
>JAANYP010002509.1:36647-79483 GCA_020465985.1 Centrapalus pauciflorus
TTGAACTCTGATATTATGCTTGTTCAAATTGATGTGGATGATATAATATTTGGTTCTACCAATGAGCAGTTATGCAAGAATTTTTCAGTACTCATGAAATCCAAATATGAAATGAGTATGATGGGAGAACTTACTTTCTTTTTAGGATTACAGGTTAAACAAACCTCAACTGGAATTTTCATAAATCAAAGAAAGTATACCTTAGATCTCTTGAAAAAGTTTAAATTTGATCAAAGTTCTCCTATTAAAACCCCAATGGCAACCGATGTAAAATTGGATGCTGATGCCAGTGGCAAAGCTGTTTCTGTAACAGCTTACAGAGGTATGATTGGGAGCTTGCTATATTTAACTGCTAGTAGACCGGATATTATGTTTGCCACCTGTTTGTGTGCTAGGCTCCAAGCTGATCCAAAGGAATCTCATCTAGCTGCTGTTAAAAGAATCTTCAGATACCTAAAGGGTACACCAGGTTTGGGTCTTTGGTATCCCAAAGACTCAAGCCTTGAACTAACAGGTTATTCAGATTCTGATTTTGCAGGCTGCAGGCTAGATAGGAAAAGTACAACAGGTGGATGTCAACTCCTTGGTGGCAAGTTGATAAGTTGGTGTAGTAAGAAGCAAAACTCAGTGTCTACTTCTACTGCTGAAGCTGAGTACATTGCTGCTGGAAGCTGCTGTGGGCAGATTCTGTGGATGCAGCATCAGCTTGAAGACTATGGGCTTGTGTATAGGAAAATTCCTATTCTGTGTGATAACACAAGTGCTATAGCCATTTCCAACAATCCAGTATTTCATTCAAGAACAAAGCATATTGAGGACAGACATCACTTCATCAGGGATCACATTCAGAAAGGTAATGTGGAGGTAAGTTTTATTTCCACAAAAGAACAGCTTGCAGACATTTTCACCAAACCTCTTGATGAAACCAGGTTTAGTTACCTTGTCAGCAAGCTGGGCATGTTAAAGAAATGTGACTAAGTGTCCTCAAAGGTCTAAAACTTTGTATGTCTCACACTGCTCAAGTTTCTCAGAACAGCTTAGACAGAACAGCTTATGCATATTCTGTACTTAGCCATTTTTTTGAAATCCTTGAACAACTTGAACATACAACAGGCTGAACAAAAAAAGTTTACTCGTCCAGCCTGCTCTGATGGTCTATTATTCACCCTGCTCACTCCTTCGAACTGATTTACAAGACACTGTCTTGTAACCTGGTCAGCTATTGAACACAACCTGCTCTTACATGGCTGAACAGGTTGAGGGCACAGTTTGAAGAGTGAACAGCTTGTGATGACCCTGCTCATCACAGGTTTGACCAACAGCTTAGACCAAGTTTTTAACTACCTTTCTTCATAATTAAGTTACTTAAATTTTGTTTTTAATTAACTTAATTACTGCGGATAATGTGGGTTACGTGTGTTAGTGATTAAAAAGGGCTCAAGTGGTTTGACAAACGGTCTGACATGGACAACCGTTCCGTTTTCCGTTAACGACTTTTTCAAATCAACCGCCCAAATGTTTCTCTCTCATACCCACTCACATTCAAATCCTATAAATACCCCCTACTCTTTCATCTTCGTCTTCCTCACTATTTCCAGAAATCCTCAAGAACCCAAAATCGACTAAGTGTCTTCTGCTTCTCTAAACACAAATTCTTCACAAATGGCTCAAAGAAACAATCTCTTTCTACCAGTATTTGTTGGTGATGATGTACAGAAACACTCATCAGTCACCACAATGCTAACCATCAAACCCACTAACTATATTGCCAACCTCACAATCCCCAAAAACTATGTGGGGAAAGGTTATGACCAAATGGTGGAGTTTTTGACAGTTCATCCGTTGAACTACGCCATGACTGCTACTCCTGGTGTCCTGTACCAGGAGATGGTGTACGCATTTTGGTACACTTGTTCCTACAACCCTAACACCAAAGTCATCAAGGGGACTATTCTCAATGGTACTCAGACCATTGAGATCACTACTGATCTTCTCAGGGAAGTACTTCATCTGACAACTGCTGATTCATATGACATGCCTCAACCTGAGAATGAACAAATGGGAAATTTGTTACGCTTCTGTGGTGTAGCAGAACCCAGAATCGAAGCTACGCTGTTCAGGAAGGATCCGTCTCCTACCTACAGCTTTCTATTTGCCTCAGTGGTGATGTGCTTTAGCAGCAAAGTTGGTTCATTTGACCAACTGAGCCGTGATGAAATTCCAACAGTTCTACAGCTGGTGGATGGGACTACAATGGACATGGCCAAGTGGATTTTTCTGAACCTGAGGAACCTGGTGCAGTAGGAGACAAGACCAGCTGCTGTTCGATATGCCAGGTTTCTGAGCCTCATTTTTAGTCACATTTGTGGTGAGCACTTGTACAACTCTCAGCCTTTACTTCATACTGCTGCCTTCCCTGTAATAGTGAATAGAGTTTTCTACACTGCTGTTCTTCCAAATGAGCCTCCTCTGTCAACACCAATGAGGAGGTTGTTAGGATTGGTGAAAGGACCCTATGATGTGAGGGTGGATCTAGAAGCTGCTCCCAAGGCAAAATCTAAAGCCAGGTCCAAGCATATTAAAAGGACCATGGCAACCACTGAAGCTGGGCCTGCCCACAAGAAGGCCAAAACAGCTCAGTCTGAGTCTGCTTCCTTGGCCTCTGTGGCTGAGGGGGAGTAGACTCCTCACCCTGGGTCATCTGTTGACCCTGAAGCCTTTGTGGCTGGTGCCTCTGTGGCACCTAAGACCATGGAACAGGCCAACCCAACTATTCCTGACCCAGTCTCACACCCTGTCCAAACAGAACCTATCACCTCTCCACAATCACCCACTTCATCCATCCAATACCAACGCAAATCTCTAGCCAAAAGAAAATCAGCCAAAACAACCAGCTCCTCTGTTCCCTCTCAACAGGGTTCAGTTGTAAGAGAAGCCACCCCTGCTGCCTCTCCTATTTTCGGAGAAGGTTCAACACAATTGGAGCCTGCTTCACTCCAACCTGAGTCTACCCAGAGTCAGCCTAGACCCTCTGGTTCCTCCCAACAAGAACCAGTTGTACAAACGGAGACAGCCACATCAACTATTCCAGCCTCTCAACAGGCTGAGAATATTGAAAGACAGGAGTCCTCTCCACTCCATACTGTGTCCACACTGTGACCACCTCAAACTTCTTTACACCCTGAATCTCTACGAGATGTCCACACTGCTGGTATAGACCAATCAGCAGATCAGCCTCAAACTTCTGTTCCCTATGATACAGCTGTTCCACTCTAAACAGCTGTTGAGGGACCAATAACCCAAGCTGATGAACCTCAGGGAACATACCATCCCTTTGGTGAGGCCGCTCCTTCTATGCAAACTCCATCAACAGGTTTCACCACTGCTGATGTTGAAATGCATATCCCATCTCCCAATGATGAGGTGCTTTTAAACCAAGGCACTACAGAGGGAACACCCACTGGCCTTCATGAAGGTGTTGCCACACAAGTAGCATCTGAAAGGCCCCCAACATCAACTCCTTCTCCTGATGATGCAGCTACAGCCGCTGCTGAGGGACCCTTTGACCCTTCCAAGCTGGGCCACATTACTTTTGCCCAGGCTATGGAGCTTCTCTCAAATGTCCCTCTTCCCTCTCCATCACATCCTCATACACCAGCCTCATCATCTTCCTCTCCATCAACCCAATCTAAACAGTCCACCCATACACCTCCATCTCCTAAAGACCTGCCTTTGAAGGATCAGCTTTCCCTGCTGACCATCAAAGTTGGTTCTTTAGAAACCTCTATGTCCTCTCTACCCTCTCTTATTTCAGACTCTGTGTCTGAACAACTTAAGGGTTTCTTTGATCTGTTCAAAGATTCCTTCCCAGCCACCTCACAACCTGATAACTCTCCACAGCTGCTTGCACTCACTGCACAGCTGCAAACTGTATCCACCTCCCTCTCCTCCATTCTTTCACTACAACAGGACTCTGTGTCCTCAATGACAGCTATTTCTCAACAGCTGTCATCTCTCCTCACTTCTTGCAATTCTACACTTCCTGCCACCCTGGCCAGCTTGAACACACTCATTGGCTCCCTATCCAATTCTGTATCATCAAACCTTGCTGATGTGCAAGATTCTCTAGAACTACATCTTGCACAGCTTCAAAGTTTGTTGTTCACAGCTTCTGATAGGGAAAACATTGTCAAGCTGACCTCCCTTGCTGATACCCAATCCTCTTCTCTTCAAACATGTCTTTCACAGCTTGCAGAGGTAAAGGACAACCTGGTTTTCTTAGTGAATAGCCTTGTTGGACCCAAGCCTGCTGCCAAAACTACTGGCAAGCCTGCTGACTTTGTGTCTTCAGGCAGACCAAGTGTTGAAGGTGCTGGTCCATCTCCTTCAAAGGGGGAGAAGTCATCTGCCTCGAAGACTAAGTCTAAGGGGGAGAAAACTTCTTCTCCTAAGGAGAAATCAGTACCTGTAATACTCACTGGTCAACCAGCAGGACCATCTACAACAGGTACAATGGAGGGTGCTTCCCAAACTGCTCAGCCTACTCAGGCTGAAACTCCAAACTCTGCTCAGTCTAAGGGGGAGGAATTTATTCCTGAGGACAAGCCAAGCAGCAGAAGGAGGCATCTGATTTTAGAAGAAGAAGAGGAGGAGGAGGAAGAAAGTACTGAAGCTACTGTCACTACAGCAGCTAAAGGAAAAGAAAAAGTAGCAGTTGATCCCCTACAGCAGAAAGCAGCAGAAATCAAATTTCACAAAGCCAGGGCCAAAGAAATGGGTCTTCCTATGCACAAATATTTTGAGTTTAGAGAAGAACAGCTTCAAGCCCTGGAAGCTCTAAGGAAAGAAGAAGAATCTGCCAAAGCTGCTAAGTCTCTTGCACTTCAAGAGGCAAAGAAAATCAAAATGTCCTCTCTTGAAGTGCAAAAGAAATTAATGGAAGCTGCTAAGGGATCAGCAGGAGAGAAGGAAGCAGAAAAAGAAAAAGGTACTCTGGTCTCAGTGACCAAAACTCCAGTGCCTTCTGCAAGAGCTCAGTTCCACTTTGACAAACTAGCAAGAAGAAAATTTCAGGATGTTGTTGATAGAAGGCTTGCCAAGGAAGCAATTGTCAAAGTTGTGCCCATATCAAGAAAAGGCAGTCAGTGGAAGTTAAAAATAACCAGAATGGGTGCAACAGGCCCAGAACTAGAAACAAATGACTTCACTGATGTTGCACAAATGGGGTACAAAGAATGGATTGAGCTGGCAGTTGCTCTGAGTGAGTCTAAGTCAGAAACTGCAAAGACTGTCAGAGCATATGTCAAGAAGCTGATGGAGAGAGTGAAGAATCTTGGTCTGATCTCCAAAGAAGTAAGTGAAGGTGTCTATGTGACACAACCAAAAATAAAGGCCAGGAGGACAAGGAAAGACTCTGAGCTGGAAGAACTCCATATGATGATTGAACAAGGAGACTATGCTGTGGAAATCAAAAGAGTTAACCACAGCCTTCCCAAAGGAGTAGAGTTTGAAGAAGGCAAGGTAATTGAAGAGCCTGAGTTGGGGGCATTTTTTGTAGATCCCTTAACCCAGAAAAAGTGTTTTTAGAGAGCTTCAGACCTACACAAAGTTGGTCTTAAGCAGCTTGCAGCCTTCAGAATTGCCAACTCCTTCAGACAGTCCAGCAAATGGAGAGGAGCCATCTGGGATGAGCTGAGAGGTGTTTATGACAGAGGTGAGCTTCAAGATCCAAACTTCATGTTTCTCAGAGTTGAAATTCAAGATCTGGAAGAAACAAGGGAGGAACTTGAAAGAATGTTTGAAGAAGGACTGCCACCTCCAGTACAGTGATGTCCATCTACCAATCAGGGTAGATGAAGAATGGAAGTTTTCCATCAGTTGGACAGGCTTACAATTATCTGCTCCCAACACTAACAGTCCAGAATCTGCTGTACATTAGTTGTACTTTAATTACATATGTTGTAATTTTTTCTTTTGCATCAGTTGTAATATACATCAGTACATCAGTTGTACTTTTGTAAGAACATGTGTTGTTTTATGTAATCAAGAATCAGTGTATCTATAAACTGATCTTTTACTTTACTTTGATGTTGTAATTTTATTTCAGCAAATGTACTATAAAAATATATGGTGATTTTTTATAAGGCCAGCTTTGACTGGTTATTGCAAATAGGGGGAGATTGTTAGGCACTAAAAGGCCTCAGTCAAACCTGTTCTGCATCTGAGGGGGAGATTTTCAATCAAACCTGTTGATGCATTTGAAGGTTGAATTTAAGGCCTGTAATATGTCTTATTAAAACCTGAAAATGATTTGCAATATCAGTCCAAAGCTGTTTACTCTGTTGCATGTGTTGCAACAAAGGCAGTTTGTCCAAACTGTTCTGTCTGCTGAACAGGCTGGACACAAACTGTCTACGCTGCTCTACACTAGTGAGCAGCTTGGGCAGTTTACAAGTGTTCTGTTCTTTGTGAACAGAACCTGTTCTTTGTGAACAGGCTAAACACTTTATGGAATATGTTTCCAAGTCCTCATGTATTGTTTTTGGCTAAAAGATCAGTTTACAAAGTCGAAGACAAAGTGGAAATCAGAACTGCTCAGCCTGCCCAAGCTGTTCTGTTTACATGAAGACAAAAGGATATTTGAAAAAGGGTGACAGACCTTTTTCTTATATCAAAATAGGCCTTGACAAAGGAAGAAAGACGCAAAGTTGACATTCCTTATTTGGTTAAAGGCAATGCAACAGTAGACAAAGTGAAAAGACAAAAGTTCTGCCCACATGAAGACAAGTCTGCTTTTCAGAATGTGCAGAAAAGTCTATGTTGTCTTTTCAACAAGACTTCTCCTTTTTCCTTTCGTCCAATGAAGAAGCTTCACTTAGATCCTCTGAGTGAGTATAAAAAGAAACTTCCAAGGATTGAAAGACTAAGCCAAAAAGCTAAGTGCTGAAGCCAAGACTGTACGTGCATTCAAGTATATCTTTCATGCATGCAAGTCTGCCTGGATAAAACAGTGTTCTGTGTCTATGTTGTTCTTATCCAAGCTGTTCCTCTAAGTCTTGTAAACACAGTGAGTGATTCTTAGTGAGTGTATTCATTGTAACTAGTTTAAGTCTGTCTTAGACTAGTCAAACATACTGTTGTATCTGTCATCTCAGCTTGAACCTTTCCGCATTCAAGCTCGTTTGTAATTAACATTTGTTGATAATACATACAAACATTGAGAAAATTGTGTGTAGTTTTTAAATTGTTGTATTCACCCCCTCTACAGCTTAAGGCTATATACTTGGGTAACCTTTCGGGACCTACAGTAGTTCAGTGGAAGTGACGTTAGATGTTTCTGCCATGAGAGCTTGATTTTGAAACTCTTCCTCTGTCTGATCACTCCAGTCAAACACATTGTCTTCTTGAGAAACAAGTGCTTGTGATGATGAAGCTTGATTAGTTTGGTGTGGTCTTGGTGGCTGTTGACCTTGGGATCTGCATTATCTTGCAAAATGTCCAAGCTTGTGGCATTTAAAGCGTTCCACTTTTGATTTATCAAATGCTGGTTTGCCTTCTGATCTGGCTTGGAAGTTGGATCTGCCAGTTCTTTTCAGAAACCTTTTAGCCCTCATAGTCAACATTGCATGCTGCCATTTCAAGTCCATCTCTTCTAGATCATCTGGATGGATTTGTTCTAAATCTTCAGCATTTAGAGCAAACAGTCCATCATTGGCAACAAAAGCTTCATAATGAACTTTAGTAGAGTTACCATAAGCACCTGAAAAGGAATCACAACAGTTAGATTTATCAGTTAATGCTGATGACAGCAGAGCTGTGTTATGATTATAAGAAAAGGATTTCTTTTTATTTTCAATCTCAGTTTCAAACACTCTCAGACTGTTGTAAAGATCATCCAACTCTATTTTATCAAGAGTATCTTTGGTTCTCCATTGGGCAGCATAGACTATCCACTCTTCACCAAGTCATCTAAGAAATTTTTTGTTTACTTCATCTTGATCCAAGCTGACTTTAGCACTCTCCAATTCACTGATCAGTTTATTAAACCTGTCAAACATTTGAGTAAGGTTTTCATTCTTGCCACCAGAAAAGTTTTCATACTGCTGTTTCAGAAGATCTTTTTGATTTCTTTTGGTGCTAGCATTGCCAGCAAAGCTTTTCTCTAAGGCAATCCAAAGAGAATGAGCAGTATAGAACTTTTTAAACTAGTGTTGATAAGCATTAGGAATGGCTATCTGTAAAAGTGTAAGAGCTTTCACTTTATTCATTCTAGTCTTTCTTTCAAGTTCAGTCTTTGGAGGTGTTTTTATAGGCTTGCCCTCAGCATCAAGTTCAGGATCAACTACAGGAGGAAATTCAACAGCTTCCCATATGGCATAATCAATAAATTGAATGTGTTGTTGAATCCTGAGTTTCCACATCTCGAACTCAGTGGGTTTGAGCATAGGCACTTTGAGTCCTTGCGCAGATCCACTACTGCTGTTATCAAATTCCATTGCAGAAAATTAAAATTTTTAAAAGAAAGCTTCTGACTTTGAAAACAAAGAAAAACCTGTGGCTCTGATACCACTTGTCAATATCAAAATCACTACCTAAGATTAACTGGTTTGAATTAATCAGAGTATAAAACTAATAACCTTGTATTGAATCAAAGTCCAATTAAGAAGTTTGCGGAATAACCCTTAACTGTTTTAAGAAAAGCTTTCAAAATAAATAAGACATAAATATAAGCAACAATCAGATCTTTTGTATTGTCAAACTCAATTATTACAATCACCTCTAATCTGTTTGATTGGACGAAGAACACAAATTGTTCTTAGGGTTTTACAACCTTAGAGGCTTATGAAAACTTAATCAGAAAAGCAATTACAACTGAAAAATAAACTTGTACGTGCAGACTTACAATAGAAAAACCTATTCTATGTATATATATAATGCTTTCTGATTTGTTTCCTTGAGGAGCTTTGATTTCTTCTGGTAGTAGATATGCTGGAATCTTCAAATATAAATCTTTTCCTGATTTTCAGCACTTTCTGTTTGTTAAACTGTTGAGCAGATTGAGTTTTATTTGATGAGCAGCTTGAATTTTTGCACTGGCAGCTTGAACTTTTGAACTAGCAGCCCAAACTTACTCAACTAACAGCTTGAACTTTGTAATTACACAGAAAAATCTACTAACAGTTTGAGAAATCTAACTAACATCTTGACATACTTAGAATATTTCCCAACAAAAACTCAACAAGCTATGGAACAAAGAGATCAAAATGGTGCAGGTCAAGTGGAAGCATCATAAGCGAGCTAACCACACTTGGGAATCGGAAGAAGACATGAAGATTAAGTACCAAAGTTTGTTTAGCACACAATGACTTCGCGAACGAAGTATAAGCGTGGTGGAGCCCATGCTGTAACATCCCTACTTTTAATCATTTATAATTTACATATTTTAAGGACTCAATTATTGTATTAATGGTTTATTATATAAATTAAGCTAGTTTCGATCATAATATCAGTTTAAATAAGAAGATACGAAGTTGAGAGGTATAATGTGTAACTAGATAAAGGGGTCAAATAAAAGAGAATTAATGTTCATAATTTCAAAACTCATTCTCTCTCTACTCTCTCGATTCTCTCTCTAAAGAAATTACGGTTTCTTTTCCAATTGAAAACCAAGATCATAAAAAGCATTAAATTGAAGGTTGAAAAGTTTGGAATCAAGTTGCAAACAAAGAACTATGGCTATTGCAAACAACAATTCGAGGTAAAAATCATTCTATATTTCGAATTTTTGGATGTTGAGTTTGGTTTTCACAAAAACCGTATCATAGGATTTTGTTTTGAGATGTTATTGCATGTTGAAACTTGGTATGGAAATGTTAAAATCGAGTGTTGATTATGTAGTATACAAAATTTCAGATTCAGATTCCTCCTCTAAGTATGGCTTTGAATTTAGTTTGTGTTTTAGTGTATGTGTTCACCCACCAAGGTTGAAAAATGGACATAAATGAGTTGATTTGGTATGTTAGTGTTATGTTATAAGTTAAATGAGTACATTTAAGTTCATATTTGTAACTTTAGATACAGAAACATGCAAAAAATGGTCAAAAATGGAAATCTGGAAAATGTTGAAAATAATACAAGTATGAACTCGGTTCGGACCATCCGAATTCGGGCCCTGTTCATCCAAGTTCGGACCAATGACCCAATACGGACCTCCATCCAATTTGGATCAGCAGTGATTTCAGATCAATGTCTCAAATTCGGACCCTGCCTAATTTGGACCCCAACGTATTTCAGACCTTGCCCATTTCGGACCAAAACCCAATTCGGACCATCCGAATTCGGATGTGGTCCGAATTCAGTTGGAATTTCACTTAATTTTTCAAAATTTAAGTTTTACGCAATTACTGACATTAAATCACTATTACACTTACTTGACAGAGCATTGTGGTGTTATCAAACACACATTGATTCAGAGACAAATCACACTGTGCAACTCACTGTGGGTAATGGATTATCATTCTAACATTTATTGTCTTTGCATTCACGTTTTACATATTCAATGGCATGTTCACATTGTTCATATACATCAATTGGCACTCATGAATGATTTGTTGTTATGATGCACACTCGTACTTGATATGTAACACACATGTAGCCATCGTTCATTTGAAAGTGCATCTATTTACATCATGCTTGTACTGCATGATCATTACTTCACAATCTGATGCGACCTGGACTGGGGCTGACAGCAGGCCACTATCGGGGACTGATCATCCCACTCGTTATCCTGGTCAGGTTTGGCACTTCCCGATCAGCATTTTAACTGCCAACCCCATGCTTGCACTACATGGTTTTACACATACTATGGGGCTTTCGCTGCCAGATTTCACACTATGCTTGTAAAGAAATATATGTTGAATGTATAATCTGTTATCTCACTAAGAAAATTAGCTTACTGTTGACTCACAATGTTTTCAAGCAAAGGCAAAGTTGTAGCTGGACCTTTTACTTAAGCAATTTCCATTCAATATCCCGGAGACTTTAGAAGCTATTTGTACTTGGATGATTGTAGCTTTGGGCTGGGATTTGATACTTTTAAAACAATTATGTTGATGTAATAGTTAGACTTTATCATTGTAGACATATACTTTTATTGCTTTAGTGTGGAACTGCTTAAATCTGATTTAAGTATTCAATTTTAATTATCATGTTATTCATTCGGTTGTTTGTTGATCCTGGTGATTTCATTTATACTATCAAAATATGAGGACGTCACACATAACATCTCCAAAAATATTGGAAATCACCAATAATGCTCTAACTCTTAAATTAATCAAATAGTTACATTCAAATATTATTCCTAATCACTATTCAATAGAATTTAGATAGATTTTCATATTGATAATAAACACCCACAAAACCCACCTAAAGCTTAATGGACCTTCCAGCGATTTTAAACCAAGAAATGTACGAAGAAAAAGCAAATGATATAATGATGGAATTCTTGTTTATTTCCAGATTAAAACACAAAAAAAAAAATCCCAAAATCATTACAAAAATTAACAACCAAAATACATGACGTAAATTAATATTTATTGAGTTTTGAATTTGTTACCTCAAGAGTCAGATGACGACCTTAATGATTCTCCATTCAAAATTTGATCTCCAAATTTCGAAGTTTCCATACTCATAAATATGTGTGTGTGTTTTGGTTTGATAAAAAATGATGAATGGGAGATAAAATGATGTGTGTATGTTCGTTAGAAGGGTGATGAGAGAATATATGCAATTAGTTACCTCATCTCTCTCTTTCACAATTTGACATATTCTTTCTTTATTTTTTTTTAATATTTCCACTCATTTATTTATTTATTTGTTCCAGATCTCATTAAATAAACACAAATACTCCATCTCTTAAAATTTATAAATCTTGCATTTTGTTAATCATCATTGAGTTAGATTTGATAAGTAAATTATTACAATCAATAGATTACTTCGAAAAATTTAAGGGTGTTACAATATATATATATATATATATATATATATATATATATATATATATATATATATATATATATATATATATATATATATATATGTGTGTGTGTGTGTGTGTGTGTGTGTGTCTATGTATAGTTAGTGTTTGTGTGTTTGTTAGCATTTTAATTTTAGTTTTTAGTGGTGTTGTAAAATTGTCATTAGTTGTAGTCACTCATCCATGCATGCGTACTGTAGTTTGACTTATCCTCATAGTTTATTTTGTTTTTAGGATGTGTTATTTGTAATTTTGTTAGGTTTATGTTTCATGCACAGTACATGTAATTGTCTAATTTTTAGTCCATGTTTATCATCTAAGAATCCTCCTGTGTAGCATGATACCTTGACTCGTGATAATACTAACACAAAATGTTAAAACTTCATATTTCATAATTGATGCGGCTGTCATTTTGTGCTTAACTACCATCTACACTTAGTATGATATAGAACTTTTATTTGCTAGGTGTGGGAACTCATTTACTTTTTTAATGACTAATCTCTAGTATATTATTATGCAAGGAGCATGCCACCAAACAAAAGAGGTAGGGGAGAAGCCTTATCTTCCAATCAACAAGGGGATGACAGCCTTGATCCTTTGCCTGGTCGGCCAGTGCAATGGCTGGTAGGCAGCATCCATTTCTGTTGGTACACCCTGTGTGACGATAGTAGTCTAAGTGTATTAACATTTTTGGTTCAAGTAATATTGCAAAGTATTGAATATTAACGAGTGTTTGATATATGTGTTTATGTATGTTTGATAGTTATTGATTGTATGTTTGAACCTGATGTAATGTATTACAAGAAGTTCAAACATAAAGATCAAAGATAAATTCAAACATAAGTTAAAACCTAAGTTCAAATATAAGTTTAATATGTGAAATTCGAATTTAGAATAAATTCGAATTTATCATTAAAAGACATTCGAATCTATAGTAAATTCGAATGTGCTTTATAAGGCAGATTCGAGAGTGTCAAGGGGACAAACTCGAATGGGCCTTGGGCCAGATTCGAGTTTGGCCCATGACAAACTCGAATGAGGGTCTATAATTAGGGACTAAATCGAATCATTAGGAGACTTTTGCAGAATTTATTTTGAGATTAAGCAAAAGGGCGATCTCGAGTTTATCAGCTGATAGAGTGTTATTTCGGAGAGAATCATCTCGTAGGTGCGTTCGTCGTCGACCGTATAGCGTTGTGATAGTCTCTGTGTTCCGTGTGAGTGTTTTATCCGTCAAGCCGTTAACGAGGATTCCGCACTCGTTGACGGTATCGCGTCTAGATAGATCTGTGTAGTGCAAGACCTTACAAGTGGTATCAGAGCCTAAGGGGTGTTCTTCGTGTTCATAAAAGATACATCCTAGGTTTCTTGACGCTTTTGGACGGTTAATCTCACTATTTTTAGATTTTTCGAGCTTATCAAATTGGAATCTGGGAAATACTTTGTTAAGGAGGATTAGGGTTTTGCTCATTTCGAGTTTGACCAATACACGCTCCTTTCGAATTTCCTAAAAGTAGTTTCGAATTTGGACATTTCGAATTTGTTTAGGACTTCGACTTTGCATTAAAGTCGAATAGAGGGTTTCGAATTTACTGGGTTTCGAATTTAGTAGGTTTCGAATTTAAGCGACCTTTCGACTTTGGTGACCTTCGAATTTGTCATACATTTCGAATTTAATTGGATTTAAGAACTTAACTCGAATTTAATCCCAAATAGGTTTAAACTTAATTATATTCGAATTTATCTAAATTCGAACGAAATAATTTAAATTAATTTCGAATTAAATTAATTAAGTTAAATTTCAATTACCTTTGAAACAATGACAAATCTACAACGGTATCTGGAGATGGATCACGAGGTCGGAAAAGCAAATACTCCGCCTAAACGGATGAAACTTGAAGATTATTACTGGTGGAAAGATCGGTTTGCCGACTTTGTGCGATTCAACAATATGCGTATGTGGATTTGTATCGACGAGGGATACATTCCACCGACAGCTGAGATAGAAGGACGGAAAAAGGTGGTTACTTATTCTAAAATGAAGGACGATGACAAAAAGCTGTTTGAAGCAGAGAACCGCGCTTACGCTGTCATAAGAATGGCGTTACCTCAGGACATACTGCACACCTTCCGAAATCAAAAGACAGCAAAAGAGCTGTGGGAATCATTGGAAAAAAGGTGTGAGGGTAACCCGAGGGTAAGAAGGAAACGTATGGAGATGCTTCAGCAGCAGTTTGAGATCTTCAAGGCATTGAAGGATGAAAAGCTGGAAGACACCATCATGCGTTTCTATCATCTGCTGGCTGAGCTAGAAAGTCATGACATTGAGTATAGCGACACTGAAAAGAATAATAAGCTTCTGGATGCTTTACCGGCCAAATGGGCGATGTACGTGGCCTTGATTAAGCTTGATGAGGATAAATACTATACTCTAACTCTGGAGAATGTGGTGGGATCGCTGAAGGCGTATCATTTTGAGTTACTGAAGGCAGAAACAGATTATGAACAAGTTCAAAATCCAGCAATGTATTTTGGAAAATCAAAACCTTCAGTGGCAGCCGACATGAAGACAGCCACAGCCTTTTTCTCGGGAGAAACATCGTCACCAGCTGAGCCAGAGGACGCACAGAGTAGAGCTTTCTTAGGGTTTGGTAGACCAGAAGAATGGCAACCTCAGGCTACTCCAACATCTACATCTCAGGGCTATTCTAAGATGCCTATGAGCGCTAAAGCGGCTGAAGACCATCTAAATCTATTGGCTTCATTTGTGGCCACATACGCAAACTGCGTTCAGGGTAAAATCAACGATCCTGCACTCTGGGATGAGGATTACGATCAGGTAGAACCTGATGATCTTGAAGAGATGGATCTCCAATGGCAACTGGCCATGGTAACCCAACGGGTTAAGAGGTTCATTAAATGGACTGGAAGAAATCTGAATATGAGTAACAACAGGATTGGCTTCGATAAGTCCAAGGTAAAGTGCTACAACTGTCAAGGGTTAGGACACTTCGCTAGAGAGTGTCAGAGACCGAAGGTAGAGAATTACCAAGGACAGAATCAGAATCAAGGACCGTATCAGAACCAATCACAACAGTGATATCTTCCGAGTACTACAACCAGTCAAGCAAACATAGCTGGTCTGTTATCTAACGTCACATCAGACAGACAGCTGGACGGTACTTACGACTGGAGTACACATCCAGAAACGAATACTAAAGCCTTTATGGCTAAAGTTACTGAGAGTGGATGTGAAGGAGCTGAGCAGAACACAGGGGACAGCAGTAAAAAAGAAAACAGTCCGATGTGGGTGGAGAAGTTGGATGATCAGACGATTTTGGAGTTTGCCGCTCAGATGGCCAACGTAGAATCAGATCATACAAAGGTAAGTCTGAATTTCTCTCTTTTCCATGATTTATGTGTTTTATGTGCTACGTCAAACCATAACTGCTCAAAATGAATCGTTAAAATCAGATAATGCTAGCCTGATTGATATAAAGGAAGATCTTAGGGATAAGCTTAAGGCTGATGCACAAGATGTGATAGTTCTAAAGGACAAACTGAGCGAACAGTGTGTTAGGTTAGAACTCATGTATGAACATGTTGAGGCATTAACCAAGGAGCTGAAAACTAGAGACATAGAGCTAGTTGAGTCTAAGGTGAAGGTAGCTGAGGTAAATAGTAAACTTGAAAAGTTTATGGAAAATATCTTTGCATCATATAATTTTTTTTGTAAATCTCTTTTATTGGGAATAGGGTATCTTATCCATTCTAAGACTTTATTTAAAGATTTGTAATTAATTACTAATCTAGGAGCTCCTCTTTCTATCTCTGCATTATTTATTACATAAAAGGCAGAGCATAACCATGGTGATTTTGATTTGCGAATTAAGCCTTTCTTTATTAATTCTTGTATTTCATTTTTACATGTATTTTCTAATTCTTCATTCATGTGAATAGATCTAGATTTTGAAGGTATATCTTTTTCATTAAATCCCTTAATATATGGTAAGCTTACTATATGTTGTTTTCTTTTCCAAAAAGCATTAGGAATATTTGCACAAACATTATTTTTTAATCTCTCATATATCTTTTTAATTCTCTCTTGGGTTTATTTATCGTTTAATTGATTAAATATATGTTTTTCTTTGATTTCATTAACTAGAAAATTAATCTGTTTACTTTTATTCTTTAATGTGTTAACTTCTCTATGGATTAAAGGTTTGTAAATTTAAATATGATATCTTTATTAGTACTTTAGTACAAATACCCTCTTCGGTAATACTTAAAGGGTATAGTTGTGTAATAAAAGGTGTTCCTAATATTAATTATGAATTAAGATTTTTTATTAAAATTAAATTGGTTTTGTAGCAATAGTTATTGTTACAAATATGAACAATAGATAACTTATATTCTATTTTTAGTTTTGATCCACCGGCTGTAAATAATCTTTGAGAAGTTTTTTCATAGTATGAAGTTGGTATTATTCCTTCTTGAATACAATTCATATATGCGCCACTATCTATTAGAGCTGTTTAGGATAGTTTAAACTCGTTATTAATTATTAGATTAACTTCAACAGTCCATTTTTGGAAAGTTATGGATTTTATGTTATTAATAACCGTAGTAGCCTCTTCATAGTCCTTTTCATTTTCTTTACCAAAATTTTTTATTTTACTTTCATTATTAGTGAGTCTTAGTTTTATTTCTTTTATTTCTTCATTTACGTTATTTAATTCTTCTTGTAATTCATTAACGGTTGAATGTTTTATTAGTCTTATTAAATCTTTTACATATATCATTTTAATTATACACTGGATTATTTGAAGTAATACTTTTATTATCTTGATTAAACTTCTCTTTTAATTTTGTTAAACATATTGTTTTCAATTCATCATCTCCTATTTTATCTATCATACTTAATAGCAAATTAGCATCTAAATTATCAAAAGTTAACGTATTTATTTGGCTACACATACAATTTCCTATACAATCGTGTTCATTTTCGCTATCGCTGCTTTCACTTGAAGTATATATTTCATTAAGATCATTTTCTTCATAATCTGATATACTTTCGTTATCTGAATCATTTTTTAGTATAATGTTTCTAATTATTTCTTTCATTTCGTCCGAAATATTAAGTTCATTAATTTTCTTTTTAACATAACAATCCTTTGCCATATATCCTTGTTTTCCGCATTTATAACAAATTATTATATCTTTTCCTTTATTATTATTGTTTTTGAAATTGTGTTTATGTTTATCTTTTGTCTTAAATTTTTTTTATTGTTATAATATCTTCTTTTTCTATGAAATTTATAAACTTTATTATTATTACTATTATTTTTATGAAATCTTCTTTTGGTTTATTTTATAGGTGGTAATTTTAAAGGTTCATAACCGTATTGTTGATAGAAGTTTCCTAATTCTTTTCTACCAAAAATTCCTTCTTTCTTCATTTTAGATTTCAGTTTTAAGTCAGCACAAATTTGTAATCCTTCTTGATTTACAAAATGAATAATTTCACCGTAAGTTAAATTTTTATAAGGAATATCATTATTATAATATTTTTTAAGAACATTTCTAATTCTTTCTGAAAATATTTTTGGTATCCTAGCTATAAATCTTTCTTTCCAGTAAGGTTCATTGCAATCAGGACGAGTCATTACTTTTGCCAAAAATACATCTTTGTACCACCTAAAGTCTTGTAACTTTCGACATGTTAAGTAAAATTTTAGAATTACGTTCTTGAAAATTATTTGGTTCTCCAATGAAATTTTTTATAATAGCATATATTAATGTATTTACCATATCCCCTTATTAAGTATGAACTTGACTACCATTTCCTTCTTTTATAGCTATTTTTGTTTTTGTAAGTATAGTGGTTTTATTTTCTGGTGTAACATAATGATCCCACCAACCTTTTAAGGTGCCAGTAAATCCTGCAATTAACATATTAACTGTACGAGCTTCTGGTTGATTATGAGATTTGTAAGCATTAGCAGCCATGATCATTTCTTTTAGTATATTTAAAATGTGAGACTCTGCTTGACTATCTATATTCCATTCATAAATTGAAGTTCCATCATAATGAGCTTGTAAATTGGTGTGTCTTTCTTCATATTGCAAATCAGGAGGTGTTGGCCTAGGATAAATATTACGAGTTTGTGGTAAAGAAGTGTTTGGTTTCCAACTATTTCGATGTCTTTGTTTATTAATTTGAAGATCATTGTTTTGATTTCATTTGATTCATTAAATTGACTTTCTATATTCGGGATGTTTGACTCAGTGTCACTAATTTCATTGTTAGAACTTTCATTTATAACATTAATTTTGATATACTTAGTTTTGCAAGTCTTTTATCTATTTCTCCTAATATATCTAAATTCTTATGATTGGTTAATTTTATCTCTATATCTAGACTAAATGGCTTATCTATCATGTTATTTGAAGAACTTACCGAATTAGAATTATTAACAAATAGTTTTGGTTTAACATTTTCATTGATATTATTTTCTATTCTATCTAATTGTTCTCCTATAGTACTTAGCATTTCATTTGAATGATTATTTTGAAAAATTACATTTCCTATCATTTAATTTATATCTTCAGAATGTTTGGAAAAAGGTTTAGCGGTATAGTCTTGATTATTTTGATTAACTATAACTTCTGTTTTAGGAGGATGTAAGGCATCAATTTTTTGTTTATTAGATAGATCAATATAAGTTTTTTCTAACTCTGATGTCATTAAAATGGTTTGTTGTTTGAAAGGATAGTTCAAATCTTCTTCATTATATAATTTATACCAGGTAAAAAAGGAATTTGAGTTTTATTATTAACCATGTAAGCTAGCCAATTAACTTCATGATCTTTACGCTGTTGTTTACAAAAGTTTTTAAAATACCATATCATTTTTTCAAAAATTATAAGCATTTAACATTTCATCTTTAAGGAATTTAAGATCTATATTGAATAATTCTTTAAATATTTCTTGACTCATGATTAACAGGTTGTTTTATTTACTTCGTTTAAAAGGAATTGGATGTGTTCTTTTTCGTGTTTTATAAGAGTTTTTCTTAAATTAAGTAACCAGTTGCTTGATAATGGTTTTCAATATCACCGTTCATATACATGCCATAGAACCTACTTATTTGTATTTGTCTTGATTTTGCTTCACTTGAGTTTACTTCATCTAAGTCAGGGTTCTCTTTTAGTCTCCTTTTTTGGATTTTTTTCTAGTCGATTAACTTCATTTTCAAATTCTGTTAATCTTTTGTAACACTGATTAAGCAATTTTATACGTCTTTTGTTTTGATTACAGTTTATTTGAACACTAGAGTCTCCCATTAACTTTCTTTATAAAAAATCAATATCAGATTTAGTAAGGTTGTAAGTATCATCTGAGTTTTCACTGTTATTATCCTTTTCATAAACTACATTAGGTATATCTTGATTAAAATCTACACCTTTCATTCTTAAAGATTGAGTTTTTCTTAATAAAGATTCGTTAATAAATTAAGATCTACTAGAACTGGGTAATTCAACTGAGTATCTGGGATTATGAAAGGAATATGTTCTGTTATAGTTGAGTTTTCAATATTGCTTTCGATCGCTTTAGGTTTAATCATATCTTTTAAATTCCAATTACATGATCTAGTGATTTCATTCCATTTTAACTTTTTAGGGACATGAATAGTGGTGTTTTCAGTGTTGGCTTGAAAAATCAAAGTTTCATTCATGGGAGATATTAATTTAGAGTGAGGATTAATAGTTGTAGACATGGTTTTATAATATACTTTATATATCAAAGTAATATCATCAGAAGTATTATTAAAGTCTAAATTTTTAGTTTTAATTGTTAAGGTTAAAACGTCCATTATATTTTTATCAAATAATGATAGTGAAAAATTTGGGTAACAATTAAAATAAATAGGTCCATTTGCAACATTTGATTCGGCTATAGCTAGTAAAGAATTATTGAAATTAAGATGCCTTGTATCACATAATATTAATAATATAGGAGCATTTATTCCTAGTCGAAAATTTGTTTTACTGCTACTTGTACTAATCCGATATGCAAAAATTTTTATTTACTTCTATGTCTTAGAATAACATTTTCTGAAAGTAATTTTATGTCCTTATTTCGTGATGAATGGGTATAGATTGTTCATGGGTTTTTATTGAATAACTTTGAATGTAATCGAAAGTTCCAATTAAATTTACTTTAGGAATTTCCCAATTATGTAGATTCTGCTCAATTAAAGAAATATTCATCTCTATTGAATTAGTTTTATTTCTCTGATCTTCTTCTGTTTCAGAAGTTGAGCAATGGTTTTTACTTAATAGGATGATTGCCGCTTACTCTTTAACAAATTATGTATGTTTAGGGACCATCTTCATATCTTTGTGGTCCGGCAACCCATTTACTCATGGGTTTTATGCTAACCCAACCAAAGATCAACAAGACTGACCAACACAACATTGTAATTTGGGTAAGAGTATTCTTTCTCATGTTATTATTTGAAGTCACTTTAAAATAAATATTTACCATCTTGAATAAATTAAATTGAATATTTTCCAAAGTCCATGGCTCTGATACCAATTAGGGATATACATATACGTGTATATATAATATATATTATATATAATATATTATATATATATATATTATATATATATATATATATATATATGTATATATATATAATATATATATATATATATATATATATATATATATATATATATATATATATATATATATATATATATATATATATATATATATATATATATATATATATATATATATATATATATATATATATATATATATATATATATATAATATATTATTATATATAGGATCGGGTGAGAAGGAGCCTAAAGTGAAAAAAAGTGAGAAGCAATAACATGATGCCATGTGGTATTCATCTCTAAAATGCACCTAAGGGTACAATAGTAATTGATTAAATATTTAAAAAAAAAAATCGTAACTAAAATTAATCATATAGAAACTCCTGATATGGCAATTAGAATCATTTAAGAATAAGCAACCCCTTAAAATACGCAACTATATTTATGATAATTTGTTTCCAAGTTTTACAATCATTCGTATTCATTTACACATTTCGGTTGCATTTACACATAATACATAAAGATAAGACAACTAAATCAAATCCTTGTGACGGAAGATACAAACCATGATATTGACGATACAAACGTTCCTATTAATGACGATACTTCAGACGATGACATATATTCAAGTAATGAAAGTGACGATGATGTCCCAAATACAAATCAACTTAAACATGTTGCAGATGATACCCTCGAAAATGAAAACATGCATTGTGATGAAGACAATGATACTTATCGTAATAGTAAGTAACCACTAATACAACTTTAATGAACATGTTGAACTTATTAAGCACCGATACAACTAATAATATCCACGTTCAAATTTCTAATATGCACTTACATTATAATATAATCTGTTATTTATACTGTATGGGCAATGTTTTTTATTGCCAATTATGATACTACTTACTTTATGACCTATAGTTCATAAAGTAAACCATGCTACTTATTTTTATTCATACACATTGTAGGTTTATACACGATTTCTCCAAATGGTAAGGAGTATTAGGTTCCTACTATCAATGAAAAACCATATGAGGATCAGTCATTTTCATATATAGATGCTGCATTAAAAGCATACAGAAAATATGTTGCAAAAGTGGGTTTCGATGTTAGAAAGTCGACCCGTAGTGTTGGTAACAATGACATGGTAACACAGAAGTACTTTGTATGTTGCAGACAGGGTCATAGGAAAAAGAAAACAAATGTAGTAAGTGTTGAGAACCAGAAAATCAAACATAATGAATCGTCATTTCGTACCTGATGTGGTTCTCGATTATGTGTTAAGTTATCTTCTAATAATTTGTACATCGTATATGAGTTTATTGAGAAACAAAATCATAAATTGGTTTCAAAATGCGACAAAATGTTTATTAAATCCAATAGAAGGCTTACGTACTGAAACAAGAGCATATTATATGATGCATCGAACATAAACATGGGTCCATGTAACATGTTTAAGATAATAAAGCAAATTAGTGGAGGATATAATAAGGTTAGTTCAACGGCCATCGATTGCAAGAACTTTAAAAGAGACATCAACGCATTCATCGGCGATAATGATGCACAAATGGTTGTCAATAAGATAGATAAGAAGAAAGTGTATTTGCCATGATATTTCTTTGAGTATTACCAAGCACCGGATGGTTCACTAGGAGGGTTGTTTTGAGCCGATGATGTAGCTAAACGTAACTATGCTACATTTGGCGACGTATTAGATTTCGATGCGACATTTAGAACAAGTAAGTATCGTTTATACATATTGAATGATGAAGGGTATAAACATAGATTTTACATATTTTAAGCGCAACGGAACAATAAAATGTTTAAACCATCCCGGACCTTCTCGTATAAACATAAAACATAATCAACCATAGTGTATTTAGAAATTGCACCAGATTGAGCCATTGCAATGAGATTAACACACAGAAAAGCTTTAGGTGATTCACACACGCTTCACCATTGAACCGCGACGCTAGATATCACAATGATACGATCGAAAAAACGAACCCTGTGAGGGTTGCAAGCTTCGGCCGAGAGAGAGCATAAGGGGGCGGTTTTTTATTCTCTATAAATCATCATTAGGGTTTAACCCTTAAACCTGTATTTATGACCCCTTTGTAATTATCTATAGGTTATAATAATTCTAATAGTTAGTTACTAGTTTATTAGCATTTATCTATAAAGGAAAAACTATAAATATTATCTAATAATATTTATAATTATCCTATAAATATATGCATTCATAATATCAGATATTACTAATTGGTCCCTCGACTTTCGATCGACTTAATCATCCATTAATTTTGAAATGTTTTGGTGGTGCACGTATATGTGACCCTATAGTGACCTATGACATTGGATATGAATTTAGTTGATATCGAACACACCAAAATTTCAGTCTCCCACTTGTGCAAGACAACAATTTGTATTCATTGGCCAAGGAGGTCCTTAGCCAGACACTTAGGATAACCAGATCATAAGTGCTCTTATATTCCGAGCGATATTCTCACAAAATGAACATTGTAAGGAGAATACAAGGCTTAGTCCTTTTGCAATGCGATATTTCAATTAAGCATGGGGCATGGAGCAAAATCACTCTCTTCATACTTACATTCTGTTTCTCGACCTTCTGATTTTGACTGATCTTACACAAACATAGCTTGAACACATCACAGCTTATCCGAGCGTGGCCACACATTTATATCAGTTTCAATCGCCGAGGGGCCAAAAAATATCTCTTTCTATTTAAAGAAATGTGCAAATCCCATTTTGACTACTTTCACCCCGAGTCATATCTCCCACTGAAACTGACCTCGAACCGTTATGACTGATCAGTTCCGACCAGCATTAGGTTAGGCCTAGGCGACAACATTAAATATACCGGGTATCTCAAGTATCTCAGTTATTGAGGACAATCCTAATTGAAATGACTCATGACTAAGCTCCATGAAATGATCTCAATGCGGGTCTTCCAATAATTGTTTGCAACAATTACTCATGGATATTTGGTGTCAACTGCTTTGACATGTCAATCTCCCATAGACATCACCAATGTTGAACGATAACATTAAATCCTTATTGTGGTTCCCACGACAATAAGTAGTCATGGATGTTTTAGAATGATACCAAATCATTCATGGATTACTAAATCATGCAAAGTAGAACAACATTAAATAATTTATGCGATCAAATTATCTCCCATAATATCTCATAAAAATTACATATTTAATGCTACTGTTCCTTAGTTTGAATCAGACGCTACTACAAACCACTAATCTAATGATTTTAATCCCATAGATCTACTATGACGTTCGTGCTTGATCTGGAAAGTGGTTTGGTTAGTGGATCAGCCACATTATCGTCAGTTGGAATTTTCATAATCCTGATATATCTCATTACCACGTTGCAATTGGCCGATAATAATCTCCTAAGCCAAGCAACCATCGATCAAGATTTATCTCAAAACCGAGGCATGATTTTAAAAATAACAATGCACCGATTTATAAACAAAAACCAACAAATCATCAATTATTTTTAAGCAACTACGAGGTGGCTCTGATACCACTGAAGGGTTTAAACATAGATTTTACAAATTTTAGTGTAACTAGAAATAAAACGTTTAAACCATCCCGACCTTCTCGTATAATCATAAAACATAATCAACCATAGTGTATTAGAAATCATACCAAATTGAGCCATTGCAATGAGATTAACACATGGAAAAGCTTTAGGTGATGCACACACGCTTCACCGTTGGACCGCGACGCTAGATATCACAATGATACGATCGAAAAAACGAACCCGGTGAGGGTTGGAAGCTTCGGCCGAGAGAGAGAGAGAGAGAGAGAGAGAGAGAGAGAGAAAAGGGGGGGGGGGGGGTTCTCTAGAAATCATCATTAGGGTTTAACCTTAAACCCCTATTTGTTACCCCTTTGTAATTATCTATAGGTTATAGATAATTCCTAATATTAACTAAATAAATAATTTTAATTATTATTTACTAGTTTAATTGCATTTTATCTATAAAGGAAAAATTATAAATAGTATCTAATAACATTTATAATTATCCTATAAATATATCCATTCATAATATCAAATATCACTAATTGGTCCCTCGACTTTCGATCGACTTAATCATCCGTTAAGTTTGAAACGGTTTGGTGGTGCACGTATGTGTGACCCTATGGCGACTTATGATACTGGATATGAATTTAAATGATATCGAGCACACAAAACTTCCAAATGATGTAACACATACATGTAAACATTATGTACTAATTTTTTACATTTTGTTGATAGATACTCAATGATCTTTGTCCCTTTTACCGGTACCAATAATCACAAAAGGTGTGTTAATTTTGGGCTGTACTTTTGTCAAGCGATCATACTCTTGGTTGTTGCAGTGTTTTATTGATGCATTTGGGAAAGAACGGAACATGTTCATTACAGACCATGATCCATCAATTAGAGTAGTGGTTCCGAACATATGCAAAGTAGCAAGACATAGATTTTGTTTTTGGCACATTTCAGATAAATTCATTGAAAGGTATTGTCACAATGACATTCATTTTTTTCTTGTTCATGACATTGTTCAAACGGTTTATAATTTATTTATAATGGTATATGAAAACTCTAACAGGTAGGGTCTTGTGCTTGCAAAACCAGTTTTCTTCATTGTATCAACGACTTTATATGGGATGACATAATCACCCCTGAAGCTTTTGATGCACGATGGTTTTCAATGGTTGAGGAATTTGGTCTTGAAAACAATAACTGGTTTAAATCTTTATATAAATATCTGTCTAACTGGGTACCTGCATACTTCCGTGACTATCTAATGTCTGGATTGATGCGCACGACTTCAAGGTCCGAAGGCGAAAACTATTTTTTTGGTCTTATATCGAATTCCCAATTACATTTGTTAGAGTTTGTTATAAAATTTTGAGTATGCCATGGTCGCACGGAGGGTCTCACAGCAAAAAGACTGACTATGACTCAACTCATTCATCTCCAGAACTAAAACTCGATATGCCTATTGAGAAACATGATTCACGTGTTTACATCCAAAATATGTTTTTTGAGGTACAACAAGAGATGATCGCATCAATGATGACATGTATGTCGGTCAAGATGGAGGAATTTGATACAGTTTAAAATGCTACGTCAAAGATGTGTCTGATAATGATAGACAATGAGGTGATTTTGAGGTATACAATCCATAAAACAAAAAATGATATTATTCATCATATTTATGTATGCATGTTTTTTTTACACGACATCGTTTTCCTTGAATGAATGATTGTAGGGTAATTACAAGGTTGATGGTGATCAGGTGCAATGTAATGTAAAGTATTTAAACTAAAGGGTTTATTATGTCGCCAATGTTTCTATGTACATCACATGGAAAAGGTTGATCGCATTCTATTGATTTATATTAATCGGCGTTGGACTACCGGTGTTGTTCCCCCTCCAAGAAGTTCATTTGAAGATCTTTATAAGCATCTGAATTGTAGCATGGATGACACTAGAGAGTGTATACATGAGATCAAGTACTGGGTAGATAAATCGATTGACGTGCTTGTATCTGATATGGACAAACTATTGGTTTTCAAAGAGAAATAAAAAGAGTTATTTAATGAGATTGAGGATGACATGGAACTGCAACCTCGTAAAGATAACAACAATGTCATAAAGTCATTCCTTTGTGCATCGCAACCCAATGAATTGAACATAACTGTGCCGACCAGTATCCGGAACCAGGGTTGTGGATTTGAAAAAAAAAAAGAATCCGTAGTGCAAAAGAAGTGGCCATCGAGAAGGAAAATAAATCTTTGAGGCTCTGCTCCAGATGTAGGGTAAAATCATACCACGGTACTCGTAATTGCCCAACAAAGAATGTTAAATCCCACACAACTGATACCTAGATATATTGATTTCATTCTTCAGCTTTGATATATGTAGTACGTTTTTAGTTAATAAATTATTATCAAAGTATGCATGATTTTATTTATCTTATAACCGATATTCCTTTTTTCATGTTATTCATGCAATTATATAATATTCGTGTGTTCCGTGAGTATATCAGTAAAAAATAGTTGTATCACAACAACATATATTTAATTCGGTGTATATGTACTTAAAAAAAACAAACATGATACAATAACATGGAATAAAGATACTATTTGCTATCTATTAGAAAAATAAAAATATATACTGAATCTCCTTAACAATTGTCTTATATTATCATTATTTCCTACACCCATAGAATATACTGCATTAAATTATTATCGATATCTTGGATTCCAATTAACATATATAAAGATTCCATTGCCTATAAATTACCCTAAACATTTACTTGACAATTCATAGGTGCTACTGTCATGGACTCAACATCGAATTATCATGAAAAGTTGGTCAATGGCAACACCTCATCATCGACTGTGATATACACTCCCGAACCCTTGCTCATTGTTATTGATCTAATACGTAATGATGTAAACAGCGTAGCAGAGCACTACCCAAACGTTGCAGAGATATTCGAAATACTGAGCAATTTGATAAAAAGTCAAGTTCAAATGAAAGAGCACCTTCTATCTCGTGTAGACGAAGGTGGGTGTTTGGCACACGCAGACGTTAAAGATAAGGTATGTCGTTAGACCAATGACCAAAGGTACGACACAACAAACATTTATCTTACGTTAAAGCACATCCACGAACAAAGGCTTGAATCCAATCTTAAAATGAGGGCATTCCTAGATTCCGTGGAGAAGTTATGACGTGCTTAATGAGTCTACTTTAATTTTTATGTCTACGAGTACTTTTTTCGCTCAATTATTGTTTAACACCAATGGATGGTTCACTATAGATATTTTGTTTGTCGGTTTATGTTGATCTCAAGTAATGAAATTTTATATTATTTCGATATGATTGTTTACATCATTGATACGTCTTTAATAAAAGACACGACTACAATATGCTATTGCCACTAATACCTATTCCTAATACTACCAATTAAATCAATATCCACATACTGATACTGTAAATTTGGGATTGCACATTCATACTGATACATATTGTACAATGCTATTGAATATGTACAATTTTTTTGCACGTTGACACTTACTGAAATATCCATATATATCATGTAATTTGTTAAAGTATACCGCTAATCAGTCGAAAATCATAGCTAAAATCAAATAATATCAACCTTAAACCACTTTTATACATATTAAAAACATAAACATTGTACCCAAAAGATCCTTCGATCAAAAGCTTAACACATATATAAACCAAAATAGAATAATACCTAACAAGTTTATATTAAACCAACTTGATACGTTCAAACCATCACAGAATTATAAACGACGTTCAGCATGTAAGTTTTGTTGTTCCAGCTTCTCGGCATGTGTCATGTTATCATATGCGTTCACACCAACTGTTATTATATTACGCCTTTTGTTCATATCCCATAGCAGCAGTTTTGTCAAATACTTTTTACGTAGCTCAACAATCTTAAAATCTTGATCCATATCTTCGTCTTCGAGTACTCTGTACCATTCGTCCTCATGAAACGTCTCCATATGACGCATCACAAACACACCACTGTCAGCATTCTCTTTTTTTGTCTTCCAATCGAGGTCTATACGACAAGGCTACAAATTATTTATGACAGATGCTTTTGGATGATTAATCAACTGAATGTAATTACAGAAGCAAGTGCTCTGCATTTTTTTAATTAAAAACCAACTATTTTTTAAATTTATTTGACGCTAATACAAGGTACAAATAACACATGCACATAGTTATAAAGTACTGATACTAGATACAAAGTCATTGTCTTCTGAATCATCTTCTGACCATTAACTTGTTTCACATTATCAATGATATAGACCGCACCCATGCGGATACTAAACACTACCATGAAGTAGTGTTTCAGCGTCAACATCACCGGGTACAAAACCAGTCGAAGGAAATTATGACATTAGTATTAACTCACAGAAAGTAATTTAAATTCCCCTACATACAACATACCATGTCTACTCCTCACAAATCTTGAAGTTTCAATCCACCTAACCAATATATCACAATTTTGTTAAACTTGTCACATATATCCTTATTTTGCATCACTTCTTTCGAGTTAGACACATCCAGCAAAAAACACAGATCCTCAAATACATGCATGTTTAACAATACTACGAATAATTGGTACACCGTGTGTGACGATAGCAGTCTAGATATGTAATAGATAGTCATATGTAATAGATGGGGCTTTATTAATAAAAGTCATGTATGTTTTATCATGATTGTGTATGATGTTTACATTCATGTTAAAGTTCATGATTGTGAAGATAAGTTCTTGATGTGAGAATAAGTTCTTAAAGGCATAGGCCACGAAATTATGTCACACAAGTTCGTACGAACTTAGCTAACCTAAGTTCGTATATGCTTGTGCCTGAACTTGGTAAGTTCGTGGGCTTGGGCCTTGCACGAACTTATGTGTTATATTATGAATTTATTTAGTTATTTTCATAGACTTTTGGAAAAGCAACAATTCCATTGTTTGTTTGAGTGCACGTACGAACTAGAAATCATTTTCAAAGAGTTTCAGGAGCACTACATCATGTGGGGTCGGTATCCTATCGGCTAGTATTGTGTTCAACTCTGTGTTCCGCGCGTGATCAATCTGTTAAGCGTCTAACGATGATTCCGCACTCGTTGGACGTCGTCACGCCTTGATTCGATCCGTAGACGTGGTGACCTTACAAATGGTATCAAAGCCACTCTTGAATGTTCTTCGTGTTCGTCACGTTTTGTTGAACGTACATAGGGTTTCTCAGCATGCTTACGGATAAATCACGTGTTTTTCGACGTTTTCAGTGTTTTCGAGCAATATTCTTGGCAAATATTCATCTTAGTTCAATTTTTCCAGTAGAAATCATTGTTTTTAACCTTAAAAACATTGATATAATCTGAAATTTTGAAAAAAGTCGAATTTTTGGCCGTTCGACGAACTTGCAGCGCTCGAACTTAGGGGTGTTTTTAGGGTTCCTCGAACTTGTTAGACGCTCCTTCACGAACTTGTTAGACATTCGAAGTTGTCAGAATTTTCGAACTTGTCTGATTAGGGTTTCACGAACTTCATTTACTTCGAACTTGTTCTCCTCGAACATAAGCTTTCTAGAACTTAACTGATTTCGAACTTGCCTAATTCGAACTTGTCAAACGAATTTAGGTTTCTCGAATTTGGGTTCCTTCGAACTTGGTGATCTCGAACTTAATACTAAACAAACTTAATTTAGTAAAATGAATTTAAAATTAAAATTCCTACGAAGTTAACCTAAGTCCGTACAAATTTGTTTTAAAATTTATTTTAAAAATTAAATAAGTTAAGTTTGTGAAGAAAAATTTTTGCAAGAATGTCAAGTTTGCATAAGTTTTTGGAAATGGATCATGAGGTGGGCAAATCCAATTCACCACCAAAGCTAATGAGGATAGAAGACTATTACTGGTGGAAAGATAGATATGCTGACTTCGCCCGTTTCAATGATATGCATATGTGGATATGCATTGATGAAGGTTATGTTCCCCCAAGCATCACAGAACCTCTAAAGAGCTCTGGGAAGCTCTAGAGAGGAAGTATGAAGGAAATCCGAGGGTAAGAAAGGGAAGGATTGATATGTTGAAACAACAGTTTGCTATCTTCAAATGTCTGAAGAACGAGAGTTTGGATGACATAGTCACAAGATTCTACCATCTGTTGACCGAGCTTGACAATCGCAGGGTTGAATATCAAGAAACAAAAAAGATAGAGAAACTTCTAGATGCATTACCAGCAAAGTGGGAGATGCACACTGCACTGATAAAGCATGATGAAGAAAACATGGAAACTCTCACTCTGGAAGAAGTCATCGGGACTTTGAGAGCATATAACTTTAAAGTTCAGAAGAAGGAGAGGGAATTTGATCAAGTACAGGATTCTAAAATGTACTTTGGCAAATCTAAGGCATCAACTTCTAGTGCATCTACGCAGGGGGTGTAACATCCGACACTAAACCAGGTTAGCAATAATGACCTAATCTACATTTAATAGTCAAGTATAGCCTAATCAGTGGTCATTAGAAATTAATCAAGTGATTAACAAGGTTTATTAGAAAATTCAACTCAATTAGAATCAAATTCATCGGTGCGATGAATCGGGAAATCAATTAATCCGATCAATTTACGATATGAGGGATTAATTCAACTAAGTACATAATTAAATTATGATTAGTAACACTAATCATACACTAATACAGTTACTTAACCTTAATTATGCAAGACTAAAACAATTCATTAGAACAATGCATTCAAAAGTATTTTTGAATTTACAAGAAAAGGAAAATACAAGAATACATTCTAAATACTTTTATACAAAAAAAAATGAAAATACATTTAAAATACCCCATATGGCCGGCCTTGTGAAGGACACAAGGACACTTGATAAATATTTTTTTTACTCAACCTATCAAGATCAAATCCTTCTTCACCATCCCTCTTTCATTTCATTAAAATCTTACACTCAACCTCCATATCTTACATCATTTCAACCTCCAACTTTCCTCTATAAATAGAGACCCAAATCCTCTTCATTCTTCACACCTTCATCAACTCAAAAACTCTCTCCCTCCCTCTCTCAAATCCGGCCACAAGGGCCACACACACATCACCTCAAAAATCTTTTTGTTCTTCAAGTGTTCAAGGAGAATTTCTTGTGCAACTCTTTCAAGATCAAGTCTTCTATTCATTTTCATTCCTCTAACACATCAAAGTAAGTAAATACTAGCTTATATCATCTTATATTTATGTTTATATAAGTCTTGCATAATATATATAATCACCTACAACAACAAGTTTCATAAAAACTCAAGTTTATAAGTTTCTAGTTTTTATTTTTAGTTGTTTCTTTAAATATGCATATGAATATATGAACACATTATAAAAGTGTTAATATTATGAAAACATGTGAAATATATGTGTTTTTATAACTATTATGACTTTTATACAAGTAGTCTTGGAATGAACAACAAGAATCATAAGTTGTTTTAAGTTTATAAACTACGGATTTTCGGCAGAAAATTTATGTCGACTTTGAAAAATCATAACTAATTCATAACTCAACGAAATGGGTTGATTCTCGTCTCAAAAGTTAGATCTATATCTTAACTATAGATCTGCAATTTTTCATAATTTATTTTGAAGTTTAAGACCTCCAGAAATTATTTGAGAAACCGAAAGTTTGACAGCTCAAAAATGGCCAACATAGCGTTTTTAACGAGCTTTTTCACCAACCTAAACAACTCGAAAAATGGCCGTTCTTGATTCTAAAAATCCTTTGTATATAGTAGTTTAATGTCCTAGAAAACCAAAGTCTAAAACATTTTGGAGCTTGGTCAAAAACAGCCTCAAAGTAGGCCGAAAAACCTCCGAAAAAGCTGGAAAATTGTATATATATATAAACTTGACGTTTTAAGCAAATCTTATTTATAAACTTGTAATGTTGGGTGATTTAAGACATAAAAATCTATAAATATACATATTATCATATATTAGTAATATTAAGTCCTTATTATCATTTAGGACTCGGTTAAACATCTCCGGTTTCATCACCCATCAAACTACGCAAACTTGCATTTTGCGCATATTTTGCCATCACAAGTTCGGTGAGTCTTCATAGCCCCTATTTTTCACTATCTATTGGGGTGGAAATACATGCACTGTTTTTCATATGGACATCAAAACTGTTTATTTCTTATATGTATTACATGTTCGGATTCCATCAGCCCTTATATCATGAACCGTTAATTGCATTTATTTGTAAGCGCGAGTATATTGTGGATAGATCTATTGGGAGTCATGTCCCCCATTCGTGTTAGCTCGGTTCGGCTAACAGCGAGTGCATATATATTCAACACACGGTATTACGTATGGGAATACTGCACAGGGCAAACTCATTCTAATTAAGCTTCGGTTGCATGATGGTTTATGTAATACATACACGGAATTTATGATTTTATAAATTCAACTCATCTGATAATGTCCATACAACTGGTCTTTTCGCGTAAACCTATGAGCTCACCAACAATTTTTGTTGACGTATTTTAGCATGTATTTTCAGGTAATTAAGGCAAGTATGCCTTCAGAAGTAACCACTTTCAAGCTTCCGCACTTAAGGAGTCGCATTCTTTTTCAAACCGTCGGAGATTTATTTGCATTATTTTGGATAATTTAATTATGTATTCAAATCTCTGTACCTTGCGAACTACTCTTTATTATTTACGGGTTATGTAAAACATTTCTACCTTTTAAAGTTATATCGATGTATTTTTGAAAACGTCCATGTAGTGGTCGTTCATTATGATTATGGTTACGCTTCCGCGACGTCACGCTTCGTTGCCAACCGGGGTAGCAGGGTGTGACAGATTGGTATCAGAGCCATAGTTATAGTGAACTAGGTTGCATTAGTACCCTAGACTATAACTGCACATAAGATTTACTGATTTTAGAGAATATTTTGTAACTTGTAACTAACTAAAAGACTATGAATGGACCTTGATAGCAGAAATCATGTCCCATCCGGAAACAATCATCATATCAGATTCAGAGGAGGAGTACACTCCTGCTAGCCCTACGGCCACTGAGATTTTCCACGAGGAAGACACATCAGAGGAAGAGGATCCCTCGGAAGATCCGATGTGGGAGACGGAAGAGGAGCCAATGGAGGAAGATCCACTGCCCCCAGCGGTCCCTGCCCGCGTTCCATACCATCCAGCTGAGCCGTCTTATAAGCCGTACAGGCCATACCCTAACGGCCCCAAAATGCTGTACACACCCCGAAAGCGGGTGAACCCACCAAGAAGGGAGTCTATTCCTGTCCCGACTCCCCAGCCCAATCCCCCGACACCACACCGACGGGTAGACGCCCGGCGATGGACCTGGATACCGGAGACCCTCCGCGAATGGAGGGAGATGGAGGGAATTCCTCCAAACTTCGAGATAGGAGGACCATCCTCCGCACCTGTCCCGACCCTCACCCAAGAGCCTACCGAGCAGACCATACCCCTTCTGATAGCACGGTCGACTAGGCATGACCACCAGATCCGATCACTTAACCTAGATATTGGTGGGATGACCGCTCGTCTAGAGCGGGAGGAGTGGCAAAACTCCAACATCTACTGGGCTAACCAGCATGCTCTCACCATCCAACAGAATGGCCTGAATGAGCTTCGGCAGCAACTAGCCGAAAGCCAAGCTCGGATCGAGGAGCTGACTCAGCGCCTCAACGCGATGGAAAAGGGAGAGACCCCCGATCACTCCCACACTTAGTGCACTTCTATCTATCTTTGTAATGGTAGGAAAATATCATGTAATAGTATAGGACAAAATTTTCGGGTAATAACCCGCCCCTAATGTAAGAAAATTTCGAATGATTAATGAAAATTGCAAGTTATTTATGAAATTGTGTTTGATGATTATAGTATTGTGCTTTAAGGAAAATTTACCTCTTTAAGATTCAATTTCTTACACTATGCTTTTTCTTTAAAATTTTAAGATAATGCCGCCGAAACGAGCAATGAACGCTGCTGACATTGAAGAGCTAGTCGCACAAAGAGTGGCTGCCGCTATAGCCACGTATGAGGCAAATAGGAATAGCTCAGCAAATGGAGATGGTGGTGCTAGCCGCACCACGGGAGGAACGGAAATCCATGCAAAAGGTTGTGGAATTAAAGGATTTTTAAGTTGCAAACCCCGGTATTTCAACGGAACTGAAGGAGCCGTTGGCTTGATACGATGGTTTGAGAAGTTAGAATCTGTCTTTCGCGTCAGCGGATGTGCTGAGGGAGATAAGGTGAAGTTTGCTACTCACACCCTACAAGATAGCGCCCTCACATGGTGGAATTCCTATGTCCAGTCTGTAAGTATCGATGAAGCCTACCAGCTCACATGGTCCGCATTGAAGCAAATGATGACGGACGAGTACTGTCCGAGGAACGAACTCCAGAAAATGGAATCTGAGTTCTGGAACCTGTCGATGAAGGGAACAGATGTGACGGGGTACACCAACCGATTTCATGAGCTAAGCATTCTGTGCCCTCAAATGGTGACCCCGGAGTACAAAAAGATTGAACGTTACATTTGGGGACTCGCTCCTCAAATTCAAGGTAATGTGACTGCCTCAAACCCATCCACCCTGCAGGATGCCATCAGGATGGCCAATAATCTTATGGACCAAGTAGCCCGGAGAAATGAAGCCAAGGCCGGGGAGAACAAAAGAAAGTGGGAAGACAAGACGGGGAAGAATGCGGGTTCACAATCCAAAAAGCCCGAGACCATTAAGGCTTACGCAGCTGGAGCTGAGCCAAGAAGAGGTTATACCGGTACCAAGCCTTTCTGCACTAAATGCACCTTCCATCACAACCAGGGTCCCTGTCCAACCCACTGTGAGAAATGCAAACGTTTGGGGCATATGGCCAAGGACTGTAAGACAGGAGCCCCGGGAACCAGTGGCAGCAATCAAAAAGGCTGCTTTGTATGTGGAGTTACTGGGCACTTCAAGAGTGAGTGCCCGAAACTGAGGAATGGTGGAGGAGCTCAGGGGAGAGCTTTTGTGTTGGGAGCAGGTGACGCTCGTCAAGATCCCCACGTGGTATCAGGTACGTTTCTTTTAAACGACATTTATGCTTACGTACTCTTTGATACTGGGGTTGATAGGAGCTTTATATCTGATAAGTTTAGTAAGCAATTGAATGCCGCTCCTTTTCCCTTAGACAACTCTTATACTATAGAACTGGCTGACGGTAAAATAATAGAGGCAAGTAGTATCATTAAGGAATGCACACTGAAGCTGGCAGATCATCCCTTTAAAATAGACTTGATGCCTATAGAACTCGGAAGTTTCGACGTAGTAGTTGGTATGGATTGGTTGTCACACAATCATGCCGAGATTTTGTGTGGTAAGAAAGTGGTACGGATACCACTCCACAAGAAGAAGTTCCTAACAGTCCAAGGAGAAAGAAAGAACCGACAGTTGAATGTCATATCCGGCCTAAGAACATTAAAGTGCCTTAGGAGAGGTTGTCATGCAGTACTGGTGCAAATTGTAGAAAAAGAGGCGGAGGAGAAGCGACTTGAGGATATTCCAGTGGTTTGTGACTATCCGAAGGTCTTCCCGGAAGATTTGCCTGGACTTCCGCCAACTAGACAAGTAGAGTTCCAAATCGATTTGGTGCCGGGAGCTGCACCGGTCGCAAGAGCCCAATATAGACTCGCCCCTTCTGAGATGCAAGAGCTATCCAATCAATTACAAGAGTTGATGGATAAAGGATTCATTCGACCAAGTTCCTAACCTTGGGGAGCTCCGGTCTTGTTCGTGAAAAAGAAAGACGGATCCTTCAGAATGTGCATAGACTACCGAGAGCTAAACAAGTTAACGGTAAAGAACCGCTACCCTCTCCCCAGAATTGATGACCTGTTTGACCAACTACAAGGATCTAGCTTCTACTCTAAGATTGATCTGCGATCCGGTTATCATCAAGTAAAGGCTCGGGAAGAAGACATACCCAAGACAGCATTCAGAACTCGTTATGGACATTACGAATTCCAGGTAATGCCATTCGGTTTGACTAACGCACCAGCCGTTTTCATGGACCTCATGAATCGTGTGTGTAAACCGTATCTGGACAAATTTGTAATAGTGTTCATAGACGATATTCTCATCTATTCCAAAAATAAGGAGGAACATGAACAGCATCTCAAGTTGATCTTGGAGTTGCTAGAAAAGGAACAGTTATACGCCAAATTTTCAAAATGTGAATTTTGGTTGCGAGAAGTTAAATTCCTTGGACATGTGATCAACAGCCAGGGAATCCAAGTTGATCCATCAAAAATCGAGGCCATAAAGAACTGGGCGACTCCTAGAACCCCCACGGAAATCCGCCAATTTCTAGGACTTGCCGGTTATTATAGGCGATTTATCGAAAACTTCTCAAAGATAGCGGGTTCCTTAACGGAATTGACTCGAAAGGATGTGAAGTATATCTGGGGTGAAGAGCAAGAAAAGGCGTTTCAGCAGTTAAAGCAAAGGTTGTGTAGTGCACCAATTCTGTCCTTACCTGAAGGGACTGAAAATTTTGTGGTCTACTGTGATGCCTCACACAATGGATTAGGTTGTGTGCTCATGCAAAGGGATAGAGTCATTGCTTACGCATCACGGCAGCTCAAAATTCACGAGGTGAATTATACGACTCATGACTTGGAGCTTGGAGCAGTGGTGTTTGCTCTCAAAATATCGAGGCACTACCTGTATGGAGCTAAATGCACAGTATTCACAGACCATAAGAGCCTTCAGCATATTTTGAACCAGAAAGAGTTAAACATGAGGCAACGTCGTTGGGTTGAACTACTTAGTGACTATGACTGCGAAATTCGTTATCATCCGGGGAAGGCGAATGTCGTAGCTGATGCCCTGAGCCGAAAGGAACGGGTTAAACCCTTGAGAGTCCGAGCTTTGGTCATGACTATACAGTCAAACCTAAACTCTCAAGTCCGCGAGGCACAAGAAGAAGCAGTCAAGGAGGGTAATATACTGGATGAAGCCTTGAGAGGGATGGATAAGCAGTTCGAAATCAAGCCGGATGGATGTCGACACTTCATGGGCAGAATTTGGTTACCAAAATTCGGAGGAGTAAGAAAGCTGGTCATGGATGAAGGGCATAAGACAAGATATGCTATTCATCCAGGGGCAGATAAAATGTATCACGACTTGAAAGGAATGTACTGGTGGCCAAATATGAAGGCTGACATTGCTACCTACGTCAGCAAGTGCTTAACATGTTTGAAGGTTAAAGCTGAGCACCAAAAACCATCAGGATTGCTAGTTCAACCAGAAATACCCCAGTGGAAGTGGGAAAACATCACCATGGATTTCATCACCAAGTTGCCAAAAACTTCTGGAGGTTATGACACCATTTGGGTGATTGTGCATCGACTTACCAAAACCGCACATTTCCTGCCAATCAAGGAGACTGATAAGATGGATAAGTTAACACGAATCTATCTTAAAGAAGTCGTCTCAAGACATGGAGTACCTGTATCAATTATATCAGACAGGGACAGCCGGTTCACATCAAGATTTTGGCAGTCATTGCAAGAAGCACTGGGTACACGTCTAGATATGAGCACAGCCTATCACCCACAAACGGATGGTCAGAGTGAAAGGACGATTCAGACGCTGGAAGACATGTTAAGGGCATGTGTCATCGATTTTGACAAAAGTTGGGACAGACACCTGCCATTAGTCGAGTTTTCCTATAACAACAGCTATCACTCAAGCATTAAGACCGCCCCATTCGAGGCACTCTACGGGCGAAAGTGTCGATCACCTCTTTGTTGGGCTGAAGTAGGAGATAGTCAGATTACTGGACCGGAAATCATCCAGGAGACTACAGAAAAGATAGCCCAGATTCGTAACCGGTTAAAAATCGCGCGGGATCGGCAGAAAAATTATGCAGACGTTCGACGGAAGGATTTGGAGTTCCAAGAGGGAGATCAAGTAATGTTAAAAGTCTCGCCTTGGAAGGGCGTAATCCATTTTGGGAAACGAGGAAAACTCAATCCTCGTTATATCGGACCATTCAAGATCACCAAAAGAATTGGCCCGGTAGCTTACCGACTCGATCTACCCCCAGAGCTTAGTAGCGTTCATAATACCTTCCACGTGTCCAATCTTAAGAAGTGTCTGGCTGATGAATCACTCGTTATACCCATGGACGAGCTGGAGTTAGACGATAAGTTGAACTTCATTGAGCAACCTGTAGAAATAATGGACCGCGAAGTCAAGAAACTAAAGCACAGCCGGATCCCGATAATAAAAGTCAGATGGAACTCTAAGCGAGGTCCTGAGTTTACGTGGGAACGCGAGGATCAGTTCCGGGAAAAGTACTCTCACCTATTCTCAAATACTCAAGAAATGGAGAACACGAGCTAATTTCGGGACGAAATTCCCTTAACAGGGGGAGACTGTAACATCCGACACTAAACCAGGTTAGCAATAATGACCTAATCTACATTTAATAGTCAATTATAGCCTAATCAGTGGTCATTAGAAATTAATCAAGTGATTAACAAGGTTTATTAGAAAATTCAACTCAATTAGAATAAAATTCATCGGTGCGATGAATCGGGAAATCAATTAATCCGATCAATTTACGATATGAGGGATTAATTCAACTAAGTACATAATTAAATTATGATTAGTGACACTAATCATACACTAATACAATTACTTAACCTTAATTATGCAAGACTAAAACAATTCATTAAAACAATGCATTCAAAAAGTATTTTTGAATTTACAAGAAAAGGAAAATACAAGAATACATTTAAATACATTTATACAAAAAAAAAAGGAAAATACACATAATTATGGCCTAGAGGCCGGCCACCCATAGGAAGGACACAAGGACTATGAGAAATAAATTTTTTACTCAAACTCCATAACCCTTTCAACATCAAATCTTCCAATGCCACTCCCCTTTCATTTCAATGGTGATGTTACACTCTACCTCCACTCTTTGAAAGACCAAATTTTTCCCTATAAATAGAGATCACTTCCATTCATTTTCCTCACACCTTCAAAGTCTAAAACTCTCTTTTCTCTTCTCTTGGTCCGGCCACAAAGCACACACACAACACCTCAAAAATCTTTTTTTGTTCTTCAAGTGTTCAAGGAGAATTTCTTGTGCAACTCTTTCAAGATCAAGTCTTCTACTCATTTTCATTCCTCTAACACATCAAAGTAAGTAAATACTAGCTTATATCATCTTATATTTATGTTTATATAAGTCTTGCATAATATATATATAATCACCTACAACAACAAGTTTCATAAAAACTCAAGTTTATAAGTTTCTAGTTTTTATTTTTAGTTGTTTCTTTAAATATGCATATGAATATATGAACACATTATAAAAGTGTTAATATTATGAAAACATGTGAAATATATGTGTTTTTATAACTATTATGACTTTTATACAAGTAGTCTTGGAATGAACAACAAGAATCATAAGTTGTTTTAAGCTTATAAACTACGGAATTTCGGCAGAAAATTTATGTCGACTTTGAAAAATCATAACTAATTCATAACTCAACGAAATGGGTTGATTTTCATCTCAAAAGTTAGATCTATATCTTAACTATAGATCTGCAATTTTTCATAATTTATTTTGAAGTTTAAGACCTCCAGAAATTATTTGAGAAACCGAAAGTTTGACAGCTCAAAAATGGCCAACATAGCGTTTTTAACGAGCTTTTTCACCAACCTAAAGAACTCGAAAAATGGCCGTTCTTGATTCTAAAAATCCTTTGTATATAGTAGTTCAATGTCCTAGAAAACCAAAGTCTAAAACATTTTGGAGCTTGGTCAAAAACAGCCTCAAAGTAGGCCGAAAAACCTCCGAAAAAGCTGGAAAATTGTATATATATATATAAACTTGACGTTTTAAGCAAATCTTATTTATAAACTTGTAATGTTGGGTGATTTAAGACATAAAAATCAATAAATATACATATTATCATATATTAGTAATATTAAGTCCTTATTATCATTTAGGACTCGGTTAAACATCTCCGGTTTCATCACCCATCAAACTACGCAAACTTGCATTTTGCGCATATTTTGCCATCACAAGTTCGGTGAGTCTTCATAGCCCCTATTTTCACTATCTATTGGGGTGGAAATACATGCACTGTTTTCATATGGACATCAAAACTGTTTATTTCTTATATGTATTACATGTTTGGATTCCATCAGCCCTTATATCATGAACCGTTAATTGCATTTATTTGTAAGCGCGAGTATATTGTGGATAGATCTATTGGGAGTCATGTCCCCCATTCGTGTTAGCTCGGTTCGGCTAACAGCGAGTGCATATATATTCAACACACGGTATTACGTATGTGAATACTGCACAGGGCAAACTCATTCTAATTAAGCTTCGGTTGCATGATGGTTTATGTAATACATACACGGAATTTATGATTTTATAAATTCAACTCATCTGATAATGTCCATACAACTGGTCTTTTCGCGTAAACCTATGAGCTCACCAACAATTTTTGTTGACGTATTTTAGCATGTATTTTCAGGTAATTAAGGCAAGTATGCCTTCAGAAGTAACCACTTTCAAGCTTCCGCACTTAAGGAGTCGCATTCTTTTCAAACCGTCGGAGATTTATTTGCATTATTTTGGATAATTTAATTATGTATTTAAATCTCTGTACCTTGCGAACTACTCTTTATTATTTACGGGTTATGTAAAACATTTCTACCTTTTAAAGTTATATCGATGTATTTTTGAAAACGTCCATGTAGTGGTCGTTCATTATGATTATGGTTACGCTTCCGCGACGTCACGCTTCGTTGCCAACCGGGGTAGCAGGGTGTGACAGGGGGCTACAACTTTTTATTTCGGAGAAGAGAGCATATCTATAGAAGTAGACAAATTGGGTGGTAGGGCATTTCTAGGGTTCTCAAAACCAGGAGATCAACCACAAAGTTCAGGACCTTCAACTCAGGTATACACGAAAATGCCTATCAGTGCTAAGTCAGTTGAGGAGCAACTAAAGCTTCTATCTTTGTTTGTAGCAGCATATGACAACTGTATTCAGTGTAAGATCAATGATCCAGCCTTATGGGAAGAGGATTATGATCAGGTAGACCCAGATAACTTAGAACAGATGGACCTGCAATGGCAACTGGCTATGGTTACGCAGAGAATTAAACGATTTATGAAGAGAACCGGAAGAAATATCAGTGTCAGCAATAATGTTGGGTTTGATAAGTCAAAGGTGAAGTGTTACAACTGTTAGGGATTGGGACATTTCGCTACGGAGTGTCAGAGGCCGAAGGTGGATAACTATCAGAATACAGGAAGGCACTACTCAACCAATTCAGGTGTAACAACCTAACTTTTAGTCAGTCATGTAATGCTTAAGTTTTGAGTTAATAATATAATTTTATTATATTATATTATTTATGTTGCAATTATTAAATAAAATATGAAAATGGATGAAGTAAATATAATTTTAAATTGTATTTATGAAATAATTAAGTAAAATAAAAGAGATATAAAATACAAAAGTTTAAGTGGGTTAAGATTACAAATGTGATCAAATGGAGATATAAAAGCCGAATTAATGATCATTAAAGATCATTATCCCAAAATCACTCTCTCTCTCTCTAATCTCTCTCTAACCTCTCGGCCAAACATCAAAATTCATCAAAGAAATCCATAAACTTGCAATTAATTGAGGAATCAATACACTAAAGAGTTACAATCATCATCAAAGATCAATAATCTACAAGAATTTGAGGTAATAATTTCTTTTAATTTCAAAATATATGAATGTTTGGTTCGGTTTAGTGTAAAACCGAAACCAAGAAATTAAAGTATGAAATTTGTTGTTGCATGTATAAAATTTTACTAGTTTATGATGAATTAAAGCTACTAAATGAATCAGAAATAAAATTTGTGGGTTGGATCGTCCAAAATAGTAACAAATCGGAATTTTTGACAAAAATGTGTTCTTGACAAAAAGAGTCATATTTTGGATGATTTTGACCCATATATGATGTTATTGATAGGGAAAAATATATAATATCAACCCAAAAATGATAATATAACATAATATAAAGTTGCATGTTAATATAAAAGAGCTTTGTGAATTTTTATGAAAAATCCGTATGAACAAATGATGAACACCAAGAACAAAATTTCTGGGAAAATATAAGTATGGATCCGAATTCGGGTATAACCGAATTCGGATGGTGCCCATTTCGGACCTATGATTCGGTTCGGATGATATCATTATCGGAGCTCAAGATTTCGGATAATCAATTTCGGATTTAGTTTAAATTCGGATGATTGATTTGGACATTATTGGTCTGAATTCTGATCCTAATTCGGATATATGCTCAATTCGGATAGCACCAATTTCGGTCCTAAGTCAAATCCGGATGATGGTTTGGTCCGAAATCCGGATCTCCACTTCGGATGTGTCCGAATTCGGATCCCAATCCGGGTTAATCCGAAATTAATGGTCCGAAATGCAATTATTATATTTTAAT
>JAANYP010002510.1:0-25590 GCA_020465985.1 Centrapalus pauciflorus
ATCGTAGCCTCGTTATTCATTAGCCAATCCATGCCGATGATGACGTCGAACTCTTTCAACGAAATCGGGATAAGGTCGAGGTTGAACACGATATTGTTTACGAGCAGAGTACAGTTTTGGTATACAGAATCAGCCATAACGTAGTTGTTACTGGCTGTCTCAATATCAATCACGACAGGAAGCTTGGATGGAGATTTTGATAATCTTTGCGCAAAAGAAGTCGATATAAAAGAACGACTAGCACCGGAATCGAATAATACGCGAGCAAGCATAGAATTTAACTAGAACGTACCGGTAACTACGTCAGGAGTTTCCTTTGCTTCCTCGGCTGTTATATGGAATGCACGAGTCCTTGCAATCGGAGTTGCAGCTGAGCTTTTCATCGTAGACCCTCCAGCTGACGACTGTGACTGAACTCGTGCTCCACTACGACACTGATACATGAAGTGTCCGCGTTTTCTGCATTTTGCACACCTAAGTCCTCGCTGAGGGCATTCTTCACTGCTTGACCGATTCTGTTACACGCAAACAAGTGACGTCATCTGGATTACACAGCCCCATTTTGATTTTCTGCATCTCTTGCAGAATCGTGGCTCGTTCGTTAAAGAGTAGGCTTGCGCTTTCTGAGGCGAACTCTATTGTTGGGATTGCTGAGGTTGCTAGGACTTAGATATGTTTGGTCTGAAGAATCTGCCGAATCTCTGCCTCTTTGGAGGAGAAGGACATGTCGGATTAGCTGATGGAGCGTATAGCTGATCGCCATACTCTAAATATCCCCTCTCGATCTGTCTGGCCGCTTCAACCATTCCAGGTAACTCTTACAGTTTATCGCGCTCATTGGGTGTCGGTATCTCGGGTTGAGTCCTCTGCGAAATCTATTCATCTTTCTTTCTTCAGTAGCTACTTGATCCGAGGAGTAGCCGTAGAGTCGCGAAAATTCATGTTCGTATTCATCAACAGTCTTGGTTCCTTGGGTTAGCGGCATCAATTGAACTTCCATCTTGTCTCGTTGGTCAATAGGACAATATTTCGCATTAAACATGTCTAAGAACTGTTCCCACTCTAAAGTCTGTATTACTTCCTCGCCATAAACGCTTCTTTGGGTTTTCCACCGAGCACAGGCAGCTCCAACAAACAACGCAGACGCATAACTCACCTTTTTCGATTCTAAGCAATCACAGATTCTGAAAATCTCTTCAGTATGGCTGATCCAATCCATCGCTTGAATTGGATTCACTGTACCCTCAAAGTTCAGGGCACCGCTCGCTTTGAAATCTTTAAACTTACAGCTTTTCGGCTGTGCAATTTGGGCATCAGGGGTAGAGTTATCAGAATCAGAGTCATTATTCTGGACTTGCTTTTCTTTTCTCTTATTCTTTTTATCATCACGTCTTTTAGCTTCGGCCTCATCTCTGGCCTGAAACTGTTCTTGCATAATCTTATTTTGTTGTTCAGAGTGTTGGGCTAAAAGTTGTTGCATCATTTTTAACATTTGCTGTGGGGTCATGTTGATTGGTATGTTACCTGATCCTGATCCTGACATCTTTTACTGAAAATTAAAAATCATCCAACTATCAGTTTATAGACTTAGATCTATGTACCCTTTTTCCCATCCTAATAGTCTGTACATCCTTATCTCAGTTCAAACCACCTAAATGATTGATACCATCCTGTGAAGACCACCCCTTGCGGAGCAGTTCTCACGAGTCTAGGTCCCACATAATGCAATACGATATCAATCATAACTAAGATAAAGTAATTAATTGCGGAATTATAAATTACATGTACAACCATATTAGGATTAAGTTTAATACTGATTAAAGTTTTTAAATTAAACTTATAAATGGCACAAGTCTAATCTAATTCATGTCATCATATAATCAAGATAAATCTACCCAGGCCACCATATTATCATCCTCCAATTAGTACCAAAAGGGTTTGCTGAGTAAAGGTCTATGAAAACTCCTGTCTTGATCTTGTAAGACCAAAGTACTAGGTCCGGCAGGTGACTTTCCTTTATCTTTTCCTGTAAAAATGTGAGTAGCAACTGTGAGCAATGCTTAGTGAGTAAATAGAATTTCTAATTAACATGCATAGCCAAGCGGATCATCATAAGTCTAGCGTGATATGTCTTGGCTGCCGCTACAGCCCTCATGATTGAGACATAGAAGTCATAGAGTCGGATGATGTTCAAGCCACGCTCACGCTTAAATCATGGGGATCAGCCACATACTGGGCTAGCTTCCAGTAAATCAACATGGCAGAACATCGGAGGTCATTACCAAGTTCAATAGAACTGGTGAAATAGCCAGGTCTAGAACAATAGACCGATAAGGCTAATCAAGCTGAATCAATATGTCAAAGTATGTGCAATGATGAAGCATACGTAATCAAGTCATGATAGCAATAATCTTAAAGCAATATCAGAAATGAACTGTAAATGCAATATCATATGAAATGATGATCAAATAGCTATCATGATCCACTGGGCAACACTGAACCATGGTGTGCACAGGTCATAATCCAGCTGATAATATGAATGTCAAATCAATCTAACATCAACAATATGTCTCAACTGGAAATTCTAGCATGTTAAATCTAAATATCTATAACTCACAGGTCTGGGGTCTTTATCAAACAGATGTAAAATCTGCCACCTGAGTTATCTCAGGATTTTATCTTTGTCAATTCGTTCTCTGTCAATTCAAATCTTTGACCCGCTTTTAAATTTTTAAATAAATGTTCAGATTTTCACTGCACCTGTCCAGAATTATCATATCATATCATGTCAATATCATCATCTTTTATCTTTAAAATCTTTATTTTATCTGATTCTGATAACTTGTTCATTCATAAATCAATCTTTCATTCATATTCTTTGTTTTATTAATATTCTCAAAAGATCAGTATATATATTAATATATATAATCATTTTGCTAATTATCTTGTTAATTCATGCGTCGACCATATGTTTTATTCAATGTATTCGAATTTAGGGAATGGGATTCGAAGTCATGCACCAAAGTCGAACATAGACTAAATTCGAAATACATAAATTCGAATCTACGGTTAAATTCGAATCTTAAATTCGAACTATGGTTAAAGTCGAATCCATTATTTCGAATATAGGCCAAATTCGAACTCCAATTCTAATATATTTTCAAATTTAGCTAAAAAATCGAGTTTGTTCCATGCATTTCGAGTTTGTTCTTGGCATCTCGAATTTGTTCATATTTTACAGCTTTAAAACATACATTTCTATGTCTAAAATCATAAATATGCTAAGTATTAAGCCTAGGTTCGATTCTATTATACATAATCTATCAAAATCTTGTTATGACTCAAGCTAAATTAGCTTTAATCACACGAAAAATGGTAAATTCGAATTATTCTTCCAAACCGAAAGTAAGGAAATCAGAAAAACAACGATTCTTACCTCAAATTCGTACGAAATCGCACATGTAATAGCTGATTCTTGTACTACTCTTCGAGATCTTTCCAATGACGTATAGAACTCGATAATTGGCCGGTCGGCTTTGGAGAAAAACTAGAGAGAAGTCGGTTTTTAGAGAGAGTAGAGAGAGAGATTAGAGAGAGAGTCAATTATGTGTTAATGATCCTTTATTAGGTTTATATACGTCATCTAGTTATATTTGCAACTTAACCCACTATTTCTTTTGTGTCTTACATCTTTTTATTTTAATCATTAAATATTTTATAACTTAATTATAGTTTAAATCATAATTTAAATATTTATATAATTTAATTAAATATCTCATAACTTAATTAAATTACATTTCAAATAATGTAATAAAATTACATTATTGGTTCAAAATACTGAAATTAAGTTTAGCTAAAGCTTAAGTTGTTACAGATTAAGTCGATCGAAAGTCGAGGGACCAATTAGTAACATTTGATATTATGAAAGGATATATTTGTAGGATAATAATAAATGTTATTAGATAAAATTTATAATCTTTCCTTTATAGATAAATGCTAATAAACTAATTGATAATTATTAATTATTTATTTAGTTAATATTAGGAATTATCTATAACCTAAGGACGTATAAATAGGGGTTTAAGGGTTAAACCCTAGTAGGTTTTTTGGAAGGAGAAAAATCGCCCCCCCCCCCCCCCCCTAGCTTTCTCCTCTCGGCAGAACATAGAAACCCTCATGGGGTTCGGTTTTTCGATCGTATCATTGTGATATCTAGCGTCGTGGTTCAACGGTGAAGCGTGTGTGGATCACCTAAAGCTTTTCCGTGTGATTGTCTCATTGCAATGGCTCAATCTGGTATGATTACTAAACTCTCTATGTTTGATTATGTTTTATGTTAATACAAGACGGTCCGGAATGGTTTAAACGGTTTTATTGTTCCGTTGCGCTAATCGTTTGTGAAAAATCTGTTTAATCCCTTCAATTTGTTTTAACTCCGCCCACGGAAGTTGATAAGCCACATCAATTCTCATTGACTGGACATATGAGTTCCACCAAGTAAGGGCTCCATCCTATAGCGTGTTACCTTGTTTTCTTCTGAGCAGTTGCTGACCCGAAAAACCGATTCTAGCTTCTCGAACCAGCGGGTTAGGCCAACTACAGCCTCTGTGCCATTGAAGTACCTCGGTTGGCAATTTAGAAATCCTTTCATGCTACAACCCCTCGGGTTTTTTTCTACTCCTCCAACTACTCTGCTGCTTCCCGAACCGTCATTTGAGAAATTTTCATATGCAACGATGGCGTCGGTCACTCTTTGTGCTACTAGTTGTTCGAAGTCCGTTGTGTTCATCCTTCGCGGCGCCATGATCTTGAAGTTCAGAGAAAATTAACATAAGTCTATGGGTTTGAATTTTACTAAGGCAAATAGTCATACTACATATCATTAACAAAGATTTATAGATAAATTAACTTTTCATTAAACATCGCTTGATACATAGTCTTTTACAACATGGGGTCGGGGTTTTCCTGAAAATTTTCAAGCCTTACTTAACTAGAAGGTACATTAAGTAGAAAATACAAACACTACAAAGATAGAGGAGGCACCAGGTGTGAGATGCTTGGGGGGGTTTCCCCGTATTCCAGGGCATTGAGTCGCTTGGTTAACTCTGCATTACGTGTTTTGCACTCCGCTATGTGCAGTCGTAATTCTTTGATTTTATCTTGTTGAATCACCTGCATATTCTAATTGGCCCAATATATATTGGTGTTTTGCATTTCCTCCATGTCGATCCTTGCAGTGTTCTTCCCGACCTCTTGGCTAAGATTCTTATACTGGAAGTCGTGTCGGGTGGCCCTTGCCACCAATAAAGGTACGTTTTGGGTTATGGGTTCTTGGGTGAATGGAGGTATATGCTCGGTGGATGGTCGTCCGACCTTGAAGTGGGTGGAAATTCCCTCTTCGTGTCTCCCATTCTTGGAGGGTGTTTGGCATCCATCCCAAGCGTCTCACATCTACCTGTCGGCGTTGTGGCGGGCTTGGCTAGGGGGCGGGGACTGGGATATACTCTTATTGTGCTATTCTTACCCTTCTTCGGGGCGTGCGCACCATCAGCGGTTCGTTAGGGTGGTTTCGAAATGGTTAGTAAAATGGAATGTGTTGTGGTGGTGACGGGGCGATTGGTGCTGCAGGACCGGAGTTACCTTCCTCGTCTTCGGAAGGGTCTTCTTCTTCCTCAACCGGCTTGTCTTCCGATGGGTCTTCTTCTTCCTCAACCGGATCTTGGTGGTCTTTCGGTTCAAAGTAAAATTTGGTGTTATCTTGGTCCATTGGGATATATTCGTCTTCTGAATCAGATATGATAATGATCGTGTTGTCCGACATGTTTTCTATTATCAGGGTCCATTTATAGTTGTTTTAGTTACTTAAAAAATGTTTTAGTCTCTTGAATCAATAATGTTAAGTTGTAGAAGTTATAGTCTAGCGTATTAATGCAACCTAGTTCACTATAACTATGGCTCTGATACGAATCTGTCACACCCTGATACCCCGCTTGGCAACGAGGCATGACGTCGCAGAAATAAAGGCACAATCATAATGAACGACCTCTAAATGGGACGTTTTCAAAATACATAAATTATCAACAATGTCTTACGATCATGGTAATAAAAGAGTTCACGAATACTGGAGATTAAACACAAGACCAAAGAATATAAATTTCTAGTTATGCAAATAAATCTCCATGTGGGTTTGAAAATGCTCAGTGACTCCCAAAAGCTTGCAAAAATAGTCGTGAGTGCGAAAGTTAGCTCTTAAGGTCCTATGAAAAAATGCTAAATACGTCAACATAAAGTTGATAAGCTCATACGTTTACACGATTAGTAAGACATTGTATGAAAAACACAAGATTTTATTGAATTTATAAAGAAAAGCGAATCATATAGATTAGTATTACCATAAGCCTCATGACCCCGAAACTTAACTTTTGAGTGCCCTATGTGGTATCCAACACCAAAATACCAAGAATTGTAAGATAATTATGCATCTGTTTACAATTGGTGCGACTAACCCGGATGGGGGCATCAACCAAAATAGATCTATCCACAACATTTACATTTACGTAGTAATTAACGGTTCATGATTGAGGGCGGTGGTGAAGTAACAATCTTATGTAATACGAAAAAATGATTCAATTACTTTTGTCCATATAAAATAAAAAGTTGAGCATGTATGCTCACCCCAATGTAATACAAACAATTTAAAATAGGGGCTATGAAACTCACCGTAAAAGCGATGGCAAATGTGAGCAGAAAACGAAGATTGCTTTGATGACTTGAAATTAGCTTGACGTATAAAACCGAGTCCTAAATGATATTAGGGACTTAATATTTCCTATAAATGATAATATTAATGCATGATGGTATTTATGTTTTAAACTACCCTAGTTAACAAGTCCATAAACAAAAACCCATTTGAAAAATTCAAGTTTATTTATAAGGATTTTCCAGGTTTTATCGACGTTTTTCGTCCTACTTTGTGGCTATATTTGACCAAAATCTAAAAAGGATTTGTGCTTTGGTTTTCATAATCATAAAACAACTATATACAATGAATTTTTCAAGATAAAAACGGACATTTTTTGAGGTGTTCAGGTTACGGAAAAGTCTCGTTAGAAACCCTATGTTGGCTAAAAATGAGCTGTTAGACTTTTCGGTTCCCTAACAGTATTTGGGGGTTCAAAACTCTGAGTTAAATTATGAAAACCTCCAGATCGTTATTTAAGACATAGATCTAAATTCTAGAATATGAATCAACTTATTTTGTTAAGTTTTGAATTTAGTTATGATTTTTCAAAGTTGATGTAATATTTCTACTGAAAAACCCGAATTTCACATCCTTGCAACAACTTGTGATTCTTGTTCTTTATTCAAAAACCACATGTATAAAAGGTTGTGAAATACATTTATATACATTGTTTTCATAATATTTATACTTACATTATGTGTTTATATATTTATAAACAGATTTGAAAAAACAAACTTTTAAACAAAACTAGTTGTTTATAAACTTAACTTTTAATGAAACTTGTTGTTGTTGGTGATTATTTATATTATACAAGACTAATATTAACATAAATAAAAGAAGTAATAAGGTTATATTTACATACTTTGATGAAATAAGAGTATGCAAATAAGTAGAAGAATTGATCTTGAACGTTACTGCACCAAAACACTTGAAGAGTTGGAGAAAACATTGAAAGATAATGAAGTGTGCAACTAGTTTTGTGTGTTGCCGGAAATTTGAGAGAGAAAACAAGTGATTTTTGCTCTTGCAAGGGTGTGAATAATGAGAGGAAATGTGTCCTATATTTATAGAAGAGAAAAAGGTGTAGTGATTATGAAAGATGGAGTGTTGACTGTGATCTTGGATGAAAATGAAAGAGAGATATTATAATCTTGGGTTATGAAATAAAAAATTAGGAAGTCAAATGCTATGTTGTAATATGTGTGGCCGGTCTATAGAAATATTTCAAGGAATTTATATATTTTTTTTATATAAATGTAATAAAAGATGTATTCTTGTATTTTCCTTCTTGTGTAATTTTATAATACTTATGAAATACACTAGTTTAATGAATTGTTTTTGTCTTGCATAATTAAAGTTATGTAAGTATTTTGATGCATGATTAGAGTCACTAATCTTAATTTAATTATGAACTTAGTTTAATTAATCTTTCATATCGTAAATTGATCGGATTAATTACTTTGTCGTTTCATCGAAGCTCACTTATGAAAATGTTTTTGATTAATTACTAATGACTATTGTTTAGTTATAAATGCTAACCTTATTTTTTCCGGTTGTTGCACAACACCCCTCTCAACAATGTTCTCTCGCTCAGCCCCCCAACACCTAGTAACTCAGGGTGGGCTCCTTGGGAAGACTTAACCGGAGCTGGCTGGGCCGTTGGAGCATTCCTCTCTCTAAAATCCCTAATTTCCTGATATTCGGGATCGGCATACGCGAGAAGCTCTTCAGTTCACGGTCGGACGACAATCCCTGGAGGAGTGACTGGATCATGAAAGTACTTGATTTGAAAATCCCGGACTCCCATTCGTGATCTCGGTGTCTAATGTCTAGGATTTTTGACATTCAATGAGAGATGATCATTTGCAAGAATCTCTGAGCTGGGTCAAATTTTCTGGCTCGACGAGTCCCTTCGGCTTGGATCACTTCTATCAGCTCAGTTCACAGCGTCCAGGCATAGTTGTGGTGGCGGTTATAGGCTATGCTGTGTAAAATGTGAAGGATTCCGAGACTTGCGCGGTCAATGTCGGTGGCTTTAACAGTTAGGCAGTATTCGAGGATGGAGTGCATATGGTACCATGGGCCTAAAAGCCTTCATCGGGAGAACTGCGATGCCTTTTCCAATTGGTCATCGTAGCCCAGTTGTTGTATCTCTTGGCAGATTTGTTCCTGAGGTAACTTTTGTCATATTCTGGACGACCAGGAAAGTCTTGACGGCGAGGAAGTTGCAGTATATGCCGAAACTTCTGGAATGGGATTTCGACAGAGTGCTCCTAAACGTCACTGGAAATATGTTCGTTTTCCGGGTCAGGATGGTAGGTGAGGGTATGTCGGAATCAAGGAGGAATTTTGTTAAGTTATCATTCCATGTCCGAGGTGCTTGTTTTAAACCGTAAAGAGCTTTGTCGAGAGCATAGACATATGATAGTCTAGACTCATCAACAAAACCTTCAAGTTGATCCACATACACCTCCTCTTTTAGAATCCCATTAAAAAACGTCGTCTTCACGTCCATTTCATAGACCGTGAAGTCTTTGCGTGTCGCGTATGCCAGGGAAGACGTGAATTGCTTCAAGTCTGGCTACTGGAGCGAACATTTAGTCGATTCCCTCTTGTTGATGATAACCTTTAGCCACGAGTCTACCTTTGTTGCGTATGACAATCCCGTTCTCGTCCCTTTTATTCTTGAAAATCCATTTGGTGCTGATAATTGATCAATCCTTTGGTCGTGGAACTAACCTCCAGACGCGTAGACGTTCGAACTGATGCAGTTCGTCATGCATGGCGTTTACCCATGTGAAGACCTCCCCTTCCGGGTCAGTCCTCAGAGTCTAGGTCCCATATCATGCAATACGATATCAACTATACTAAGATAGGGTAATTAATTGCAGAATTAAAAATTACATGTACATACAGATTAAGATTTAAGTTACATATTTCAAAATAAAGTTATAAAAGGGTACCATCTAATCTAATCATTACATCATAGAATTATATCAAATCTACCCAAAACCCACAACAATTGCTGTCTTCCAATCAGTACCGAAAAGTTTTGTTGTGTAGTGGTCTATGATACTTCTGTCTTGATCGTTAATAGACCTAAGAGCTTGGTCCAGCAGGTGACTTTCCTTTGCTTTTTCCTGTAAAATTATAATGCATCAACTGTAAGCAATGCTTAGTGAGTTTATAGATTTTCAAATTAACATGCATGTCAAGCGGATCATCAGTCTAGCGTGATATGTCTTGGCTGCCGCTACAGCCCTCATGATTGAGACATAGAAGCATAGAATTGGATGATGTTCAGGCCACACTCACGCTTAAATCATGGGGATCAGCCACATACTGGGCTAGCTACCAGTAAGTCAATATGGAGGAACATCGGAGGTCATCACCAATTCCATAAGAACTGGTGAAATAGCCAGGTCTAGAACAATAGACCATCAAGGCTAATCAAGCTGAATAAATCTATCAAGTGTCTGATCAATAGTGAAAGCTGAAGTCATAGAAGTCATGATAGCAATGAATCATAAAGCAATATCTAAAGAAGTCTTAAATGCAATATGAAATGATAATCAAATAGCTATCATGATCCACTGGGCAACACCGAACCATGGTGTGCACAGGTTTCAATCCAGCTGATAAAATGAATGTCAATAAATCTATCATCAACAATATATCTCAACCGGAATTTAAACATGTTCAATCTGAATATCTATAACTCACTGGTCTGGGTCGTTATCAAACAGATATAAAAATCTGCCACCTAAGTTGTCTCAGGATTTTATCTTTGTCAATTCTGTTCTCTGTCAAATCAAGTCTTTGACCCGCTTTTAAGTCTTTAAATCTCTATGTTCTAAATTTCACTGAACCTGTCCAGAATTATCATGATAATATCATATCAATTTCATCATCTTTATCATCATCATTTCAGTCTTTAAATTCTTGAATTTAATCTGATTCTGATAACTGATAATCTTATCAATCTTTCATTTATTTATATTCTTTGTTTCATAATTTCTCAAAAGCTTTATATATATATATATATATATATATATATATATATATATATATATATATATATATATATATATATATATATATATATATATATATATATATATATATATATATATATATATATATATATATATATATATATATATATATATATATATATATATATATATATATATATTATATATATATATATATATATATATATATATATATAATCATTTATTTAATAAAAAATATCAAAATTTTATAATTGGATCCGGATCAATCCGGATTCGGATCCATCCGGATTGGGGATCCGGATTCGGATCATCCGGATCCGGACCAAAGTGATCCGAATTGATCCATCCGAATTATGACATTTAGGACCGAAATTGGGATCATCCGAATTTGAGCATAAGTCCGAATTAGGATCATAATCGAAATGGGCACCGAATTCGGATCATTCAAAATCCGAAATAGTGTTGTCCGAATTGTGAAGCATCCGAATTGGACACATCATCCGAATTCCATTCCAACCGAATTCGGACTCAAGACTTTGAATTTCCAGAAAATTGTTCTTCATGTTCTTGAGTATTATTCATTCGGATTTTACATATAAATTCCCAAAAACACTTTTTAGTAACATGCAATGACATATAAAGTTGTGTTATCATTATTTGAGTGTTTTTATACTAATTTCCCTATCAATAACATTATATATTAATCAAGATCATCCAAAAATGATCGTTTTTGTCAAGAACATCTTTTTCATCAAAAATTCCGATTTCTACATAATTTGGATGATCTAACCATAAAATCTTGTTTCTTTAACATTTATTAACTTAAATTCATCATAATCTATTATATTCACACACATGCAACAACAATTTCATAATTTAAATTCTTTGGTTTCGGTTTTTAACAAAACCGAAACAAATTCTCTAAATTTTGAATCAAACTTAAATATTACCTTGAATTCTTGTTAAATAATGATCCTTGATGATGTTTGTAACTTCTTATTGTCTTCAATCTTCAATCAATTGCAAGATTTATGGATTTTCTTGATGAATTTTGATATTATCCGTGAATTTAGAGAGAGATTAGAGAGAGAAAGTGTTTGGTGTTAATGATCTTAATTGATCATTAAATTTTGTTTTTATATATTGATTTAGTCATATTTGTTACTTAACCCACTAAACTTTTGTATTTTACATATCTTTTAATTTTACTCATCTTAATTATATCATAAATATAAAATAAAATTATATTTATTTAATAAATTTTCTTTCTTAATTAATATTTGTAATATAAATAATATAACAAATTATATTATTATCTCAAAATCGCATATTACATAATCGACCAAAGTTAGGTTGTTACAGAATGGGCTCCACCACGCACAAACTTCGTCCCCGAAGTTAGCTATGTTCGAACAGACTTGGATATGTTGCTTTCATGACATCTCTGGATTCCCAAGACTGATGCGAACCTTTGTGGTGTTTCCACTGGACGAGCACCATCTGTATCTCTTTATTCCGAAGCTTTTTGGTCTTCGAGTCCAGAATACGTTCTGGCTCTTCAACCACGCGAAGCTTTTCATCAATCTGCAAGTTAACGTGTGGTATTTGAACTTCTCTTTCATCAGCTAAGCTCTTTCGCAGATGACTAACATGGAATACAGGATGTATTCCCGCTAAATCTACTGGCAATTCAAGACGATAGGACTGATTCCCAATCTTTTCGACAATCTTGAACGGACCAATGAATCTCGGAGCTAGTTTGTTTCTTTTAATAAACCGCACCACATTCTTCATTGGGGATACTTTCAACATCACCCAATCGTTAACTGCAAAACTGATAGATCTGTGTCGATTGTCATAATATGACTTCTGCCTGCTTTGAGCTTCAAGAATATTTCTTCTAACAAGTTGAATCTTCTCGTGAGTCAACTGTAGAAGGGCAGGTCCTGCTATTGGCGATTCACCTGTTTCGCGCCAACAGGTGGGAGTTCTGCACTTTCTTCCGTATAAAGCTTCAAAAGGAGCCATCTTGGTCGTTGAATGATAACTGTTGTTATACGAGAATTCGACCAATGGCAAGTGGTCATCCCAGTTACCACCTAGATCAAGAACGCAGACACGAAGCATATCTTCGAGAGTTAGGATAGTACGCTCACTCTGGCCATCTGCATTAGGATGATAAGCAGTACTCATAGAGATCCGAGTACCCATCCCGTCTTGTAGGGCTTGCCAGAATCTGGATGTGAAACGACTATCACGATCAGATACGATAGACTTCGGCACACCATGTCGAGAAATTACTTCTATGATGTATATTTGTGCCAATCTATCGAGGGAGTATGTTTCCTTCATCGGTATGAAGTGAGCTGACTTCGTTAATCGATCCACGACTACCCAGATGGATTCGTGCTGTCTCATGGTTTTCGGTAGCTTCGTGATGAAATCCATAGTTATATGCTCCCACTTCCATTCAGGAACTGGCAGTGGTTGCATATCCCCGAAGGGTTTCTGATGTTCTCCCTTAACCATCTGACAGACTCTGCAGCTTTCAACATATCGACCGATGTCTTTCTTCATTCCTGGCCGCCACTAGTCAGCTTTCAGATCGAAGTACATCTTTGAGCTGCCAGGATGAATAGATAATTTGTACCGATGAGCTTCAGATAGAAGAGTGCTGCGAATTGAACTATACTTAGGAAATAGCTCAAGACATATATAATAGGAATTATACCTGTCTGAGCTAAAATTCACACTTGGAGAATTTTGCGTAGAGTCTTTCTTTTCTTAATAACTCTAGCAATTGCCGCAAATGAATAGAATGATCAGCCTCCGTTTTGGAGTAAATCAGAATATCGTCTATGAATACGATAACTGATTTATCCAACATAGGTCTGCACACGCGATTCATGAGATCCATGAATGCAGCTGGTGCATTCGTTAAACCGAACGGCATCACGAGAAATTCGTAATGACCGTATCTTGTTCGGAAGGCTGTCTTCGGGATATCCTCATCTCTGACTTTTAATTGATGATACCCAGAACGAAGATCTATTTTTGAGAAGTAGCTGGCTCCTTGTAGTTGATCAAACAGATCATCAATTCTGGGCAGAGGATACTTATTCTTTATTGTGACTTTGTTCAACTCACGGTAGTCGATGCACATTCGGAAAGTTCCGTCTTTCTTTTTGACAAATAAGACAGGTGCACCCCACGGAGATGAACTCGGTCGGATAAACCCCTTTTCCAACAGCTCTTGCAATTGCTTTGACATTTCCTGCATTTCTGCAGGTGCAAGTCTGTAAGGAGCTTTTGCAATAGGAGCCGCACCAGGAACCAAGTCAATACTGAACTCGACTTGACGTTCCGGTGGCACTCAGGAAATGTCATCAAGAAAGACGTCTGGGAACTCGCAGACAATCGGAATATCGGACAGAGATTTCTTTTCAGAGTTGGATTCAGATAGAGCATAGCACAGATAGGATTCGCGACCCTTAGATACATATTTATGAGCTTTCTCTATAGAAATAAAGCAGTGTGCACCTTTACGCTTTTCGCCCTTGATCTCCAATACTCGACCGTCTGAAGACTTGATTCTGATGATTCGCCGATTGCAGATGATTGTAGCCTCGTTATTTGTTAACCAGTCCATGCCGATGATAAGGTCGAACTCTTTTAGCGGAATTGGTATAAGATCGAGGTTGAATACAATATTATCTACGAGTAGAGTGCAGTTTCGATATACAGAATCAGCCATAACATAACTGTTACTGGCTGTCTCAATGTCAAGTACAACAGGAAGCTTCGGTGGGGACTTAGAAAATCTTGATGCAAAAGAAGTCGATATGAAGGAACGACTAGTGCCAGAATCAAATAGTACGCGAGCAGGTATCGTATTTAACGAAAACGTACCGGTAACTACGTCAGGTGTTTCTCTCGCTTCTTCGGCCGTTATCTGAAACGCACGTGTCCTGGCTGTCGGCGTTGCAGCAGAACTTTTCACTGTAGAACCTCCCGCTGATGATTTTGACTGATATCATTGCCCGCTTCGACACTGGTACATAAAATGCCCTCTCTTCCCGCACTTTGCACATCCACGTCCCTGCTGTGGGCATTCTTCACTGCTATGACCGATCATGTTGCACGCAAAACAAGTAACATCCTCTGGATTGCACAACCCCATGTGTGACTTTCTGCATCGCTTGCAGAATCGTGGCTCGTTCGTAAGAGAATAAACTTGAGTTTTTGGCTGTGAACTTTGCTGATGGAATTGCTGAGATTGAGACTTATTTGGCTTGAAAAATCTGCCAAATCTCTGTCTCTTCGGAGGAGATGGATTCGTCGGGTTAGTAGACGGAGCATAGAGCTGATCGCCGTATTCTAAATAACCTCCCTCGATTTGTCTAGCTGCTTCTACCATTTCCAAGTAACTTTTGTATTTGATCGCGCTCATCGGATGTCGATATCTAGGATTGAGTCCTACGCGAAATCTATTCATCTTTCTCTCCTCGGTAGCTACTTGATACGAAGAGTATCCGCATAACCTCGAGAATTCATGCTCGTATTCATCAACTGTCTTTGTTCCTTGAGTCAGCTGCATCAGTTGTACTTCCATCTTGTCTCGCTGGTTTACTGGACAGTACTTTGCGTTAAACATATCGAGAAACTGCTCCCATTCCAAAGTCTGAATCACCTCTCTCCATAGATACTCCTCTGAGTCTTCCACCAAGCTCGAGCAGCACCGACAAATAACGCGGACGCATAATGTCAAGACCGTCCCTTACGGGGCAGTCCTGAATGACTAGGTCCCAAGGAGCAATACAACATCAATCAAAACTAAGATAGATTAATAAAGTGCGGAATTAAGTCATTATAGAAATTAGGATTATCAAACGATATGTTCAAAACAAAACTACAAAAGGGCACCAGGACACTAATCTAATACATAAACACAATACATAGCACAAATCTACCCAAACCACCACCATCATTGTCTTCAATCAATACCAATTGCAGATTCAGTAATGTTCTAATGACTTCAAATTCGAGCGAGCAGATCCTAAAGACTTGGGTCAGCTGGACCTTTTCCTTTGATTAAACCTGTAAAAAGATTCAACAACAACTGTAAGCGGTGCTTAGTGAGATTATAGATTTAACAGTTAACATGCCATGACAATTTTAAGCGGAGACTTGACTTTTGACTTTGACTTTGAGCTCTGACTTTGACTTTAAGCACAATTTTGACATGACTGCCGCTATCAGCCAGACATTGTGAGACATAGGACTTAAGATCGGATGATGTTTAATCCCACACACACGCTTTTAATTATGGGGATCAGCCACATACTGGGCTAGCTACCAGTAACACAACGTGGGCAAACATCGGAGTAGACTTAATCATAGACTGACATAGACTTTCTCAGACTTGAATTATGCGAAAGCATATGAAAGCATTGATATCAAGGCAAATGACTGAAAGCATTCAAAGTAACGAATCAAGATAGCAATAACAATATATATCCAAGACTAATTCAGAATGTAAAGACATTTGTGCAGGATGATATATTAAAAGCTATCATGATCCACAGGGCATCACCGTACCAAGGTGTGCACAGGTCACATTCTAGCTGAGCATATTAGACTTTCAAATAAAGCTAGAACAACAATATGTCTCACAGGAAGACAAGCATGTATACAGTTATATCTATAACTCACAGTTACTGATTTTTATGGCATGACAGTTGACTTTGACTTTCGCAAGCGGATTTATATCCACCACCTGAGTTATCTCAGGATTTAGCTTTTGACTTTATAGACTTTAGCTCTGACTTGCTTCTCTGACTTTGACTTGGCTTGACTTTATTGACTGATCTTGGCTTTAATTGCTTCAACTTGACTTTTCTGGCTTGGTTTTACGGGCTTTGACTTTATAACCTAGTTCAGATTTAGCTGAACATGTTATTTGCATGACAATTCAATTTACATAAACTTATTGACTTTTACAACACAGTTGTGTATTTATATTGCATTCTTTGACTTCCTGAAGCTTATTTATAGACTTATTCATTTATTGAATTTTCATGTCGGCTTAGACTTTGTTGCATCACCATTAAGCTTATAATTTAGATTGGCACGATTTAATGACTTTATGACTTTATATGCATTTTAAACCCATATGAATGCATATGCTGACATATTATGCATAAACATGTGATATATGTTACAAATTCGTTTAAATTACTCATATAGGCAATTTATAAATTCATGACCATTATGCATAATCAACTTTTATTAATTTAATTTGAAATTACTAAATACAAATTTCATTTAACGTACTAATTAACGTTAAACTTGTCTAGTGGTGTAATTAAACTTATTTAACTTGTCATAATTTCATAACTAACACCTTTACCTTATTATGATTTTTATTAATTAAATAAAGGAAATACTTAGCTAATAGATGTAAATAAAATCACATATATACACATTTGAGAAACAAAACCAAAGAAAGAAACCAATAAGGGTGTTGTTTCTGTTTTGCATATATTGATACACACATACTCACGGTTGCTTCATTTAATTATTTATGTTAGAAAAGGAAAGACAGGAACTTGCTTTCTGTTTTGGACATTACATTGCAAAATAATTCCAGGAAAAAGGTTGTTTCGGTATGTTGGGATCTAAATTAAAAAGGGTTGTTTCTGCTTTATTCTTACAACACACACACATGCTAAATTTATGAAAGACTTGTAATGGGCTGCTTCTTTTTTCTCCTTTTGTTAAACTGCACACATACACAAATACTGCTGCACATCAACACACATATCACACACTTGCATGTACATATATATGCTATATCTATAAAAGAAAAAGGTGCTGGAAACTTTAAAAGTGATGTCTTTGTTTCTGCATATATATACACACAGCACACATACATCAAAAAGGAAATTATTGTTGCTAGGTTTCGGTATTAGGGGATTAAAAGGGTGCAATGCTGCTATTTCTTTCTAGTTTCGGTAGACATGGAATTACCGAAACCTTAATGGTTTCGGTATTGACAAATGGTTGCTGCACTGTTGTTTTTATCCAAAAGCTGCACACTTCTTTTACTTACATAAAAAGAGAAAGGTGCTGTGTTTCTGTTTCTGTTTTATACAAAATTAAAGGCTGTTGATGCTGAATTATATCTCTGAAATTGATAGCACAAGAAAAGGAAAGGTTGATGTGACTGTTTTCGGTATGTTGGAGAGTACCGAAACCTCATGGTTTCGGTATTAGTTTCAGCAGGTCTCAGTTGGTTCATGTATTCTTCAGGTTTCAGTATATATATATGTCTCGGTACACAGGTAGTACCGAAACCTCATGGTTTCGGTAATATTATTGAGGTCTCGGTAAGCATGCAAAACACACAGCACACACAGAACTTCAATTTCTTTCTGTTTTTCCTTTCAAATTACAGCAACAAAATTGTGAAATATTAATGAAGATTAATCCTTTCAAATTACACACACATATATCTGATATATGGCCGAAGGCCAAATGAACTTCACGGCCTCTCATTTTCGGCTAAAACAAGGATCTAAACAATTTGACAGCATCATTTAAAAGTTTCAGATTTTTAGTTTTCAACTTGGAATTTATCCTTCAAATTGCTAATATGTTGAACGAAACACATAAACAAATCATGCATGAGATTTTATTTCACTTTCGTAACTCTAAACCATGTCTTATTTTGTGATTTTGAGAACATAAAACACTTTTAATTTCCAGAAAACCGTGGCTTTAGAACACCCAAAAGAGAAACTTAAATGGTAAAATTACCTTGAATCATTGTAAGTTCTTGTTGCTTAATTCTTGTATGTTGATTAAAACTTGAATCCTTGAATTGTAGGTTGAAATCTTGTTGATTATCTTGAAGGAACCGTGAGTTCTTGTGAGGGTTAGAGAAAATACAAATTTCTCTTATTTATGATAAGGAGTGCAGTTCAATTTAGGGGTTTTTATTTATATAAAATATCAAGTTTCATAATGTAAATTTTGGCCACCAAACTTATTTTTCTTTTATCCCTTTTTGAATTAATCTTCAAAATATCATACTTTGGAATATATAACTTTTATTATTTTAAACTAAAATCGCATTGCTATTTAAGTAATTAAAATTACTTAATTTGTACAAATTTCATTTATTTCATTTTATCATTTTTATTAACTTAATAAAGAAAATTCATAGTTAACGAATGTATTTAAGAATTACATTTAACATATTAATTAACTCCAAACTTGTTAATTATTGCTAATCATGTTTATCGTTGCTGATTGAAGTTAATTAAAGTTCAGGTTGTTACACATAACTCACTTTCTTTGAATCTAAGCAATCAGAAATCCGGAAGATTTCTTCAGTGTGGCTAATCCAATCCATCGCCTGAATCGGATTAACTGTTCCTTCAAAATTCAAAGCACCGCTAGCTTTGAAATCTTTAAACTTGCAGCCTTTTGGCTGAGCAATTTGGGTTTCAGGATTTTTGTTATTAGAATCAGATTCATTAGTCTGGACTTGCTTTTCTTTTCTCTTATTTTTCTTATCTTCACGTCTTTTAGCTTCGGCCTCATCTCTGGCCTGAAATTGTTCTTGCATTGTCTTATTTTGTTGTTCGGAATGTTGGGCTAAAAGTTGTTGCATCATTTCGAACATTTGTTGTGGGGTCATGTTGTTTGGTATGTCACCTGATCCTGACATCTTTTCAGAAAATTAAAAAAATTTAACTATCAGTTTATAGACTTAGATCTATGTACCCTTTTTCCCATCCTAATAGTCTGTACATCCTATCTCAGTTCAAACCACCAAAATGATTGATACATATGTATTGCTTCAGTTTGAGACCAAGTATACTTACGTAATACTTGATTCACTCAAACTATGGGCTCTGATACCATCCTGTGAAGACCTCCCCTTCCGGGTCAGTCCTTAGAGTCTAGGTCCCATATCATGCAATACGATATCAACCATACTAAGATAGGGTAATTAATTGCAAAATTAAAAATTACATGTACATACAGATTAAGATTTAAGTTACATATTTCAAAATAGAGTTATAAAAGGGTACCATCTAATCTAATCATTACATCATAGAATTATATCAAATCTACCCAAAATCCACAACAATTGCTGTCTTCCAATCAGTACCGAAAGGTTTTGTTGTGTAGTGGTCTATGATACTTCTGTCTTGATCGTTAATAGACCTAAGAGCTAGGTCCAGCAGGTGACTTTCCTTTGCTTTTTCCTGTAAAATTATAATGCAGCAACTGTAAGCAATGCTTAGTGAGTTTATAGATTTTCAAATTAACATGCATGCCAAGCGGATCATCAGTCTAGCGTGATATGTCTTGGCTGCCGCTACAGCCCTCATGATTGAGACATAGAATCATAGAATTGGATGATGTTCAGGCCACACTCACGCTTAAATCGTGGGGATCAACCACATACTGGGCTAGCTACCAGTAAGTCAATATGGCGGAACATCGGAGGTCATTACCAATTCCATAAGAACTGGTGAAATAGCCAGGTCTAGAACAATAGACCATCAAGGCTAATCAAGTTGAATAAATCTATCAAGTGTCTGATCAATAGTGAAAGCTTAAGTGATAGAAGTCATGATAGCAATGAATCATAAAGCAATATCTAAAGAAGTCTTAAATGCAATATGAAATGATAATCAAATAGCTATCATGATCCACTGGGCAACACCGAACCATGGTGTGCACAGGTTTCAATCCAGCTGATAAAATGAATGTCAATAAATCTATCATCAACAATATATCTCAACCGGAATTTAAACATGTTCAATCTGAATATCTATAACTCACTGGTCTGGGTCTTTATCAAACAGATATAAAAATCTGCCACCTGAGTTATCTCAGGATTTTATCTTTGTCAATTATGTTCTCTGTCAAATCAAGTCTTTGACCCGCTTTTAAGTCTTTAAATCTCTATTTTCAGAATTTCACTGAACCTGTCCAGAATTATCATGATAATATCATATCAATTTCATCATCTTTATCATCATCATTTTAGTCTTTAAATTCTTGAATTTTATCTGATTCTGATAACTGATAATCTTATCAATCTTTCATTTATTTATATTCTTTGTTTCATAATTTCTCAAAAGCTTTCTATATATATATATATATATATATATATATATATATATATATATATATATATATATATATATATATATATATATATACATTTTTTTTATAAAAAATATCAAAATTTAATAATTGGATCCGGATCAATCCGGATTCGGATCCATCCGGATTGGGGACCCGGATTCGGATCATCCGGATCTGGACCAAAGTGATCCGAATTAGGACATTTAGGACCGAAATTGGGATCATCCGAATTTGAGCATAAGTCCGAATTAGGATCATAATCGAAATGGGCACCAAATTAGGATCATTCAAAATCCGAAATAGTGTTGTCCGAATTGTGAAGCATCCGAATTGGACACATCATCCGAATTCGGACTCAAGACTTTGAATTTCCAGAAAATTGTTCTTCATGTTCTTGAGTATTATTCATTCGGATTTTACATATAAATTCCCAAAAACACTTTTTAGTAAAATGCAATGACATATAAAGCTGTGTTATCATTATTTGAGTGTTTTTATACTAATTTCCCTATCAATAACTGTTAGGCACAAAAAGGCCTCAGTCAAACCTGTTCTACATCTGAGGGGGAGATTTATAATCAAACCTGTTGATGCATTTAAAGGTTGAATTTAAGGCCTGTTATATGCCTTATTGAAACCTGAAAATGATTTGCAACATCAGTCTAAAGCTGTTCTATATGTTGCATGTGTTGCAACTAAGACAGTTTGTCCAAGCTGTTCTGTCTGCTGAACAGGCTGGACATAAACTGTCTACGCTGCTCTACACTGTTGAGCAGCTTGGGCATTTTTAAAGTGTTCCGTTCTTTGTGAACAGAACCTGTTCTTTGTGAACAGGCTAAACACTTTATGGAATATGTTTCCAAGTCATCATGTATTATTTTTGACTACAAGATCAGTTTACAAAGTCGAAGACAAAGTGGAAAACAGAACTGCTCAGCCTGCCCACGCTGTTCTGTAACATGAAGACAAAAGGTTATTTGAAAAAGGGTGACAGACCTTTTTCTTATATCAAAATAGGCATTTACAAGGAAGAAAGACGCAAAGTTGACATTCCTAAATTAGTTAAAGGCAATGCAACAGTAGACAAAGTAAAAAGACAAAAGTTCTTCACATGTGAAGACAAGTCTGCTTTTCAGAAAAGTGCAGAAAAGGTTATGTTGTCTTTTCAACAAGACTTCTCCTTTTTCATTCCGTCCAATGAAGATGTTTCTCTTAGATCCTCTAAGTGAGTATAAAAGGAAGCTTCTAAGGTCAGAAAGAAGTGTGAAGAAAGCTAAGTGCTGAAACCCAAGAGTGAACGTGCAAGTGTGATTTTCATGCATGCAAACCTTCTGTGTAAACCAGCATCTGTGTGTATAAGCTGTTTTACATAAGCCGTTCCTTTAAGTCTTGTAACACAGTGAGTGCTTCTTAGTGAGTGTATTCATTGTATACTAGTTTGAGTCTGTCTTAGACTAGTAAGCATACTGTTGTATCTGTCATCTCAGCTTGAACTATTCCGCATTCAAGCTTGTTTGTAATTAACAAGTGTGGATAATACATACAAACAGTGGAAAAGAGTGTGTGTTTTTTATTGGGGCTGTATTCACCCCCCTAATACTACAGCTTATACTAATATACTTTGGGAACCGCTCGGGACCTACACTGGTATAAGAAGCAGTTTTAGAGTGTGTGTCATTCTAGAATCTCAGCAGTCTCCCAAGTTTCCCCATGGACAACAGTGCTGCAAATTCTTTCTTCTACTATGACATGGTTCTATGGGGCGAACTCCAAATTTAAATAATCAACGTCTCTGGTTGGAAGTGCAGAATGATGCTCTATTTAGAGAATCTGGATGTACAACTGCCAGAGATATGAGGAGGGTCCCTATGTGCCAACCCGCTGTACTACCATAACTCCAGCGGTTGAAGGAGCTGCTCCTGAAATCAGGACCTTTGAGAAAGCTAAAGCTCAATGGTCTGATGAAGACAAGAGATTGGTGGCTCTGGATGCAAAGGCCAGAAACAACCTGGTCATGTCTCTCCCTGATGATGTGTTCAAGCAGGTTGAGAAAATGAAGACAGCAAAGGAGATGTGGGATACTTTGTGTACCGTCTATGATGGACCCACAATAACACTGGACAACAGGATCAACAATCTTGTTAGACAGTATGAACTCTTCTTTGCTAAACCAAAGGAGACTCTCACTGAAACCTACACCAGGTTTACTGCTCTAGTGAATGATCTCAAAGCTGTTGGGATCACCAAGGACAGTCTTACCCTAGTGAATAAATTTCTGGACATTTTACCTGAAGAGTGGAACTACTTTTCAACAATCCTAAGGAACTCAGGTACTATCAGAAGTATGGATCTGGTCAATCTGTATGGATCCTTACTGAATGATGAACAGTCAAGGCAACAAAAGAGAAATGCCTTGGAAATGTCCAAAAGAGGTGCAGCCTTTGTGGCTAATGTGAGACAGCCTGTAAATCAGGTGAGTGATGGGTTCATATCACCTGAATCAACAGGAGGAGGAAAAGTAAGTAAGGTGCCGAACGAAAAGAGACGGGCAGAATTGCTGGACCAAGATGGGAGCAATGATAGCCAGGCTTGCAAAAGGGTCAACAAAAGGTTTGGAAACTCTACAAGGAAGCTCAGTGCTGAAAAAGAGTTTTGACAAATCCACAAGCTGAGTGCGCTAATGTGGCCAAACTGGTCACATAGCTGCGGACTGTGTGTCAAAGCGGTTGGTCAGTCAGTCCAAACCCACAAGACCTAACAAGGATGAGGCTAGCGGGTTAAGTAACCTATGGCAGGCCTTAAGCTGAGGGAAAATTGAGAAAACTCATGGTCGCCAATCGCCAAAAGGACTTTGCAGAGACGAGGTGACTTGGAGGAATCTGATTACATCATCCTGATGAAGAAAGATAATCAATGCGTATGTCCACACTGAATGTCACATCAACAGCAGTTTCAATAGATATGCTGAAGCGAAGTCCTTCAGCAGCTTAGAGAACTGGAATCCTACAATGATGTATAAGGGACAAAATGTGTGGCTTACGTTCTGAAAAAATTAAAATGGGTTGAATATATGCTTTGTTATCTCAAAGCTGCTGTTGGTGAAACATCGATGCTTTGTAATTATCTGAAATCTACTAGCTTAAGCGGAGCTTAAAACTAAATCCAGGAAACGGGACATTTCCATAAGGTGAAACTAGCGTTGATGAATTAAAACACGTCAACTCCAGTTATAGCTGGAGTAAAGAATAACAGATATAAAGCAGGCCCAAGCTTCAAAAGATATTTGACTCTTGGTGCCACTCTGGCACAAAAAGTCAGCCGGATGTAAAAGTCAACAGATTCCGAGCACAAATCCAAGCCTATCTTTAGGAGATCGTGAACGCAGCGTTCCATGGTTGAGAGAAGTAAGTTGAAAGAAGAGTTATACCACTCGTGTGGAACGTCCAAATACCGATATCAGTCAAATGTGAATGGTAACCAAATCTCAACAACGGTTTGTCAGGCCGGCAAAATACTGACAGCTGGGGTGAACTCAGCTCAAAAGCTGATGGTTGGAGTTTGTTCCACAGATCGCCCTGGCTAAGCTGCCTCTGCTAGATCACACAACAAAAGAGGAAAACATGTTCAAACTGAAATTTGGAATTCTAAAGACCTGTTGACAAAACAGTATGCTGAGGCCACGCTGATGGAAAAAAGCAGGTTAACCTTTGGATGCTAACACTTTGAAAAAGTTCAAAAGCGAAACAGTCCTGTTTTTAAGACAATGGGATTTGGGGGGGGGGGTGGGGGGGGGGGGGGTGGGGGCAGGAGAGTGCGGGAGGGGCGGGCCTAGGGGGTGTGTCCGTCTCCCTTGGTTAAAACCCACCCTGCTGTCTCTTTCCAATCAGTTTTCCCCATCCATCGTTGTTGTACCCATTTGTGGTTTTTCCCTGCACCTCCTGTGTGTGTTCCCCCCCCGAGCCATCGTTTGCGTCCGGCTGCTCTGCCTCCTCCGCTCTACCCTCCCGTCGGAGGCCCAGGCCCCTGCCATTCGCTCAAACTGCACACAACCACTGGGCATAACTTTCACCAAACCTTGTGGAAGCGTCAAAGCTAAATCAGAGCTTCCTGTCTTGACATCTGTCCTCCCTAAGAAAGGAACGAACGAGACAGTCCACGCTGTGGCTACTGAACTCGCGCACACAACTGCTTGATTCAACAAAAGAAGGCTACCCTCTGAAACGATCAACAAAAATAGCTCAGAATGTTTTTTCTGAGGGATCTTCTTCCAAAATACATAAAGGCAGAAAGTTTACAAATGAGGAAGAAGACAGCATCTGGCCAAGGACTGTCCGAATCTTAGGACTGAGGCACTGTTAGCTCTGTTGTTTCTCTCACCGTTCACAAGCACAGTGGGAAATAGGCAGCAGGTTAAAACTGAGAATGGATTCAGCTGTATATCATATTCAGATAGGGAATCATTAGTTATATGTCAAATCCATCAACAAATGTTGAGGAAGTAGGAGAACTCATCTCTGTGATGATTGTCCCCAAAATGTACATAAGTTCTCTTAGCCTCTCAGAAAAACACCTTCTCCAGGTTTGTACTTGGACATTGGGCGGCTCAGGCACATGACAGTTGTAAAGAATGCTGAGTGACTCAGGCCTGAAAAGGGCCAAATC
>JAANYP010002514.1:0-15232 GCA_020465985.1 Centrapalus pauciflorus
CAGTCAAACATCATCCTCACAAGCTCTTGTCTCTCAAGAAGACAATGTATTTGACTAGAGTGACCACACAGAAGAGGAGTTTCAAAATCAAGCTCTTATGGCAGAAACTACAACTGTCACTTCCATTGAATTACCATCTGAGGTAAATGCTAAACTCTGCTCTCAAACATGCAAAAATATGGTTAAAAAGTATAGAGATCATAATTAGAGCATGTTCAAAACTCTAGCTAAGATGGAACAGAGGAGATATGAGTATATGCAGACTATAGAGGATCTTGAAAAACAGATCAATGACTATAAGGATAATGAGATTCAGATGGGACATGATAGAACATATCATGAGTGGGAGAAAAAGGAACTGAATGAGAAAATAGAGACCCTAAATAAGAAAGTAGATGAGGCTGAAGAGAAGGTGTTAGAAGCTAACAAGACAATAGAATCTATAAATATAGACTTGGGCAGCTTCAAGCTGGCCAACTAAAAGCTTAACACCTAATGGAAGTCCAATTTAAAGATAGGGTCAAATCTCTACTCAATCCCAAGGAAGTTATAGGCTATAAGGCTACTCCACCCCCATATAATAACAAATACATTCATCCTATGAGTGAAGTTGTTGATACGCTTGTGAATGAACCATTAGATAAGGAAATGAAAACTATAGATCCTATCCTTGAGGACAAACCTGAATCCAAAGAAGAAATGGTTCCAAAGAAAATAAAAAAGGTAAGACTGTTCCAGTATGCACATGCCAAAAGCATGGTGTCAAAAACTTTCCCACACAGCAGCAGGTGAGGGGAAACCAAAGGAACAAGAACCAGTTCTGGTCACACAAAACTGGTTCTCCAATCAAATCAATCAAGAGATGTTTCCACTGTGGCAGGAAAAACCAGTTGGCCAGGCACTGTTTATATAAACCATCTGTTACAAAACAGACTGTGGTTCAAAAAAATGCCATTGTTAAAAATTTAAATGTTTCAAAGGCCCAAACACCTATCACACCAGTTCCAAAGAAGACAGTTGATCACAGGTTCTTAAAAGTCAACAAAAGGCAGCCTGTACACCAAAAACAAGCTTTAGCAAAGTCTAAATCAAGCATGAAACAGGTATGGTGTGTTAAAGGCAAAAACACAGATCAAACTGCTAATGCAAAGGTTGAAACAGTTAAGTCAAAAGTTGGAACTGATAGTGCAAATTCTGAAGCTGCTAGCACTTAGCACTCAGTTCCAATAGCTAAGTCAAAATCTGGAACTGGTAGTGGATCATCTGAGACTGTTAAGGAAAAGAATGGAAAGAATACCTGGATACCTCATGTCATAACTAAATACTCCTCACAGAATCCACCAGTGGATCTCACTAAGTTTAAAATGACACAAACAATATTTAGCTATGTCAATGCGCAAGGACAACCTAAAACCATTTTGGTTTGGGTTTACTCCACTACTAACTAAGCTTTCTTTGTGCAGGGCAACCACAAGACCCAACATAAGACAAGATGACATATGGACAGTGGATGCTCTAGGCACATGACAAGCAACTCTAAATGCTTGTCAAATTTCAAAATATTTGAAGGAGGGTTTGTTGCATTTGGAGGAATTCCAAAGGAGGTAAGGTAACAGGTAAGGGTAATGTCAAAGCAGGAAATATGATATTCAATGATGTTCTTGTTGAACAGCTGAAGTACAATTTACTAAGTGTGTCTCAAGTTTGTGACAAACAAAATATTATTTTGTTCACAGACTCTGAATGCATTGTTCTCTCAAAAGATTTTGAAATACCTGGAAGTCTTGTTTTACTCAGAACACCAAGAAAGGACAATGTTTATTGCTTCGACACAAAACTTTTATCCAAATCAAATACTATAAGCTGTTTAATATCCAAAGCATCTAATTAGTCTGCTCTTTCGCACAGAAGGATGTGTCACATGAACTTCATATCCATGAATGTTTTAGTAAAAAAGAACTTGGTAAGACGTCTTCCACAGAAGGAGTTCATTTTTGATGATCGTTGTGTAGCATGTCTCAAAGGCAAGCAACACAAAATTTCTCATAAGGCCAAGGAAGTAAATTCAATCTCATCTACTATTCATCTTACTCATATGGATCTTTTTGGTCCAACATCTGTTTTGAATAAAAGGGCTTACTGTTTAGTCATTGTTGATGATTTCACCAGGTTTATGTGGGTTTATTTTCATATGACTAAGGATGAAACTGCTGAGTTAGTCAAATCCTTTATTCTAAAATTGAAAATCAATCTAACTTAAAAGTTAAGGTGATTAGGTCAGATAATGGAACTGAGTTTAAAAATCATATCCTAAACAGTTTCTGTGAGTCTAAAGGCATTGCAAGGCAATATAGTGCACCTAGAACACCACAACAAAATGGTGTAGCTGAAAGGAAGAATAGAACTCTAATAGAGGCTGCTAGAACCATGCTAGCTGGATCCAAACTTCCAATGACCTTCTGGGCAAGGGCAGTAAATACAACCTGTTCTGTTCTAAATACGGTTCAAGTTGTTCAGTCACAAGGGAAAACTCCCTACGAGTTATTCCATCACAGGATTCCCTTACTAGCCTTCCTAAAACCTTTTGGTTGTTCATGCACTATCCTCCATACTAAAACTCACTTAGGTAAATTTGAAAGTAAGACTGAAGAAGGTTTCTTTGTAGGATACTCTATTCAAAGCAAAGCCTATAGGGTATATAACAGTGTGTCTAAAACCATTGAAGAAAGTTCCAATGTTGAGTTTAATGAAAACACTGCAAATGTCAAAGGCACTGGTCCTGATTGGTTGTTTGATTTAGACTCTCTAACAAATTCTCTGAGCTTTGTTGAGTATTCTACAGGAGCTGCTGAAAACAGTGTTGGAACTGACAGCACAAAGTTTGATGCTGGTAACACAAATATTCAAGCTGTTGGCACAAAGTTTCCATCTATGGCAGATTATGTTACATGGAATGAGTATACTGTTCTACCGCTTCTCTCTTGTGACCCACCTAGGGTCCTGAATGACCAACAAGACAGACGTAAAGAGTTTGAAGTGTAACTCCCAAATCCTGATGTAACAGGTCCAACCAATAGAGACACAGTTCCATCTCTAGATTAAACTGTTTCTGAAGCAAAATCATCAAGTGGTGCAGAAGGTGATGATACAAATCTGGGAGCTCATTTCAGACACAAAGGGAACCTACACTCAGGGTTCACAAGTATCATCCTCTTAATCTAATAATGGGAGATCCACGCACTCCTGTGCAAACAAGGACAATGATTCACCAGGAATCAACTGATACTGAACCAGTAGTCCCTGAATTCAGTCTAGCTGCATTTGAACATGCATGCTTCATGTCACAATTAGAGCCAAAGAAGGCATCTGAGGCACTGAAAGATCCATCTTGGATTGAGGCAATGTAGGAAGAACTGTTGCAATTCAAGATTCAGAATGTATGGACACTGGTAGATTTGCCTAAAGGAAAGAGGCAATTGGTACAAGATGCGTGTTCAGATTCAAGAAGGATGAGAGAGGTGTAGTGATCAAGGACAAAGAAAGGTTGGTAGCTCAAGGATACACTCAAGAAGAAGGAATAGATTATGTTGATGTCTTTGCCCCAGTAGCAAGGATAGAAGCAATCAGACTATTCCTAGCATATGCCAGCTACAAAGGGTTCAAAGTGTACCAAATGAATGTAAAATCTGCATTCCTATATGGTAGAATTGAAGAAGAGGTTTATGTGTGTCAACCCCCTGGATTTGAAGACTATATGTATCCAGATAGAGTCTACAAGTCAGACAAAGCACTCTATGGACTCCACCAAGCCCCAAGAGCATGGTATGAGACTTTTTCTTCATATCTTCTACAAAACGGATTCAAGAGAGGTACTCTGGACAAGACATTATTCACAAAGTCCATCAAATCAGAGACTCTGCTTGTTCAAATCTATGTTGATGATATCATCTTTGGATCGACAAATGACATTTTGTGCAAGGAGTTTGAGACTTTGATGCACAAAAAGTTTCAAATGAGTTCAGTGAGGGAACTAACTTTCTTTCTAGGATTGCAGGTCAAGCAGAAACCCACTGGACTTTTCATAAGTCAATCAAAGTATGTGAATGACATCCTGGAAAAGTTTGGATACAAGGACACCAAGGTTGCCAGCACACCAATGGACACTCATAAACAGCTTGATGCAGATAAAGAAGGAGTGAATGTGGACATTCATTTGTGCAGATCCTTGATAGGTTCACTAATGTATTTTACATCTTCTAGACCTGATATAATGTTTGATGTTTGTGTGTGTGCCAGGTTTCAATGTGCTCCAAAGGATTCACATCTCTTTGCTGTTAAGAGAATCTTTAGATATCTCAAAGGTCAACCAAATTTGGGCCTATGGTATCCTAAGGACTCTCCTTGAACTAACAGCTTACTCTGATAGTGACTATGGAGGTTGCAACATAGACATGAAATCCATAACAGGTGGATGTCAATATCTAGGAACAAGACTAGTCTCTTGGCAGTGCAAAAAGCAGACCACTGTTTCCACCTCATCCACTGAGGCAGAATACGTTGCAGCTGCCAGCTGCTGTTCCCAAGTGATGTGGATTCAGAACCAACTGAGAGACTATGGTATGAACTTTCTATCTACTCCTATTTATATTGACAATTCAAGTGCAATCAGTATTGTACAAAACCCAGTGAAATTTCCCAAAACCAAGCACATAGACATTAGATTCCATTTTATAAGGGACTGTAATGAGAAGAAATTAATCGAAGTTACCAAAATTCATACAGATGATCAGTTAGCTGATCTATTTACAAAACTATTTGATGTAGGAAGATTCACCTTTCTGGTATCAAATATTGGCATGGTAAATATGGATTAATTTGTTTTTAATTATTTCTCCCTTATACAATGAGAAAAACACTTATTACATGTGCTTAGTTAAGGGGGAGACACTGTTTCATTCGATGTTGTTCATTTTTCAACTAACAGGTTGAGACTATTCTCAAGCTGCTAGTTCATTTTCTCGAACAGTTAGTTGTTTCACTTGGTCTGTCAAGTGTGCAGGGCATTTCAGTCATTAGTTAGGAGATTGTGCGCGAGACTAGATATTTTTCTTAAAAAAAGGCCAAACCCTTATAAGTCCCAGTTTCGTTTGATTGCAACTATCAGTTGCAAAAAATATCTTCCACAATCTTTTCACCTTCTCTCTCTGTGCGATTCTCACACATTCGTTCAACACCCTAAAATTCTCATCTTTGTGATCATCAATGGAGTTTGTTAAAGAACACAACTGCCTTCCCTACTCTCTCAATCCCACTATATACGTTTCTCACATAGAGCAGTTTTGGAAATCAGCCACTGTAAATACCATTGTTGGAGTCACTTCTTTTACATCTATCATTGATGGTAATCCCATTACCATCACCGAGGGGACTATACGCCAACATCTGCATCTCCAAGATGGCACAGGTATATCTGATCTCTCCCTTACTGCTTTACATGAAGGTCTTTTTTAAATCGGGTATAGGGGCCCAACTGATTCTTTTACCTTCTATAAAGCACATTTTGGTCCTAAATGGAAATATCTTGTTCACATTATTCAGCAATGTTTAAGCCCTAAAAGGACTGGTTGGTCTGAATTTTCTTCCAATATTGCCACTGCTTTAGTGTGTTTATCCACATGCCAACAGTTTAATTTTTCTAATATAATTTTTCAAGGGATGTTAAGGCACCATGCCTTAAGTTTTTGGCAGCAATAATTGCATACATGTGTCAATTTTAAAGACTTTTGAAACCAAGTGCCAATTTTCACAGTGTGGATGTCCCTTTGCCTCATGCAATGCAGGATGTCTATCCAAGAAACAGAGGAGAGGGTCCTGAGCAGGCTCAGCCAACTATTACTGCTTCACCCCTAGGACCCCAACCCACTCCTCATGATACATATATTTCCTCTGCTCCTTCTACTATACATACTTCCCCAGCCCCCTCACTTAAAATATATAAACGACAAAGGGTTGTAGGAGCTCATTCCTCCTCAGTCCAATCCCCAGAGCCAAATAGCTTTGTGCAGGGGGACACTCCTGCACAGAATATTGATAGGGAACCCATTGAGGAAACTCACACCCTCAATTTGGAGGGGAACATCCCATCAGAGGATGTTCATATGGGATTTGGGGCTGGTGCTATTGATGTCTCTACACAAGGGGCACAGGACAGTACCAACATATCTAAGACCACTCCCATGGCAACAGAGGGTGTGCAAGCAACTTCTAGAAGTCCCCACTACCAAGAACAAAGGGGCCCAGATGTTTCTACTTCTTGAATTGATTCCAGTGATATGTCTCAAATCCCGCTATCATTTGAAGATCTTGAGGCTAGTCTACAACTTATGGCATTGACGGCTCAACAACTGAAACCTGTTTTAGCCATTTTGGAACATTACAAGTCTATTATTGCTACACAGGGGTCACAAATAACTGCTCTGCAATAACTCACAACATTCCAACAACAAAAACTTGCCCAGTTTCACCTTGGGTTCAAGTTATATGGTAACAAGATTGTGCATCTTGAGACGATGGTTCAAACCCTTCTTGCAAACGTTTTTGGTCACCCTGCTCAAATCAATGCATCCAAAAAGGGGGAGAATCAGGAGATCCCACTTCCAGTCCAAACAGCTTCAACTTCACCAACAACAGTTCCAGCTTCTAGGCTAACAGTCTCATCAGGTTCTCAAGATGTTAGTCTAGATGCTCAAGTTGTTCCTGTTAAGTCAAGTTGAGTGTTTATTAGAGAAAGTACTCAAGCTCCTGCCCCAGCAGTCCAAACCACAGTATCAGCCTCCACAGACAAGGGAAAGGGCATTCTGATTGAGCCTCCAAAGATTAAATTTATTTCTAAAGAAGCCCAGGTTGCTCATGATGCTGAACTTGCAAGAAGGTTGGCAGAAGAACAAGATCAGATCTTAGACCAGCAAGACCAGGATCCAATGGAAGATGATGAAACCTTAGGAGATTACCTAAGAGGGTTTGTGGTCAAAGAAAGTCAAAAAAAAGAGAAAAAGGACAATAGGACCTTCAAAGGCAGAACACAGAAGAATTTTGATCAATTTCTCTACAACAGCTGGTGTATCTAAGGTCATTGCTCAATCCTGGTCAACAGAGAAGCTTCTGGCATTATATGACAAAGAAAAATAGAAAGAAAAGGCTTCCAAAGCCTCCCAACAAGTTCAAGGTCCACAAGTTCCCTCTCAAACTGTTGCTGATGCTCCTCAACCTGAAACTATCGAACAAGCAAAGTTGGATCAGGTAAAGAGAGTACTGTTTGACCAACAACTGCAAAAGGCTATGGATATTGAAAAGATCCGTGATCAGCATGACTTCTCCAAACCTCCAATTACTTACTGGTATGCTAAATCAATGGATGACATTGATCTAGTATATCATTATGTAATCAAAAGAGAAGTTGGTCCAGAGGAAGAATACAAGAGCCTAAGCCAACTGGTTCAAAGAATGACTAGAGATGACCAGGCACAAATGCATAATATTGGAACTGCCAGTCACTCTAGGTCACCAATTGTATGGGTTCAGACAAATTTAAAAGATCTCAGAAGCATTTTTGATCCAGAATCCACCAGAATGGATATAGAAGCTGCCAAGGAAATGAAGATTGTACAGGTTGATTTATATGCCAAATCCATGACATATAGACTAAAGCTTGCAGACTGATCCAGCATATTCTACAATTTTGAATTCTTTGATCTGCCAAAAGCATGGCTACTCCAAATGAGCTTTATAAATATTCAATGTGATAAAGAGGAGTTAAAAAGAGAATTCATAAAAGCTATAAGGCAGAAACTTTCACAGTTGTAAGTTTTTGGATGCCTTTGTTTGTATATAAAAGTTTTACTTTGTTTTATTTCCTTATTTGTATATAAACTTAAAGTATTGTGTAAAGAATGTAAGTTAGGGGGAGATTGTTGGGAAATAATCTAAGTATGTCAAGCTGTTAGTTAGATTTCTCAAACTGTTAGTAGTATTTCTGTGTAAGTACAAAGTTCGAGCTGCCAGTTCAACAAACTCAAACTGTTAGTTCAAAAGTTCAAGCTGCCAGAGTGTAAAGTTCAAGCTGCTCTACAGATTGATAACAGAAAGTGCTGAAATTCAGGAAGTGATATATATTTTTGAAGATCTTCTAAGCATATCTACTACCAGAGAAATTAGAGTCCGTCAAGGAAACAAATCAGAAGGCTATAAATGTAGATAGACTAGGTCTTTCTATTGTAAGTGTGTATGCAAGATTGATATTGTCGTGCTAAAAGTTTTAATAGCATTCTGATAAGTTTCTCAAGCCTCTAAGGTTGTAAAATCCTAAGAACAATCTGTGTTCTTCGTCTAATCAAAACAGATTAGAGGTGATTGTAATCAGAGATTTTGGTATTATAAAGCTTTTGATATTGATTATGTTTATTTGAATATATGTTCTCTATTTATTCTGAAAGTTTTCTTATACAGTTAAGTGTTATTCCGCAAACTTCTTAATTAAACTTTGATTCAGAACAAGGTTATTGGTTTAAACTCTGATCTATTGAGACCAGTTAATCTTAGGTGATTTTGATCCTGTCAGTGTTTGAATAAACAACAAGAATCACAAGTTGTTTCAAGGTTATGAAATCCGGATTTTTGGCAGAAATATTACATCGACTTTGAAAAATCATAACTAATTCAAAACTTAACGAAATGAGTTGATTCTTGTTTCAGAAGTTAAATCTATGTCCTAACTAAATATTTGGAGGTTTTCTTAATTTAATATGGAGTTTTGAACACCCAAATATTATTTGGGAACCGAAAGGTTTAACAGCTCAAAAAAGGCCAACATAGGGTTTTTGGGGAGCCTTGTATATAGTAGTTTTATGACTATGAATATCAAAGCCCAAATCGTTTTTGAGCTTGGTAAAAAACAGCCTCAAAGTAGGCTGTCAAAACTCAATAAAAGCTGGAAAACTATATATATATATATATATACATGAACTTTTAAGTGAGTTTTATTAATGAACTTGTTGAGCTGGGTGATTTAAAACATAAAAAGCCTCATACATGCATTTTATCATTTAAAGGAGTTATTAAGTCCCTCATATCAATTAGGACTCGGTTAATCACATCAATTTCATCGCAAGTCACCAACAAAAATCTACGTTTTACGCTCATTGTAACAACCTAGCTTTCAACCGAATTTTTAATTTCTGAGTTTGTGTTAATAAGGTAATTTTAATTACATTATTTGTATTGTAAATTTAATTAATTAATGAAATTATTTAATTAAGTTATATATTATAAATTATAGCAACATACTTGACACGAATTATGATTGTGGCACACGAATAAAATATTTGAAATTGTAATTTATTTAAAAGTAATGAGAAATATATAATTAAGTTAAATTATGTGTTATAAATTATTTAGATGGTCAAATTTAAAGAGATGTAATAAAAATAAGTTTAAGGGTTAAATATTATATTTAACAAATTTCTTAAATATATATACCCAAATTATGTTCACCAACTCATTTCATCAACAAAGATTAAAAACTCAGTGCTCACTCTCTTTCTTCACCTACGGTTCTGTTAGACATAAAAAGGCCTCAGTCAAACCTGCTCTACATTTGAAGGGGAGAGTTTTCAATCAAACCTGTTGATGCACATGAAGGTATAATTTAAGGCCTATTTATGCCTTATTGAAACCTGATATGTGATTTGCAATATCAGCCCAAAGCTGTTTACCACGTTGCATTCGTTGCAACAAAGGCAGTTTGTCCAAGTTGTTCTGTCTGCTGAACAGGCTGGACATAAACTGTCTACGCTGCTCTGTTCTGTTGAGCAGCTTGGACAGTTTAAAAGTGTTCTGTTCTTTGTGAACATGTTAAACACTTTATGGAATATGTTTCCAAGTCCTCATGTATTGTTTTTGGCTACAAGATCAGTTTACAAGTCGAAGACAAACTGGAAAACAGAACTGCACAGCCTGCCCACGCTGTTCTGTTACATGAAGACAAACAGATATTTGAAAAAGGGTGACAGACCTTTTCTTATATCAAAATGGCATTAGCAAAAGAAGAAAGATGCAAAGTTGACATTCCTCTTTTGGTTAAAGCCTTATGCAACAGTGACAAAAAGGAAAAGACAAAGATTCTGCCATGTGAAGACAAAGATACTTTATCAGAACATGCATAAAGGTGTTTTGTCCTTTTGGAAAGACTCTCCACTATCTCTTTTCTCCAATGAAGAAGCTTCACTGAGATTCTCCTTTTGAGTATAAAAGGAAGCTTCTAAGGATAAAGAGATATCAAGAGTGTGAAATCAGAACGTGCATTGAAGTGTGTTATTCCATGCATGCTAGTCTGCTTATATAAAACAGTCGAGTGTGTCTAAGGTGTTCTTGTGTAAGCTGTCCTTCTGAGTCTTGTAAAAACAGTGAGTGCTTCTAAGTGAGTGTATTCATTGTACCTAGTCTGAGTGAGTCTTAGATAAGTTAACAAAATGTTGTATCTGTCATCTCAGCTTGAACCTTTCCGCATTCAAGCTTGTTTGTAATTAACACTTGTTAATAATATACACAAACATTGAGAAAAAGATTGTTAAGTTTTAAATAGCTGTATTCACCCCCCTCTACAGCTTAGAACTATACACTTGGGAAACCTTTCGGGACCTACAATTTATTTTATTAATGTCAATCTTTTTGCTATTTCCAATCTATTCCTTTTTTACCCCTGAAAGAATTAAAAAATCACTAATGCCAATCTTTTTTTCACTAATTCTAAACTTTATGGTTTCAATCAAGACCATTAGATTAATCTAATCTATGGACGATATTGGTTCTACGGTTCTACACTAAATTTAGGTTCTGCAATGATCCCATCTCTCTCTCTCTCTCTCTCTCTCTATATATATATATATATATATATATATATATATATATATATATATATATATATATATATATACATATATATATCTATATATATATATATATATATATATAGGGTTGGGATAATTGCATAACCTTAATTTAATGCAGAATTTAGAAACCAATCTACGTCATAAGATTATAATATAACACTAGGGATAAGATGGTAAATATGCAATTAACATAAATTAAAGGTAGCCCGCCAAATTTGACTACTAACTTTGACCATTATTTCAATTCTTTTAATATTGAATGTATATGAAATGTTGCATGTATGATACATAGTGTTACTTCGACATTGAATATGTGATATAAACTGTAATTCGACATTGAATGATCTCGATATGATATATCGAATGGTCGTCTGAGCAAAAAAAAAGTTTAAGAAAAATAAACATGTAAAAATTTTTTGAAAAAAATATATTATGACCGGTCTCGTTAAATCTACCAAGTTTGACTACTAATTTTGACCATTATTTTGACTTTTTTATTATTGAATGTATATGCAGTATTACATATATGATATATAGTATTACTTCAACGTTGAATATACGATATAAAGTGTTACTTCGACATTGAATGATCTCGTCATGCTATATTGCATAGTTGTCTGGGTAAAAAATTTTTACGAAAAATAAATGTAATGTTGTATTCCCGTAAATATTCATCACCTTAATGATATTCTCATCATATACATGAAGAAACTTGCTCAATAAATGTAATATGATAAAGAAGAAGACAATATGAATATGAGAGAGTTATGAACAGTGGCGGCTGAATAATATATTCAAATGGTCAACCGTAGCATTGAAAAGTAACCCTAGGAGCCTTTTGTAGGCTCCTTTAATTATCTTTCATACATTGGCAACTTTGGCCCCTAGACTATGCATAACCATAAATTACATGGAAATAAAATACAAGACAAATTACAATGATAATAAATATTACAAAACAACTCCTAGGATCGAAATAATAAATCTAACAATCTCCCCCTTTTCGATCACTTAGGAGGTCCTGGAACTCGGGCATGGTCTGTCGATTCTCGGAGACCAAGTATGACGTCGAAGCGTCTGGTTACTTGCCTCAGATGTAGCCGTTCGTTCAGGTATTCAATGCCACAAAGGATGTCCTGAATCTCCTGTGGTGAGCATCTAAGTTCTGGATTTGGTTGAGCGTCAAAATCTTAAACTTTCTGAGTAAGCGCTGCTCGAACCACTCTGATAGTGCCGTCGGAGTAACAAGGAAGATCCTCAAAGCACATGAATCTTTTGTATCCTTTCTGGTTCAAAAAGAAAACCCCTGGCTGTCCTCGATGCAGAACTTTGTACGCCGGATAGTGGTCTAGCAAAAATATATCTTGTTCAGGAGCTTTCAGACCCACTTTGACTAAGGCACTCTCAATCGCCATCTGGAAATCTCTGAGGCACATTATGATTGATCGGCGATTCATGCATCGAACCAGGGCTGCTAGAGCAGTCATGTGTGTCAGACGACCCTTGACTTTATTTTTCATCTTATTGTGCAGATGCTCTATGTCGTCTATGTTTACGAAGTCAAGGTCGCTTTCATGCAGTTCTTGAACAGTACCGTCTTCTCTGAGTACCTCGAAGGCTGGAGTATACACTCTGGCTCTCTTGTACATATGGATGTTATTGATCTTGACTATTTTGGACTTTGACCAGTATTTGCTCTTGTCTCTCGTTTCTCTTAGCATCATCTGATTGTATTCAGCTTGAACGCCTCGAGATGCATCGGTCAATCCCATTAGAAGACGTCTACTGTAAGATCCCGGCTTCTTTCTGAAGACCATTTTGAACCTTTCTTCCAAGAAAGGATCTTGAAATTTATCAGCTGGGAACTTCTTTAAAAATTCTTTTAACCCCTGGACCGGAGGTTCTTCTAATTCTTTAGGAGGAGCCTCAAGAAGTTTCAATACTCGGTCTCTCCGGTCCTGACATAACTCTTCTTTTGTTTCCGCATCCAGATTGTGGACTTTTCCCCGTGAGTACCAATTTATCCATTCCACGTCTGTCATGTCATATATTGCGGTGACTTCTTTAGTTTGAAAACAATCGACAGTTCTGGATCCGGATGTTTCAGCGATGCGGGCAGGCGGAGCTGATTGAGTTGGAGGGGTTGATTGGACTGATGGAGTAGGTATAACTGGTGGAGGATCTTTAGGTGTGGGAATGGGTTGGATTGATGGAGTTTCTGTGGGAGTGACTGAAGGTGGTTGGATGGAAGAAGATGTTTGCGGTTGGGGTTCATGGGGTGGAGAATCCAAAATCTCAATTGGAATTGGAGGTGATTTTTGTGGAGATTGAGGTTCAGGCTTTGGTGTGAGAAATGTATAGTCGGTATCAGTATCACAGTCTGAGTCAGACACTAATATGATTTCGACTTTATCGTATCTAGGCTCATAGGTCACCATTGCTGACATGGGGTCTAACGGAGCTGGGCCCTCAATCTGTAGAGGTTCATAATCTATCATCAGTGCTTCCATAGCCTCATAAGTCTGATCCCCAGAACCAGACCCTTGAATTTCTGTGGCTTCAGGCTCTGCTCCCCCTACAATGATCATGGAGTCCTCATGATGAACCTTTTGTCGTTTCTCCCCCTCATGACGATCAGGGTCGTCCTGGTCGTCATGTTTCCTTTTAGGGGCTTCGGCCTGAGTGCGGGACTGAAGGTCTATGACTGCCGACTCGAGGCGATCCATTCGCGAATTGAGTTGCTCTTGGCCTTGAAGAATCAAACGATTAAGAGCATCGATCTTGTCCGAGAGCTCGGCTATCTGAAGATGGACTGAATGGGAACCTGGTGAGGGGCCAGCTTCGGAGGCGACACCCTTACCCTTGATAAGAGAAAGAAGGGCGGTGTGACGGTCCTCGGCGGCTTCCCTTTGGGCGTCCAGGTCAGTCCGGGTAACCACTCCGGCAGCACGTAATGCTGCCGTTAGCATCTCCAGATTGATGGGGAGATGGCCGGAAGTGGACGTCGTTGATTGAGCCACTCCCGGTCTTCCTTCCGTCATCTCTGGCTCCACTACGAGACGCTCAGATCCGGAAGTTTGTTGAGCTGCCACGGAGGCAGCTCTTGGGGATGCCACAAAGGCATCGTGCGTGGTGTGAATTTGTGGGGATGGAATCGTGGGTGAAGGAAGTTCGGTCACGAGGGGAGGAGTGTGACCTCTTTCAACACCGCAACTCTCCGAATGAGAGGGTGATGGAGTGTGTGGAAGATCCCCGTGGAATGAAGTGGTTTCCCTTTGAGGGGAAACCAAGTGGATGGTGGGGGTTGTTTCGACCGCTGGACTAACGGTCTTATGAAAGGGAGTACGGCTAACAGGGCTTGGTTCACCCTCAGACTGAATATCCCTCGCTCTTACGACAGAGACGGTTCTTTCGGAATCCGCCGTCTATGTCGTCTCACCTACAGCTCCCTCCCTTACAATCTCAACCTCCCGCTCACCGAAACCCATTGATTGTTGAACATCCATCCCTTCTCCCTCATGCTCACTCTCTTGTTGCTCACCTTCGGACTGGTTAGTCTCAGTCGATTCCGACTGAGACTCATCCGGATAATCCTCTCTTATATATGCCCTTACCCGCTCTGTGCCCCTCGACCTTGTTAGAGTAGAAAGAGGAATTTTCATCACCTGTACCGTCGGGGCCCCCTTTGGCAGAGTTAACTTTTGAATTGCCACTGTGGGGTAGACATCAGCCTCCGGACGTTCATGTATGTCATCGTCTTGATCCATAGCACACTGGATGATGAGTTGAAGGAATCTTTGATAAGGAACATACTTGCGACCTTTCTTTGTACTTCTTTCGACGTAGACTCTTCGTAATTCTTCAAAGATGAAAGCGGCATAGTCCACGTGTCGGTCGAAGGCATAGCCGGTGAACATGGCTAATACCTGGGCCGACGCCGAGTCATGACCAGAATGCTTGGCTGTGAGGCATTTTTTTTAGCACATCGAAGAGAATCCGCCAGTGGGACTGAAGGTTTTTTGTGCGGAAGTCTGATGGTTTGGTAAGAGGACCGTCATACCCTAGAGTTTGGATCTCGGTTAGGGCTTCAGAGACGGATGGGTTTGGGTCGAATGAATCAAGGGTGGGAAGGTAGTCTTCTGTGGGTAGATGAAGAATGTGGCGGATGGCTGCGGTGGTGATTTTGACCGGAACGCAGTCAATTGTGGAGGTGAAGTGAGGTTCGGGGTCGGTTATATATTGGAGCCTGTTCCAGAATTGTTGGAGGTATATCTGGGGAACAGCTA